>VZRQ01005746.1:253884-281245 GCA_013397975.1 Machaerirhynchus nigripectus
AAATCCCCAAGAATGAAATTGGAGGGAAACCTGAGATGGCAGGCATGCCAAGAAAACTCAAGGAGTACACAATAAATAGCCTGAGGAGCCTTGCTGAAGAGGTTAGATTGATATGATGAAATAACATTTAGATACTTTAACAAGCAAACACAGCGAGCTTTGATTTGAATGCAAATATTCTATACAGCTTCATGCAAATAAAATTCCAGTGGCTTTTTTTTTATTATTCTAAGAAAAAGAACACAATGGGTAAATAGTTGTTTTTTTCATAGAAAGATACGTATCAGGGCACCTGCATTGATGGACAGAGGCAAGAAATTATTAGAATAGTACCAAATTAGGTTTTTCAGCTACCAGTGTTGCCCTTTTACAGGCATCTTGTGAAGGTGCTGTTGAGATTGATACAGAATGGTCTACATTTGTTGCTGTTTTCATCTCTTTAAAGCTGAGGTGAGCTAAAGCAGTGCAGGCCCTTTACATGTACACATTTCACATTAGGACAGATTTTCATTAACATTGCTTGTCTTGGTTTCAGTCTGCCATCAAGTTACAATAGTGGCTACATGTGGGGAAGGTCACGAGAAAATTCAGGTGGCCTGGTTGAAGTCAGCAGCAGCTACAGGAGATACAGTGATTTATATCATTGTGGTTGCAGTAATGCCCAAAATCTTTTTCAGATTCCTATAATGTCAAATGTAGAATAAAGCATAAATTAGTATTTAAGTCAGACTTTACAGTCCCTGTGACGGTATAGGAAATGGAGGGATACAAACCTGAAAGTGGTGCTTCCTAATTTCCCCACAACATAAACTCTTATCAGTCTGTCTGCTAACATCATTGCATTTCTTCTACTCAGTACAACTTGTTCTTCTTTCTTAAATCCTTTCAGAAGCAAGTTGAGTGCTGTCAATACTGACACTGAGAAGGACTTCAACAGTTTGCATATTTTGGATGTGGCCAGTTTAAAAAAAGGCTTTGACAACAGATCTTTCATAAATGTTACGGAATTTAAAGCAAATGGTTTTTGATGTTGCCACTTTTCCCCCCTTCACCAGCGACGTTTAAAAGCTTGCAGGGTGTCCTATTTTTAAATATAATTCATATAGTTTTGTTGGCTTTAGACTGTTCGGGTAGACAAAAGACTAAAATCTGTTCCACCGTGGAGGACTACTGAAAGACAATAAAATGGTACAAGAGGCTGGACTTCAAGTGAGACAGATACTGTATTTTTTGGAAAGCTCAACTGTGACTTGATCTGTGCGGGAGCAGCTCTGTGAACCTTTCTGCGTAGGTGTAAGACACAGCTCGGCTTCCCAGCAGTGACTTCTTTAGCCAGCTCTGGTTACTGCTCCAGCGCACAATTGCTGTGCTGCAACAGGAGGATTAATCCTGCTGGCTTTGCTCCAGGGTTTGTGATGTCCAGAAGAGATGGGAGAAGGGGAGGGGGAATCCATCATGTCCTTGCTGGTGTTTTACTTGTGTCTGCATGTGTATGTAAACTTGCACCAGTTGAATTAAATATGGTGTTTCTATGTGCTCCAGAGTCTGTATGGATACACATAACTGAGCTTGCAGGAGGGATTTATATATTTGTTAAGCTTAAAGTGTTATGCATCCCCTGAGAGAACAATTTTGGAAAAAGTTCCTTGAGAAAAGCCATATTTGAGCTTAGCTCCTTGGAGAAAGGAGAGGGTGGAGGAACAGGTGAAACAGCCAGGAAGAATCAACCCTGAGACAGTACAAAGGATCAGAAAGGAAGGGTGTTTATGACAGTAAGAACTACAGAAAGAGCAGAGAAGGAAACCCCAAAGCACAATGAGTGAAGAAGGAAGGCCCTGACAACTGACCACAACCACCCTGGCCATGAGAAGCCTGAAGCACACAGCCAAATCACCAACCAAAGAGCAAAGAGCTCACTGATTTCCTCTTCTTGTGCTCAGTTCTTCGCAATGCTCAACTGATTTGAAGAAGCTGAGCTAGTATTAATTAGAGTTTCATAGGCTACCATAGTGTATTTTGTGACTGCAAGACCGCCTGCCCTCTAAGCACTGCCTTGTTGATTTGGAAATAAAGGGGTGAAGAATTCCTTATTTTGTAGATGGGACAACAGAAAGCATGACTATGAGTAAAAAAGAGACAAATTGTGTGTCTAGGCTCCTGTACTTGTCAGTGTTCGCCTTTCTACAATGTAACGAAGATGTGAAGCTCCCAAAATTAGGGATGGATGGATCAGGCCTTGAACTCATGTCCCTTCCCACTGATGACCTCAGCAACACCAGTGGAGCAACTGCAGGATGGTGTCAGACCTCAGGTATTAAAGGAGCCCATCAGCAGAGGGGTCCCAAGAAAATTTGTTTCAGCCCCAATCCATATGACTACTAGAGCTGCATTATTGACATGATGCATTCACAGATCTCGCAGCAGTTCATTAATTTCTTATCACTCAGATGTAACTTAATGCCCTGTTACCATGAGGATATGTGAAGGCCAGGGAAACAAAGAGGACAGGTAAAGGTCTCCAAGACCTTTGCAAATAGCAGACCCCTGGATCACTTAACTGTCTGTTTAGACGCAGTTGTCTCCAGGGTGAAATGCACCAGGAGATTTTAATTTCCAGGAAGGCTGATTTTGTATCTCATCCAGAATATGCTACCATCACTACAGCATCCCAGATAGCATAATGGGATCAGTACCAACTGGAAAGGAAGATAAGTTTTTGCTGAATCACTGTCTCTGCTTCTGATCTTAGGTAAACACTTACAGGCACTGGGGTCAGCACTTGAGAGAATATATGTATGGAAGTGTTTCCTTTGTGAAATCCATGCCATTTACTGCGGCACAGTTATTCACACCATACTGTGGCACTGATACCTGAACTTTTAGAAGGAAGAGTGCTTTACTTTGAGTCATCAGCTGTAGATATCCCCCAAGATACCCTGTGATGGAGGACAGCAGCATGCAAAGCAGGAAACAGCAACATGAGTGAGAAGGGAACATGCAGAAGGATGTTAATTATTCATATCTCCCAGCCATGAAGGGAGTCCAGCAATCTTTGTCAGTATCATGGGTCAAGGAGGGGGGAAGGAAATCAAGATTATTTTCTGTCGCAAAAAAGCAGGTTAAACAGTTGCTGATCCAGTAGGCAGAAAAACAGGAGCGCTAAGAGGAGATCGTTTATACCAGATTAAGGCCTGCAGATGCAGAGCCACATCTCTTGGAGAATGTGCTTGGCCTGCAAGAGAGAAAAGGGGCATTCGCAGCCGGTGTGCTGCGGCTCCCTCCGGCGTCCACCGCGAGCAAGAGCAGCAGGACACCTCCATCTATTTCTCTGCGGCTTCTCTGGTATGTAAAATACTGAACAGCTTCCCAAGCCAGCAGTTCCGTCACCAAAAGCATCGCCCCCATTCGCACCAAGCTCTCCAAATGGAGGGGTTCTGCTAGAACAAGGGGTCTACCCGCACCAAGCAGCTGGGGGAGAATATCTTCCAGTTTGAAAGAAAAATTTAAAGCTCGAAAGCAGTCAGCAGAAGCCTCGCCCAGTACTGGCTGTGGATCGGGTGCTCCGTGGGAGATGGTGGAACATCAACACACTGGCAGACCAAAACATTTGGCATCAATGAAAATTTCCAAATAAATGTGTTTAAAACTCACAAGATCTTCTGGATGTTTTAGTTATCCAGTTAAGCAGTAACAGGCTCAAATGACTACATAGAGGCACAGAGAAAAACAAAAACCAAACCAAGGTGTGTGAAAAATTGTCCTAATATACTGCTATGTGGACTTCCAGAAAAAGCCAAGGATCTGAGAGGATTCCTCAAACTGGGATGTGGTTATAACTTCCAGCACGTTCTTTTGGTTGTTTAATGACCTCTTGAGATTTTCCAATAGACTCAGTTTTAGCCAGTCCCTGAAAGTGGGAATGGTGGTGTCTTCTCCCATGAAACAGAGTAGTAGTGTTTGGGTTCAGAGGGCTGCCCTAGTGAGCAGGGAAATGCTTAGCTTTCCCCACCCCATCTGCACCTCTTCTGGTATGGTCCACCACTGGGGCATCCTCCAGGAGTCTTGGGAGGACCACAAATAAGACGGAGCAGTCGTTTTCCTCTTGAGCACTGCTGCACCCGATGCTTAGCCACTTTCAGGTAAGAAGTGGTGGCTTCAGTTGTGTCACGTGCGGGCAACATGGGTCTTGTGTGGCAGTGAGGACATAGTGAGCATTTCCTTTAGTGACTGTGTACAAGGCATTATAGGGTTTTATTCTTAGTTTGCAATTAGTTAAGGAAAATGAGGGTTACCAAGCTACCTGGATGAGCCTTAGGGGACACAGCTTTTCCCTACAAGGTTTCTGTCTTCTATTGCTGTATGAGGTAGGGAGTTGGGGTCGTTTCCTAGCTTTCTCCCTGACTCCAGGACTGAGATTGTGTCTTGAAGCTCATCCAGTGCCTCCTGAAACCCAGCAGAGTTGTTACAGGAGCAGTAAAGGGAAGTCAGTGAAAGCAACAGGAGGGGGTCAGATGCAGGGGCTGTTGGAGGAAGGGGTAGGGGAGAGTGGCTATTCCAGTGGGATTTAGGAGCTTGCACCTCCTTCGATCATAGAATGCACCGTGCTTGGAGGCACAGGGGGGTCAGGAGGATGGCAGTGAAGGTCAGGTCTTCCTTCTCAGTTCGTGTCTCCCTCATTTTCCTACTTTTAAACGTTTTGGGGTGGGGTTTTTTTTGGGGGNTTCCCTGCCTTTCTCAGGCCGGAACGGCAGCGGCGCTGCAGGACGGGCCCCGTGGCCGGTACCTGTTCCCGTTCCCCGCGCTCCCTGCCCGCCCCGAGCCTGGTCCAGCGGGAAGCCCCGTCCCTCTATCCCGCCGGGAAGCGCCAGCGGGGCAGCGGGGTGATGTCACCGCTGTCGCTGCCCGCCGATGTCCTCCTGCCAGCTCGTCTGGCCGCCGGCCCCGGACCCGCCGCCGGCCCTGCTCGGTCCCGCAGAGCGGAGAGCCGCGGGCAGCATCCCGGCGGGTCCTGCGGAAGAACGGGATGCGGGCTCCGCAGGGTCCTTGTGCCACAGGCAGGCAGGGAAACAGGGAAGAGGACCGAAGGACTGGGGTGGGGAGAGGCAGCAGCTGAGTCGGGAAACGGGGCTAGAGGTAGCAGCCTGAAGAAAAGCCGGGCTGCATAGAAGGGCAGGACGAAACGGGACACGAGTGTGCAACGCAGACCCAAGAATACATCCCTGGTGCTGAGCCATCCTGGGGGAATGGGAGGAGCCCCTTCGGAGGACAATAAACTCTGGAATGAGGGTGTGGGCTGCTCCTTGCTCCCCCCCTCATTCCACATGCATGATGATACCACATCCCTCAATCTCGCTGGCTTCTTGGGGGTTTTTTCTTTTTTTTTTTTTTCCCTTTTCCCAGAAATTGTATTTTGAAGACAACCAAAAGGAGAACGTGTTCTGGGTGTGGCTGCATGTGATTTACCCAATAGCCAAAGTGGGGGGGCGCCGAAGGGGACAAACAGAGCGTCTGCTGCTGAAGGGAGTGGAAGCTGAGGGCTGCAGTAAGTGATGGGGACCCTGTCTTTTTTCTCAGTGCTCCTCGAGATAACTGAAAAGTAGAAGAGAATAGAGGGACATAATGTGGGGGAAACTTTTCTTTGCATGCTGAGGGTGTGTGTGGAGCAGGGCTTAGCCACCTGGATGGGAAAAGAGATGGGGGCTGGAGAAGGGATATGGAAAGAGGAACAAAGCAGGTGGTGTTACAAGTTCAGTCCAGAATGTTTCAGGAATGCCTGGAAAACTGGCTACATGAGGAGGCAGACAGGAGGGAGGCTGGGAAGACCAAATGGTCTTGAGAGGAAAATGGGGACAACAAGCAAAGTTTCTGAGGCATAGGGGAGGGTGTACCAGTTCCTGCCTTAGCTTTCCTCTGTTCTCTCCTCCACTCCACAGGGATGAAGACCTCTGGAACCTGTATAGTGTTTTGTCTCTTAACAGTCTTCTTGTCCCCAGCTGGTGAGTCCTTATGCCCCGGGGAAGGATTTCTTTCCCCATCTGGGCCCCACTGATTCCTACACAGAATAATGTGCAATGACCTAAGGACAAAGACAGAGATATGTAGTGGGGTAGTGAAGGGGGAAGGACTGAACAGGAAAGGCAAGGTGTATATAGGATTGTAAGGAAAAAATTAGAAACTGGAAGTGGTTTGCCATCTGTGACACTCTCCAGTAAGTACTGGGAGTCACAAGAGACAGGTCCACCTGCAGCTTCTATTGCAGGTATGTTATAGTAAGCAAAATATCCAGATCAAGTTGAGAGAGAGGCTTAGGTGTGCTTTGTGCTTACTGTACCACCTGTGTATGCATGATCTGCAGGGCATTTCCCAGTGCTCTGCAAAATTTGTTCTGTCATAGTTGTGACACATTTGCTGTCACCAGCAGTTCCTGCTGGAATGACCTCATTCCAAGCCACTCGACTGCTGGGATGTTTTGTATAATTTGTACAGCTGTTTTGAGAAACTTCACCTCTGTAGTTCAGAGCGTTCTCTGCTTTTGGTGGTGGTGGTTGTTGTTATTCTTTTTTGTCTCTCCATGACTTTGTTCGCTTGGAGATGCTTTGGCAAAAATTCAGATCAAATTTGTTCTTTAAAAAAAAAAGCACACACAAAAAAACCCCAAAAAACAAAAAACCGAAAAAAACCCAAACAAACAAACAAAAAACCAAACCAAAACAAAAAAAGCCAAAAAAACCAAACCAAGAAGGCAGCATCAGACATTATAGTCAGAAGACTCAGGACAGATAGTGAAGAGAATTAATTTCAGGAATGGATAAAGCTTTGTCCAAGAAAGACTGTATGGAGGAGAGAGATGACTACGTACCACGTTCAAATCAGGTTATTCCAATACTCTCCTTGGTCCTCCCCTCACGCTGAAGCCCGATTCTGCTCCAAATAGCACTTTTTCCTGTAAAGGTGCACAATAGACAATGTCAAGTTTATGACTGTGAAGCAGGGAGGTGAGGCGTCTTAGAGATGATCTTATAGATGGACTATGATTTGACAGAGGAAAAAAATAGGCTGTGGTTTTTACTACGCATGAAGGAAGCCTGAAAGGAATATTTCTTACTTTTGTGTGTTTTGTTTTAGCACTCCTCTTTGGGTTTGCTTGTTTGTTTAAGTTGGAAAATAACAGGAATCACCTACTGGTCTCTCAGTGTTTCTTTTGATTTTGGGTAGGCTACAGATTTGGTGAGTTAGGGTTGCAGCTCTAGACCTCAAGGATGAATTTACTGCAACTTGGATAAGAAAGTCCAACTGTTTATAAGGCTTATTTATTGGGTACCACAGTAAATATAAAATGAAGTGATTGAAGGTGGGATAAGAAAATCGCCAATTTTGTGTCCTTGCCTGGTATGCAGAAATTTCACTTCACTTATGTCCTTTTGTTTTAGAATTGGACTGGTTTTCTGTTCAACCCTTAGGGGAAAACAAAATTCATAATAGCTGACTTTTCAGTGTTAGAAAAGAGGGAGGAGCCTCCCTGTCTTTTCTACATGTCTTCAAATCCACCACTGCTGGCTTCTGCAATGGTTTCAGAATTTGCATCCTTCCTTTTGCATCAGGAACAAATGAGAAAGTGCTCAACACCATTTTCTTCTCTAGTTGTTACAATTAAGAGATTAGCCAGAATAGGGAAAGTTTTGGGCTGTATTAAATGGGGTACTTAAGTTATTATACATGTCTGGCTCTCCCTGGGTTAATCGCCAGCAGCTGAGCCCTTGCTGGCAGCTGGGTGGGGAACAGAATATCAGGGTCCAGCAACTCCTGTAATGCTGTAGAGCAGGATTATGTAGGGTCCCAAGAGACCCTCTGCTGCCTGCAAATAACTGCCCTTGGAATGTGGAAAAACTATGACAAAAACTTCAGACCTGATAGTTTTTACCCACACAGTGCTCCCATTAAGAGCAGAAAGCTGCAGGCTGAGTTCACAAGACGTAGCGGGATGTACTGATTTTTGGGCTGCACACATCCCTGCAGTGCCCCAGATCACTGGCTTTTTCCTGCCAACTCCTTCCTCCATCCCACCCCAGTTATGCAGACATTTCCCTCGTCTGTGGCTAGCAGGAAATATTTTCCTATTCCTGGCTGCTGTAAGGAAGCAGCTCTGTCACCCTTTATATTTGAACAAACAAACAGTCTAGCCCAGTTTCAATTTCTTCTCTTCCACGTAGCATGCACAGCCAAGCCTTCATCATTCCCCTTCTCCAGTTCACCCAGGGGCTGAGAGGGAAAGAGTATCTGCTCTGTACTCCATACCCAGTCTGGAATATTTGCCTAAGGAGCTACAAAACCTGCAGCCTGCTTTTTACTGTACCAATGACTCAATCTGTGACCCCAAGTGAATAATTTCCATTACTCAGTTTCCTCTTTTATAAAATAGAGATAGGGACTTTGCTCAGCCTCCAGAGCAGGGAGGCCACAGGGATTTTTTTTTTTAAATGCATCAAAAGAGGTTTCAGAAGGGCAAAGTCTGGTAGCATATCTGGAGGTATTTAGTAACTTGTCCCTGTGCTTAGCCATGGCAGCAGCAGGGATAGGATCAGGACCTGCTGTATCCACAACCCTTTAAACAGCAAACGCAGCCAGGAGTGCAGGCTGAGGCTGAGTGGAGAGCATTTCTCCCTTCAGCAGAGGGCAGTGGTGTCTCCTGGATAGATAAATATTAAAATTTCACAAAGCCTGCAGACTATGAAAATTTTTCTTCACGCCCCTCTCTTCTTCTCTTGCAGACTGGTTTCCATGGATGGTCAATGGGCAAGAACCAGAAAGTGTAGCTGGTAAGTATTACAGGCATGTTAATGTGTTGAAGATTGCTCACGTGACCCAGTTGTCCTGTGGAGTTACAGCCTGTTTATTAGAAAATGCTGTTCTTTGTTTCCTTGCCTCTGACATTGTGAGCTTACCTTTCAGTGAAGATTAAACAAGCTCTCCAAGACAACCTGCTAAGTGTTATGAGGTCTTTACAAATAATTCTCTAGTGTAGGGGTACTGAACACTTAGCTGAAAGGTATAGAGTTATGTTCACAGTCAAGGGTTGTGGGAGATCCACAAAAGCTGGTAAGCCTTCAACCAGGGGATGCTTGGGGAAGTCTGCCACTGCTCAGAAAAATCCTGGGGAAAATGGTGCACAAGTGGTATGGTGCTTTAGCAGCGAGGCCACTGGGAAAGGATATTGACTGGTCTTCTTACTGGCTTTGTTTCTGTTTTGTTTTTGTTTGCTTTAACCCTCTGGACCTTCATCCATTTCTGTGACATGGTAAGATAAAATGAGTGTACATTTGCATCATGCTTCAGCACCCAAGAGGACCACAAGGGCTTGCCTTTTCTTCAAACCTGAAGCCCCTTGCTAAGCCTTCAGTCATCTCCCAGCTATGATACTGTGAAGTGTAATATCTGGGGTTTCCCAGAAAACTATTCAGAAGCCAGCCCAAAACATGTCCTCCAAGCATCCTTCATGCTTTACCTCTCCATCACTACCCCAGCTTTGCCATCAGTTGCTTTTCAAAGAAAGTCATCCACTGATAAATTTCTGCAGTCAAGCTAGGTCTTGGAGTTGCCTCCCTCCTTCTCTGCAATGAGTGCCTGAGCTGTCTGTCCTAGTGCTGCAAGAGCCCTCAGCAGCTTCATTTCAGAAATCTTTCTTTCCCATCAAGATGCCAGCAGTGGCCATATCTGAGAAGACAAAATATGCATCCAGAATTCACTAAGGGTTGATACAACATGTGCACTAGGAAATCCAGTCCCAGGCCAGTCACTGGAAAAGGGAGTGGGTACAGGAGGGTTGGGAGTACTTTGTTTGATTATGTATTCGCTTGGTTGGATCCCACTGTCTCATGAGCTTACGATGGCAGTAAAAGGGATCAAGTTGGCTCTGGCTAGCTGTGTAAGGGAACCTGAAATAAAGACAAGCTTTTTCAAGGACATTCTCTTTTCTAGGTGGAGTTACCCCTGACGACAGCTCTGGTAAGCTCCCATCTCTTGGCATCTTCATGCTTCTTTTTCCCTTTTCACTACTCCTGCCTACACAGACCCAGATTATGGGGTCTTTTTACCAATTTAAATTACCCATTATGCCTAGAAACTCCTCTTCCCACTTTTGACATGTAGCAGTGTTCTTCCAGCACTTACGGCAGTCTGGGAGTCCTTTCTGTGCTCCATGCAGGGAGCTGAATTTAGGGTGACGTAATGGTCAGTTCTCCAAGGAAATGCCAATCTCATCTGGTGTACCAGAACCCCCTGAAGAGGTTTTCACTGCAGGAAGCCATGAAATTCAAAGCTCACACATCCATGGCTTCCACAGAAGGTGGCAGGAACAAACAGACTAAATGATGAGGGTGAGAAACTGGACAGGTTCAAACTGGGACACAGGTTGTGTGTGTGTCTCTGCTGACAGGTAGCAGATGTGCTTCAGTGCTCTGGAGACAGAGGTGCCAAAAAAACCCCCTGAAAGTAGTAAAGCGAGCCCTGAGCATTGTTGGAGTGGGAAAGTGGAAATTCTGTTCTTTCAGTACTGCCTTCCCTGCCGTGCCCGTGGCTGTGTCACAGGGGGGCAGCAAAATGTCTGTGAAGGGAAGGGTGGATGGAGGACTTGGAAGATGAGCACTTAGAGCAAAGAGCGTGTCTTAGAGCGTGGAGGTGGCCTCAGGAGAAGGACACGGATATGATGGGAGTGTAGGGAATTGCAACAATGGGCAATGGAGGAAAAGAGAGGCTCAAGAAGGAGCCTCCCCACTTTTTCTAACCCCACTCTGATTTCAAATCTGGCACCACTGGCCTTGGGGATGGTTTCTCTCTCTGTTGGAGAAGTGTCTCAAACACATCCCTCTGCGGTGGTGAAGACCAGGCAGGGCAGGGAGAGGGAGAACACGTGGTCAGTGCTACAGTTCAAAGAGAGGCAGCTATGCATGGCTGTTTCTGGGGAGTGTGCTCTGAGTGTAGGGGAACTCATCTGAGAGTGGTATCTTGTTCTCTAGAACAATCAGCTCCATAGTTTGTCCTCTGCCCTGACTCTGCTTATCAACTGGCTGCAGTATTTGTTGTGGGTCAGACTGCCATGAGACAACACTGGAAGAGGAAAGTGGAAGCACAAGATTGTATCTACAAGATGTTTGATCTTCGTGGTTGGGATGGGAGGTGAAAGCAACTGTGTTCAGTGTATGAGGCCTGACAGTCTGTATATAGGATAGGATTTAGTGTCCAGACCAGACTGGTGGCGACTGACCTACACCTAAAGGTTAAAAGACTAAAAGTGAAGCCTTTACAGCAAACTTGGGCTTCAAAATGCTTACTATTGAGGGATCAAGCAAAACTCTTCACAAAGGACATGCCATTGGGACCCATCTTTGCTCTGCAGCATCATGTCAGCTCTAGGACACCCAGCACATTTTCAGGGAAAGCCTGCAGTTACTCTGACAAACCAGATAATAACAACACCACAATCAGCATTGTCTATGAACCGGATGTGAGATGGCCACTGGTCAGGACTGGTGAGCCATCAGCAGAACACTGGCAGGAAGAAAGAGACTGGAAGCTCAAATTAAGATCTTTCAGCACATCTTCTCTTGTTCCAGGTGCATCTGTCACACCACCCGTGCTTCTTCCTCCCAAAGAGTTTATTCTGAGTTTGCAGCCACATGTTGTGGACCCTCAGTCCCTCTCCTCACACAGTCCCTTGCACACCTGGAATCCTGCCTTCTCTGACTGCCCCTAAGCCCCACACCCAAAAGATTCATTCTGTTTAACACACGTTTTTTATATGCTTCTGGCTGACACTATGGCACCTGAGCAGAAGTAAAAGTCCTCTGTAACTGCTGATAAGAACTTGCACCTGGCAGCCAGTTCTCTGAATTCCTTTCCAGTTTGTTACTGGGTAAATTATAAAATGTACCAGTTTGCTGTGGCACAGATGGGTTACTTCATCAGAGGGAATAACCAACCAACCTCTTTTTGACCTTTTGTCATGGGCATTAAAGGACCAGTGGTCTTGGGATGCTGTTTCTTAAGGGTGTCACTGTTCTGTATGAAGGGCAGTCACAAACTCCTTCACCTCTTGTCTAGATGAGTGGTAATTACAGCAGCTAAAGAAATTTACCTGGCCTTTTAGGTAGAACATCCTTACAGTGTAATTTTGAACAGTAGTGGTACTGCTTTATGGGAAAGCTTAGGCAGATTTTTAGTATTGTTGACTGCGTAGCTGGCACTAGACTCATCTTGGATTTGTACCTTATGGTTTCATGTCAGCAACAATGAAATCTTTTTCCACGTTTGAAGTTACAATGGGGGGCTCTTGAAAGAGTTTTCCAGGTATTTGTTTTGATTAAGCTGATGCCTAGGAAGGACTCATGGTAACTAACTAATTTTGCTACCCTCCATCTTCCAGTTCATTCTGACAGCGAAACGACAACGGCTTCATCAGGTGTGTTTTAAACTTGCTGCCTGCACCCCTTCCCAGACCAACTTTCACCCACCCTGTTACCTCTCCAGGCAGGTTCTGGCTGGGCACGGAACTTTGTCCCCTGGAAAATTGCTTTGAATTGTTCCTTGAGTTAGAAGTGCTGGAGAATGATGGCAGTGGAAGCTGAAGCCTTCTCCTGGGTGGCATGCCTGGGAAGGGAGGAGCTGGCAGATCAGCAGACCAGATACAATGGGTCAATATTGTGTCAGTGTCAGTGGCCAAGACCTGGCATTTCAGAATGAAGTGCAAAAAAATCCATTGTAGTTAGCTACAGTGTTGATTGTCCAGAAAAGAAAGGAACTAGATTTGTGTCCTGAAATGTGATAGTTGCACATCCATTAGAAACACATCTTAAATATGCAACTGAAATTTACATTTTGTTTGTATTTGTCTGTCCCCTTTACAACATGTGCCTCCTGTATTCTGGGTGTCCAGTGGGCTTGGTTTGCAATTCATTCAACTTTCCCTTCCTTTTGTCTTGCAAAGCAAGGGGATCAGAAATGTCTGCACTATTTTCCTCTCCTCTAAACCACCCCCATCTCTCACATGAGAGTGGACAACAGATACTGGGGTCCTTCCCTAGAAGCCTGGAGGACTGTACCTAGTGATTAAGTTATATCTGTGCCAGAATGAGTGCACCTGGCCATGATGCTGGATTGCACCTCCATGTTTGTGTGTGTGTTCCCAGACTGCCGTGAGGAAAAGTTCCCTTGCACGCGCCTGTACTCTGTTCACAAGCCAGTAAAGCAGTGTATCAGCTACCTCTGTGTTACAAGGTAAGAAACCAACAGTCCCTAAGAAAAACATTAAAAACTGCCCAGAAATGCTGTGTCCGGTTCAGCAATTTGTTCCCTTTGAAGACTAGAGGTTTTCTCTGGGAACCAATTGGTGAGATGAGTCCCATCCTCAGAACATCCTTTTAGGGTGATTATTTAGAACAGCACAATGACTATAGTCTGTGCAGCACTAAGGAGCTGCAATGTGCCCTATGTTATAATCCATATTTAAAGTGTTTGGTCATTTATAGGGCCATGAAAACGATCAGAGGTATGGAGCAGCTCTCCTATAAAGATGGGCTGAGAGAGCTGAGTTTGTTCAGTTTGGAGAAGAAAAGGCTCCAGGGAGAACACATTGCAGCCTCCAGTACCTAAAGCAGGCCTATAAAACAGAGGGAGAGCAACTTTTTACATGGGCAAATAGTGATAAGACAAGGGGGAATGGTTTTAAACTGAAAGAGGGGAGATTTAGATGTCAGGAAGAAATTCTTTACTCATAGGGTGGTGAGGCACTGACACAGTTTGCTCAGGGAAGTTGTCAATGCCCCATCTTTGGGAGTGTTCAGGGCCAGGTTCAGTGTGGGGCCTTGAGCAGCCTGATCCAGTGGATGGCATCCCTGCCCATGGAAGCCAGTTTGGAACTAGGTGATCTTTGAGGTCCCTTCCAACCCAATCCTTTCTATGGTTGGTTGATTATCCTCTATTATATGATTCTAAGATTTCATTAAGTCTTTACAAAGATTACTTTGCTATAAAGCAGCCTTATTCTACGGCTAAGTAATCATAAAAATTTTGGATTCGCCTGCTCATTAGTGAATGTATGTGTTTATTCCCTGTGCCACTTTTTGGTTTCTGTGTGTCCCTGTGCCTTTTGCTGCTGATCCTGGTGACCCCACAGTGTGCGTCGCATGTACGTAATAAACAAGGAGGTGTGCTCTCGCATTGTCTGCAAGGAGAACGAGGTCATGCAAGGTGAGTGGTATCACAGGCTGGCCTAGAAGAATAGCTGCAGCCATCTGATAGTGTCTCCAAGCTAACTAGTTGGCTTAGACCCTAATCCACATGCAGTAGCTTCCCTGGACTTTGAAAGAGTTCTAATGCAAAGCGGTCTCGGACTTAATATGCAGGCCATGATAAAAAACTGGGATGTAGATATTGTACTACCAAGAAATATGATAGCTCTCTATTCCTCGATCTTGATCATGGTCTAGTAGTCCCAGACACACCCTTACTCAAAGTTGTACTCCTTTGAGGTCAAGGGTAAATCTCAGTACTTCTGTTCATGAATAGAAGCAGGATCCAGTCTAGATTTTTAATGCAATCTTTGTTGCAGCAAAATACAAGTGGTTTTAATATGTAATGTACATGCATAAAGCTAGAAGGAAATTCATAAAAGCCTAAGGACTTGCTTTGCTTGCCTCATGTATATGAGGATTCAGCAGTTTCAACAGTTTCTGCAGGTGCAGTGAAGGATGTACCTCTAACTATTCTGCTGGTGAAGAATTTGATGGAAGCTTTGATTACATGTCAACCTGTGTGTGTCTGATTGTCTTCAGATGAGATCTGCCGCCAGCTGGCTGGCCTGCCTCCTCGACGTCTCCGCCGATCTGGGCAGCCCCTGCCTCTCCCTTGCAGACAGCTCCTGGAGCAGCAGCACAGGCCTGATGCTCTGTGAGCTACCCACAGGAGGAGAGGAAAAGGAAGAGAGAGAAGAGAAGTCATCATCCACTACCTACAGTCCAAGACAAGTGCTTCTTGTTTGTGATTTCCCCACCATTTCCTTGTTTCTATGCCTTCCCTTACATCCTCTTCTTCAAGTGCTGCAGTGCACAGACTACCCTCTCTGCTAGTCTGTCATGGTAGCTGTTGTTATCTTTATAATCTGTTGCTGAGGATATGGGATTCTTCCCTCTCTTCTCTCACACACTGCCTGGCAAGCCATGAGCTTCTTGTTTCCCAGAGGTCCTTATAAATGTGCTGCACCTTCTCTTGCTTTGTCCCTGGAGAGAGATAGAAATGGGGACAGGATGTAGCCCTCTCCAATGGTATAGATGCCCTAAGCTGCATCTCATCTCACCTTTATGCCCTAGGACTCCTGCCCTAGATTTCTTGCCTGGCATCAGTATGAGCTCGGATGTGGTTGGTCAGCCTGAGCCTCTCCGATTCTCCTGAGCCACTGTTGTGTGATAGCACAGTCTCCTCCTTGTGTCTGCTGGCCTCAGGGAAGTGACAGAACTGGGAGATGAGCTGTCCTGAACCCAAGGCAAACCTCATTGTCCCTGGATGGCAACAGTTATCATTTATAACTACCTCTGGGAAGTTCTTTGTCTCAAGCCTGTTGCCTTCCTCACACACAACTGCTACCAAAATGAAGAATTCTGGATTTAGTATGGCATTATATTTTTCTCAAGAAGATTACGCTGGAACAGAGTGCTGCCTCTTCTACTCCTCCTCGTCTCCTCTCCCCTGTTCTCATCCCTCCCTTCCCGCTGAAGACATCTCTTGATGCCCATTCTAGGCAAGTTCCAGGGAGCCGTAATTATGGCTGCCTCCACTCCTAAGCCCAAGAAAGCCCATGAAGAACCTGTGTGGCCTGATGTTACTGACAACTTGCAATTAATTATCTTGTCCTGGTGTCTTGTCTTGGTCTGGCTACCTCCACACTCTCCAGTTGCTGTGCCTGCTTTCAATATCTCCAGCTGAATTCCTACCTCCTGACCTGGAAGCTCCTGCACACGGCAGAAAGGAGTCGCAAATTGGAATCGCATGTGGGAGCAGAATCATTATCTGGGATCCCTGTTTGTCTGGGACCTGGGATTTTCCTGCAGAATCTCCGACTGTGCCGACCTGCACAGAGCCAGGCGCAGATGGGGAAGGTAAACATATCTGCAGGTATACGCACTTACACAGGCCAGCCTGGGCAGAAGAATTCACTGTGGTAGCACTGGATGTCTGGTCTGCTCAAGAACTTTGTTTTCTGGATATATGGAGAGCATTTCCAGGTATATGGGCAGTTTTCATGATGAAGCTGGGTAGGGTAAGTGGGGAAGAGCAGTCTGAATTGTATTGATCACTTCATGCGACTCTTAGGGGTGTGATTCTGTGGGGCACCGGAGCACTGCAGCGGAGCATCAGCAAGACCCTGTCTCTAGGATCTCTGTGTTGTTCCCAAGTAACTGAAAGCCAGTTTGCTAGATTAGGCATTCAGTCCCCTCACATAACAAACTCTTCTGCTGAACAGAGACCATTCAGCCTTGCAGGAGCACTGCCCTGCTGCACAGAGCCAGGGTCACACAGCTGGGGACGGTTTGCTGCATGGAGGCAGGTATCTCAGAAAAAGAGCAAAACAATTGTGTAGGACCATCTCACACGGACCTGCATTTCTGCTGTATGCAGCAAGAAGCTGGTTACATCCTCTGTGTAGGGGAAGACACCCTGTGTGGACAGATTCCATATGAGGTCAAAATAGGCCCTAGATGGGCTAAATCTCTCTATATTAATCCAGTATACAGGAGAAAGATTTCCAAATTACTCAAGGTGATTAGAATTTTGTCCTATATATAAGATCATTTCACACCTGTGCAGAGGATGATGCTCCTCTCGAGTACTCCAGGCTCATGAGATTAGGAATGAAGGAGGGTGCACATTTCTGTAGTGAGGAGGGTACTGAGAGCTTGATCTCAAAAACATTCAAGCTACTGGCAGCCACGGGCTTCCCTGCTGGGATACCTATGAAAATTGCCTGTGTGGAGGAAGGTAGGATGGAGATGAGACGTGAGAGCTTGGAAATTAGACTGGGTCAAGTCTCCACTCTGTATTTAGAGATGAATATACATCGCTATAGATACATAACTGGGTAACATAGCTACTGTACAGTATATAGAAATTTCACTTTCATACAGGTTGGGAAGTGGTTAGAAGCCTTTCTGTTGCTTGCTTTCAGCAGGGACAGGAAGAAGTGCTCCTGTCCAGGAGAACACAGTAATAATGCTAGAGTCTATATAATCCATATTAAAAGAAAATTTATTTCCTGTTATTCTTGGCAACTCTTATGTGTTTGGGTTTATTTGTCTCTTGCTGAGTTTCTTCCAGATTTCTGGGGAGACTCGATTCCAAATCGAGCCTATCATTTGGAACCTTTTACTCCCTGCTAGCCTAGTCCTCTGCTGTCACCCTCCTTTCACTCATGAATCACAGGTCTTCCTGGGAACTAATTTTTTTTCTAGAGGAACATAACATTTTCTCCAGCATTTTTTTTACCATGGATACCATGTGCTGGTTTTTCCTGACAATTGATAGCTGCTGAACACAGGGATAGCTCCTCCCAGCCCATGAAATTTGTGCTGAGGACACATCTTTTCACTGTGCATGTGCCATGACTTTCAGGTGGAGAATTAACATCTCCAAATAAAATGGTAAGATGACTGAAATAAGAGAAAAGCTGTAATAAGTATCACATAATCAGAGAAGAATTTGTTCACTACAACCATTTAACTCAATAATGCGAATAACTGAAAGACTACATTAAAAATTACACATCTAAGTCAAAAGGATTAGGAAAATTTATTTTTCATTGATTTTCTGACTTTTGCATAGTTTCATCAGGCACTGACCTCATATTTTGGTTGAAAAGGTGGAGCACTAAAATGTGGTGGACTCTGAGCAGTGTCTTCATGTACAAGCAGTCAAGTCTGCATTTAGATGGTATTTCTAGAACAAAAGTGGCTGTGGGCCAAATTCCCCATTAAGCTGCCTCTGAGAGTGCCCCATAGATCTTCAGGACTAAACCACATGATCCAGGTTATTGCACAACACTCTCCTCTAGAACCAACGCCCCTCCTGGCTGAAGCTGTGGTGTCCTGATCTCGGACTGCTGTGATGGATACAGCCTCAGCCCCAGTGACTGGAGATGCTGCTCCCACCTACACAGGCCAGACTCTACTCTGTCTCATGAGCTCTCAGCCTTTGCAGTGTTTCTGTACTGGCACTTTCCCCCGGCTGTGTGAGCCAAGCACAATATATGCCATCACCGTTTTGTAATTCAGCTTATTCTTCCTTTTCCTTACAGCACTAGAGTCTGCCCACACTTCATTAGCACTTGTGCTACACGCAGATTTATCTCCCCCGCCTTTCCAACCTGAACTGCCATAGTATATGGAGAGTGCCTCCTCTTGCAAGCCAGGGAAGTGGTTTTAAACACAGCTCCAGCTAGGTGTGCTGCTCATGCAGTTGCGCTAGCCACAAAGAAAGCTGAGAGGGCTGTGTTTTTAGAAGCATGATTCTGCATTTGTGGCTGATTTTCATAACCTCTCCTGACCTGGCGCGGGTGTTAGATGCCCTGCGGTCACTTCCCACACAATGGCTGTTCCTCCTCCTTTTGCTGTCACAGCTCCCCAGTGCCGAACAGTGGGACCAGTTTGAAGGCTGCTGTTTCAAGCCAGTGCTCCGATGTCTGCTCCCCAGTTTGAAGCAGTGCCTCACTGCTGGGTATGTGGAGCTGACAAGCAAAGGAAGGCTGTTGGAAGCAGCTGCCGTGTCACCTAGAAGCTCCACATTGCCTGAATCTTGTCCACAAAAACCCACAGTGTGAACAAAGTGTGTTGACATTGGGCATCTAAGCTTGGAAGGATCCCTCAAGGAAGTACTGCTGGCTGCCATGTGGGTTTGTCCTTCACAGAGGGGACTTGTCCTTGCCACCCACCCCAAAAAAAGAGCACCTCTGCTGGACAAATAGCTGGGTTGAAACCAAAAGGAATTCTGGCTTAAATTTTTTTTTTAATTGTTTGGGTGTTTTTTTCTGGAGGTATTAAAGGTACACGATCCTGTAGTACTGACCCCTAGCACCACACGGTCTGACATTGTTTTACAGTGTACATTTGTCCAGTTGTGAATAGCCCCTTGACTGAGGTACAGGAAATCCGAATTCCAGTTCTGAATCTCTCCATCTCCTGCTCTCTGATCTTTAGCGTGTTGCTTTGTTCTCTCTGTTCCCTTCCATCCTTAGTCCCTGTAATGTAACAAGTTGGAATTACTCCCACAAAATAAAGAGCTGGATTTTAGTCCATTAAAAAAAGTTATTAAAAAATGTGTGGGAAGTATCACAAAGGTATTTGATTGTCTACTTTTGCTATTAGTTTAAATCATTTTTTCAAATAAAACCATGTTCAGTAATATAAATTATATCAGTTAAAATGCAAACAGCATGTACTTGTTGCTAGTATGCTGAAGTATATTAAAAAAGGTGAAGTGGTGAAAAACATTAAATTTATTCAATGAATAAATTATCTATCAGAATGCTATTTGGGGCATTTTACTAAGATTGCAATTTCCATACAAATACAGCTGGTCACAAATTAGCAAAATGTGTAATAGAGAAGCACATGTAATTCAATGTGTCTAACTCATAAGTCATGTCAGATCTCACCTGCTTAAATATAAGGTCAAGGTGAATATAAATAGGTGAAGCTGTGCATTTTTAAAATAAATGTGGATATGGAGATAGTATATGTTCCCAGGCAGGATCACAGATAAACTTACATTGAAGGTTAGCATGCAGAGCTAACTTCAAAGCTACTCAGATTGCTCAGAGCCTTGTCCAAGTGAATTTTGAAAAATTCAGCAGGGGTTGGAGAATCCACTATTTGTTCTAATACTGCACCACGCTTAAGATGGAGAATAGTTTCCTGATGTCAGATCAGAAATTTCTGTATTGCATCTTTCATCTGCTGCCTCTGTTCTTTTTGCTGTGCATCTCTGAGCAAACTGTCTCCCTTACAATATTGCTGCAGACAACTGAAGAAGGTAACAAAAAACTTTTAACTAACATAAAGCACAAGTTTTATTGCAAAACAAAGCATTAAAATTATTGAAATCAATTCTCTTCCTTTGGGCAAATTGTGTTGAAAAATGCACAAAATGGCAAAAAAATCAGTAGTTCAGTTAAAGGATTTGCAGTCTGTGTCCCTGCAGCAGGCCACTTTTTCTATGCTCACACAGCATCTGCTTCTTGTGCACTACCTTCTCACCCTGAGGTCACTTTCAATTTCTCTGCCTTAGGTTTGGTAGCCTTGGGTTTCACTGTTTTGCCCTCAGCTGCATCTTTGCCTCTTTTGGTCTGTCAGTTTTCACATTCTGTAGCTATTGCTTGGCCATGCTGGCTGCCAGCATCTTGGCTTTCCTTGGGGCTTTCTTCACAGCCACAGCTGACCAGGGCTTCTTGGCAGTGCCAGCGGGGGGCCAGGTGGGTCCTGGCCTTTGCTGCCTTCTTGGCACCTTCAAAAGTGTTTCTTTTCTGCCTGGTGCAGTGTGAGTGTCGTCACTCCTGAGACTCTCCGTGCTGTGGTGACCAGCGATCTTCTCATCAGCTCTGCTTGAGCCCAGCACTGTCATCACAACACCATCCTTCTTGGCTCCACTGTCCACCAGCTGCTCACTTTGTACTCTCTCTCTGGTTTAGCTTAGGAAAGCATCTGAACTCTTTGTAGTCTCTGCAAACCTCTTTGCCATTTCTGTTCCCTGGGAGTCCCCAGGGGCACTGCTTCACAGTAGATTTTTGCTTCTCCGGTCTAAAAGCTTTTCTGGCCTTGTTCCCAGTTTTCCAAATTGGAACAGGACCAAGCTAGCCACCTCTAAGTAAATTTGCCTGTGCTTTACCTGTGCTTGCACAGAAATAATAGAAGAGAGGAGTGGACCTGGTGTCCCCATGTTGAGCACAGACTGGGCAAAAGGATATTGCCTGGCTGTGAATGTGAATGCAAGAACAAGAGAATGCTCATGAGGACTTCCAGCCAAGGGAATCTGTACAACTGCAAGGTACTCAGCACACAACTGACAGACAAGTAACATGCAACACGCTATTTTTTAGTGAACTCCCAAGACTTCTGTCTCAGTCTCTCCAGCAAAGTACTTCTCCAAAGACAACAGGGAAGTTAAAATCAGGATTTATCACACAGGCCCCATGTGCAAGCTCTTTTTGCACGGAGTATCATGAGCTGCAGCACTGCACAAACACGAGCTAATCACAGGCAACACTGGTTGCAAAACCATAACCACAGCTAGAAGGTGAGTCTCATTGTGAAAAACTGCAGTGCAAAACTTCTCCCTGGGGCTAGCAGATGATTGATTGCAGAGATATGGAGCCAGTGGCTTCCACTGAGGAGGTGTAAGAGGTGATCTGAAGCAGGGTGCAGGGTGCCCAGACCAGAGGGCTGAGCTGTAGGAGAATGGAGTAACCCTGGAACAGAGCCTGCAGCTCCCTGAGCACACAGAGGGTGTTCTCCAGTGCAGCGTAGAGTCAGGAGCCAAGTGAGATGGGCAGGGCATGCTGGAGGCTGAAGCTGCAGGCACTGCTATGGGAAGCAGCCTGGTACAAGCAGCTCTGGTGGGTATTTTACCCCCCAGCTCTCAACATGGGGAGGGCACGTTTTGCTTTCATCACAGAGTCTGTTTTTATTAGCCTAAATGAGATAAGCTCCCAACCGTGTCACGGCCTAAAGCCAGAGAACACACTAGAGGACATTTAGCATAAGTATGTGGATTTTGGTCACATTTCTTACCTGCATTCATGATGAGGAAGCCATTCACTAGGTCTCCCAGTGCCTCAACCCAACCCAGCCCCTTTCCTGCCTTCCTCCTTGTGATCCCAGCACGTGTCAGTCTCTGGTAGCAAGGGCTGGAAGTGCTGTGGCATAGAGACATGACGGAGGGTACTAATACAGGCAGGGAGAGAAAATAATTGTGGGGTCACAGTGGCAGAATTAAGGATTATTAGTTCCTATAAGGAACCTCAGGCTGGGCTGGCAGAGAGCTGCAGGGCAGGAAAGAGAAGCACTCACAGG
The DNA here is from genome assembly GCA_013397975.1 of Machaerirhynchus nigripectus. Lineage (NCBI taxonomy): Eukaryota > Metazoa > Chordata > Aves > Passeriformes > Dicruridae > Machaerirhynchus > Machaerirhynchus nigripectus. Next base: position 275,991 of record VZRQ01005746.1, read on the forward strand.
GCTGTGGTTGAAAAGTGTATACTCAATTCAGTAGTTTCACCCTAATTTGCCTCATCCCCCAGCACCAAAACAAGCTCAACAGTGGAACAAAAATAAACTGTGGGTCAAGTCTCCAGGTAAAGATTTTGCAGTGCAAGCCTGGAAAGCTGAATTACTAGTAAAACACACAGTAACGTACAGCCTCTGTGCACACCCAGCAACCAGATGCCCTCAATTCTGCATCAGTGGCATCACTGACAATCCTGCAGCATGCAGCAGTGCAAGTTTTGTAAACCCACCCTCCCAGGGGCATCCTGACACTCCCGCACATCCTGAACTCCTGCCTTTTTTCCTTCCCCCTTCCCTCTCATAACCTGGGATCCCTGCTCTTGTCTAATTTAGACGCAGTCTCTGTGACACTCACCCCACAGTGCTTTAGCTTTGCATTTGCAAACCCCACCACCACACCATCCCTCTCTGGTGAAGTCCACCGCAGGCAGACCTCACACACATCCTCACAGCTTTTATATATCTCCGTGGTGCTGCATATTCCACAAAAATCACGGCTTTGTAATGCAACGGCTGAAACCTTCTCCCCAGGCATGGCATCCACAGCTACATCACAGGCTGAGCTGGCAGCTCGAGGGACAAGGCTCTCTGCCCCATGTCCTAGACAGAAAGCTGCTCTACATCTAGTGTGGAGGGTTTTTTTGCATGCAGGACTGGAGTAATGGGAGCAGTGTGCCCAGCAGAGGTGTCTGAGCAAGTGCACTACCTTTGTGTTGCGTCTGTCGTTCTAAATGGGGTGATGAATCTTTGTGGAGTGGACACAGTGCAATGTGGGTGTAATAAATAAGCACTTTAAGTGAGCCTGTTCTATGTGCTTATAATAAATAATCATATCAGCTTATTTATTTGCCAGTGCCTAACTGCAAGGGGCTCCACCATTCCCCTGCTCAGGGTCTCTGTGTAAGCCGGTGTCTGTGAGGCACCAGCACTTGCGGAGCAGAGAAAGTTCTTCTGTTTGAGGTTTTCTCTTTGGGCCAGGGGAAGCAGGTGTCTGCGTTTCTTGTGTTTAGTGCAAAACCAACCAACTGGTGATAGCGGCGCTGGTTTCAAAAGGCAATTTCTGAGCAAAGGGTGAATGGAAAAAATAAATATATATTTATAATGATATGCACCAACACATGACTTCCTGTTGACTAAACAAGCAACCTCTCCTCTGCTTTGGGGCTAGATAATTTTAATTATTCACTGCATTTTTGCTGTCTAATTTCTTGGTAGTTTGCTTTCTGAATCTTTCGTAAAAGTAATGGTGGCATTTCTCCTCTCCCCCACCTTACACCTGACCACTATTCTTCATCCAGCTGTTATTTCTCTGTTCTCACTCCAAAATAGAAAATGAAGCCCTGAGCACAAGAAACCTGAAGGGATGCTAGGACATCCTTCCATGATCCCGAAAAGCTGGAGCGGTGCCTCTTGCTAGATAACACTCCAAACACAGCAGCACTGGGACCCTCTCCAGCCTTCCCCACCAGCCTTTAAGTGACCCGGGCTTTGATCAGAAACAGTGATGGAGCCATCTTCAGTACTTTCCCATCTTCAGGTCCCCCTCCAAACAGGTTTGCATTGAGCAGAAAGGAAAGAAATCTGAAGTGGTCAGCATCTCTCCTTGTGTGCTAGCTCCCAGCATGTGCTTGACATATGTAAAAGATTTGGCAATTTACAACCAGGGAGAAAGCTGCACAAGCAACCAGAACAGGGATCAGCAACCTTTCCATGGTTTTCCAAACTACTTTTTTTTTAACCAGAGCAGGGGTGACATCTGCTAATGAGAAAAATCTTAGTGTGGCAAGAGAGTGCAGCTCCTGTTTTAGGTAGAACAGCATAGGAGCTGAAGGTCCCTCTTGAAATGTGCCCTAGACTTGCTACAAGACACTAAAACACATCCACACCAGCATGTTTCTGTTCTGGGGATTAGAGCTAGAGGCAGAGAATCACTACCACTCTCTTTGTGCACTTGCACCTCATGTGTGAGGGAAGTTACCAGTCTAAACGAAGGGCATCAGAAAGCCTACAGCAGTGTTTTAACTTGGGAGACCTACCATTAATTATAGTTCATCTGTTTATTGATCCATTCTTTCTTTTTTATCTCTGCGGAGAGCAAAGAAACTCTCAACATTTAACAAAAAGAGAATGTTTTAAACATGGAAGAGCAAATTCCACTTACAGGCAGGACCAGAGAAAGGATCTGGTTAAAAGTTTCATGAGATTTGACATGTTAGACCTTCGAAAAATAATTTTGCACCAATTTAATTTATAGGGAAGACCAGGCTGGCTATGGAGATATTTCTTGACTCCTTTCAAAGTAAAAATGTTACATAAAATTTTCTGCAATCTTTTGGCTGTGAAAATCGAGAGCCAGCATAAGAATAAAGCTGAAGTCACCTTAATTCATCAGATGAAACACAAACAGTTGTGATCTCTAAGAAGCAGATTTCCCAGAGTGTCTTGCTTTTTTATTTGCTTTCTCTTTTTTGATGTCCTGTGTAACAAATGTTGTCTTTGAATTAGTAAAAGAAGAAACTAGCATTAAAATATGATGTGTTGGTCTGACCTAGGAGATACGTCACAAGGTGCTCCTAGAGCAAAGGCTGAAAGGGGACAGCTGTTTCATTAGCAGGACAGTCCTCTTAGACTCTATTAAGTAGGACAGGGATTCTCAAGGATTTTAGTCTCTTCTAGCTTTGGTCAAACACTAGGAGCCAGATCCTCAAGGAGGATAATTGCCACAGCTCTTGAGACCAATGCAGCTGCCAAAATGTGTATTCATTGAGCATGTGTCCCACCCAGGCATTTCCCCCAGGAGTCGGACAGCCAATGCCTGGGCCTTCCAGGAGTGCTTCTCCTTTTCCTCAAGTATGCCATGCTCTCTTCTCTCAAAAACAAGTCCTCTCCAAGTGCTGGGCTAGAGAGTCTGATTCTGGCAACTCATCTCTCTTTTGCATGTTTTTGCATATACTGGTTTCACAAAGCCTTAGCATTCTGAAAACCAGTAAAATTAATAAGGAAAGTAAATCAAGCAGAGCAAAAATTAAGAACTACCCTAGCGTGAGGTAAACAAAACCCCTGTTTCTCAGCCATGCCCGGCTTGAGGAAGAAATGGAGCAGAATGTGCCCTGGCTGCCTCCTCGGCGCCCTGCCCAGCCCAAGGCGCTGCCCCATCCCTCGGCTGTCCTTCAGCCCTGCAGAGGGAATGGGTGCCAGAGCAGGAGCAGAGCCTGGGCAGGAGCAGAGCCTGGGCAGGAGCAGAGCCTGGGCAGCCCAGAGCGGTGCTGGCAGAGCAAAGCGTGTGCATCCTGAGCGCCAGCCTGGCTGTGACAGCGCAGACCTCGGTCAGGGGGTCCTGACAGCCACCCTGCCACTGGCAGAGCTCGGTGCCGGTGCCAGTACCACCTGGAACAGCAGGATCAGGCCCAGCCACTCCCCACTGGTGCTTTGTGTACAGCCTTGCAACGCAGGACTGCCACCGCTCCTGGTGTGTTGACAGGGCTCAGACACCCGTGGCAATGCTCAGGTGCCAAAGTGGGGCCAGGCACTCCCCACTGAACCCTGGGAGCTGGGTCCCTCTCACTTTCCTCTGCAGCTTTGGTGTCGCTCCATGCAACTGCCAGGCCTTTCAGGGGGTTACAGAGGAGCAGGGAAAGCCTGCCAACAGTTTGGTGCTCCCTGAGCTCCTTCCAGCGGGGTGGCTCCAGGGTGCTGCACAGAGCTGCCTCTGGGGTGGAGCAGGGCAGAGTCACCCCCTTCCCTGCACAGCTGCGCGATGCGAAGCCCAGAGGGCTGGTGTGGTTTTGCCCACATTCACACTAGTGGTACTCAAGCTCTCAGGCCCCCCTCTAACCACTAGACAATGTTTCCTGCCTTGTTATGCTATTGATATTATTTCAGAATAATTTTGCAGGCGGGGGGGGCCCAGCAGGGAGTGCAGTGGGGGGTGGTGACCAATGGGTGCTGAGCATCTTTCAGAACTGATGCCCCTTTGCATGTCAACACTTTTCAGCTCCTGCGGCACCAGAGACCCTTCTAACTCCTCCCTCAACCACACCCCGATGAAAGCCAGCAGGGAGTAGATAGGGGTGAATGGGGAGAGAACACACGGGCCAGTCCACATTTCTGAGCATCAGGTCAGAGGGCTGCACAGACAGAGCCTGCGAGATAATCTCCCTGTAATCCCATCACCTGAGAAAGACCCTGGGAGTCATGGACAGGTAAAATGAGTGCTTCTAGTTCCTTGCTCATATGAGAGATGAGAGTCTTTCTGTTAGAATTAACTTGCTCTCCCTCTGGTGTTGACCATCCCTTTCCCTTTCCCCATCTGACTCACTGATCTAACTCCCTGACTGTCCTGCTCTTGCAACTTGCACCTCTGTATTTCTGTTGTTCTTTCTCTTTGACTGTCTGCCACCTGTACCCTTTTCCCTTTCTGTCATTTCTTTCTTGTGGCTATTCTCTGTTCCTTTCATTGTTTTTCTTTTCTAGAAACAAAGGATGATAACAGAAGGATGAACAGTCAGATGCTATCTGCCGCTTAAAGCACCTCAATCCTCAACTTGCACTGCAATTACTCTGTGAGCTTATCATGACTAATCACTCTCCACAACTGCACAATATGCACACACTCAGGGGGCTTCACTCTGATTTCATGAATCTTTATTTGAGGAGAAGATCTCTGTTCAGGCTGCTTCTTCAGTGCCCAGGTATAATCACAGCTCCCGTGTCCTTGCTGCTTTCCCTTGGGCTATGCTATAGCCATAGGAGTTGCATGTGTATCCAGCAGTTTATACCTAACTAGACATCTGCTCACTTGCTCCCCACAACATCTGTTCATTCATTATTCTGTTTGCACCAGCCATATTCTGAAATCCTTCCTGGAAAAAAAACCCTGGGACGGTGAACTCTAGAGGAAAGGGAGAAAAAGAACTGAAGTTAATGAATATTTCTAGTTGAACAAATGTTTTCTGTGATTCAAATTGTCTTCAATTTGTTCTGAAACTGAAAAATAATCTAAGTGATTGTAATTTTATTTTTCTGTGGTTTAGGGTAATTTCTTGCTCTTCACCCTTATTTGCATTCACATGCTACTCCGCAGGGGCAAAAACATTGAATAGAGAAAAATGGAGTGAGGTGAGAAAAGGGACAATTAGAAGAAGAATCAGAAACATTTTGAAAGACAATGGTTTTGCCCAAAACCTCACCCAAAAAAAAAAAAAAAA
>VZRQ01005746.1:281282-304582 GCA_013397975.1 Machaerirhynchus nigripectus
TGTTTTCCCTTATGTTTTTGATGCAATAAAAAGCATTTTTTCCATATGGGTTTTAATGAAACATTAACATAATTGTAATTGTTTTTCACCTGGCTTATATGTTTCTTCAGCAAGCAATCGCATTGTGCGCAGTGCCTCTGTTCTGTTTTCTGCAGCTGTGGCACTTTTACCCCAGGTAAGTGCTCTGCAAGCCTCTGGCCTATCACACCTGCTCGTTTCCTGTGCAATTTTCTGGGCTGTGCTTTCTGGACAACCGGAGGATCTGTCACCACAGAACAGGTGTCCCCTCTCCAGCATCTCTGTTACAGGGGACAGTCTTCTCCACATCCCTGCAATAACACATCTCAGACTTAGAAACCTGCAGTGAACCACTGGGTGATCATGTTGTGAGGAGACCAATATGTGTGTGTGTGTTAGGAATGTACACAGGTGTTCATTCATAAGTGTTTGTACAAAGGCAGGGAAATAGGGTGAACCTAAGGTGGTAGGAGGTGAGTCAGCTCGAAGTGTGAGAAAGATGATGAAGAACGTACAGTGGGTATGGGAAACACACCCAACATGAACAGCCGGAGAAAGCGGTGACGGAATGCAGTGGGATCAGCTCGTGCTCTACTCCCGACACAACCTGCAAGCCCAACAGAGCAGGATGGGAGCAGTGCTTATGGGACAGACCTCCAGGAACTGCCTCAGACTGTTGTTGGGCTGAATGAAATACTTAATGGGGATGCTTTACCCTCTTGAGTGTGTGCAGTCTTCTCTGTGGACTTTCTTTGAACAGGAGATATGCTCCCATGTGATGTGCTTCTGCAGGAGCCTGCCTGTACAAAGTGTGGCATGATGGAGTATGTGTGTGCTTCCTCTTTCTGCATGAGCAGGACAGGTATTTTTGCACTGCAGGCAAGGAAAGAGTCATTTCCCCATCTGTGGGACAAGGGGAGCAAGGCTGCCTGAGGGAGAATGTGTCTGATGCAGGTGAGGAGCAGCAGGGAGTGTTACACAACCTCAAAGCACATCACTAGGTAACAAAAGGCAAGAGGGCGTGCGTGACTGTATGAATGAGTACCTGCGGTGCAGTGGCCATGTGTGAGGGTGCACAAGGGACAGAAGCTCCTGGAGGAGCAGAGAGGGTGCCTGTTAGCTGGTAATTAAGTGCTCTGCAGTGCTCAAGCTTTATGGCGACATTGGCAAACAGATGAAGGGTGTATATATGTGCCTAGACTCTCAGATTTAAATTCCTAACAAACCCAAATTCCCCTTTTCCACACTTCACTGGAGACCTTCCAGAAAACCCAGCTCAGTATCTCTTAAACTTACCCCATCTTTGTGCTGAACATCAGCCTAACAGTGGGAAAAAATGACAAAGGACAGGATTATTTTTAACCTATTCACTCCTGTTTTGCATCGCTGCGGGGGAGGTATCTCACCTCAATGAACCCAGCTGCCTGTGTCACTCCACTTGGCAGCGAGGCTGTTAGATATGGCTCATGACTACCTTTCACCCTCCCTGTGCTCCTGCTGCCTCTCCCCAGCAGGATCCCTGGGCACGGGAGCAGGCCCATGCCAGTCTTGATGTCTGTCTGCTGTGGAAATGGTGCTTGTGCCTGGAGAGGTGTCAGCGTGCCTACCCATTAGATACTCCATCAGCTAGCAGGTGGCACCTTTCCCTAGTCCTGCACACTTTCAACTCTGCTCTTCTTTTAGGCTGTGCTTGGAAGACATTCAGTGCAGTCTTCTCTGAAGAGGTTCTAATTTGATCCATCCCTTGCCCCAGTGGGTTTTCAGAGTTTCGTACAGCAAAAATAACATCTCTTGATGACTGAACTCCAGACCCTCTCATCTTCACAGGTCTTCTCAAGACGCCTTCATCCTTCTCCCTCATTGGTGTCCATGTTCTGGATATTTTTGGATATTTTCACACTCTACCCAGCCATAGTTGCTGTTTGACTAATCACTATTAATTCACATGCTGTTTCCACTCACAAGGTCACCTGCTTCATCCCCACAGTCACGTCTGCATCCTCTCCCTAGAACATTTCATGCAAATTACCAACACTCTTCTCGTACTGAGAGGCTTGGATCTGAAGAGGATATTTTTGGTGCTGAGCCCTCAACGAAGACATAGTAAACTGCTGACTGCAGCGTAGGGCGGATGTAAATCCTCTCTTGTCTTCTCCTGCAGCATCCTCATGCAAAGGAAACTCTTCCTGTACAACTTCAGGAACCTGCTCAAGGCCAAGGGCCGGTGTGAAACCTACCTCTGCTATGTCGTGAAGCGCCGGGACAGTGCTACGTCGTGCTCCCTGGACTTCGGATACCTGCGCAACCAGGTACGGGGAACACCTTGCCCTCCTGCTCTGAGGTGCCTGCAGCTCCAGTTTGCCTGGGGCAGCAGGGAACAGAGGGCTGTGACAGCAACGCAGGCACACCTGGACGCTGTGCTGGTACACACTGTTTGAGGGATGCCGCCTCTGGGTAAGCCTGTACTTTGTGCTGCCCTCGAGTGTGTTACCAGCAAGGCATCCATGCTCCCTGCTGCTTTACCAGTCTACCAACCTTCCTGCTTCGCTCCCGCCCGTCCCTTTTGTACATCCCTCCACACCAGTGCCCTCCTGTGCTTCTCTAGCCCTTATATACTACCGTGCCTTCTCCCCGCGTGCACTGACCCAAGAACACGCCCCCCACCTTGTTTCTCCTCCCTCACACCCCCTCCACGCCACCCCTCCCTCCTTGCCCCTCTTACACGCTGCTCCCCCCCACCCCACCACCACCACCTCACGCCTTGCCCCTCTCTGTCCCCGTTTCCCGAAGATGGGCTGTCACGTCGAGATGCTCTTCCTGCGCTACATCGCAACCTGGGACCTGGACCCGGGACGCTGCTACCGAATCACCTGGTTCACCTCCTGGAGCCCCTGCTACGACTGCGCCCAGCACATCGCCAGCTTCCTGCGCTCCTACCCCAACCTGACCCTCCGCATCTTCATGGCCCGCCTCTACTTCTGCGAGGACCGCAAGGCAGAGCCCGAGGGGCTGAGGCGCCTGCACAAGGCGGGGGCACAGATTGCCATCATGACCTTCAAAGGTGAGCTGTGCAGGCAAGAAAGAGATGATGGTGAACTAAGGGGGGTTAGGGAGACCCAGGAGAGGGGGAGAAGGTAGGGCAAGGAGCCAGAGAAGACGATGCAGGGTGTGATGATTTAGTGATCCTAGGAGAGGCCAGTGTCCTCCTGAGCACCCTGTAATTCCCCTGTACCTTTTACAGATTACTTCTACTGCTGGAACACATTTGTGGAGAACGAGGAACGGGCATTCAAAGGCTGGGAAGGGCTGCATGAAAACTCTGTCCATCTCACCAGGAAACTTCGACGAATCCTCCTGGTAAGGGCCAATTCTCCTTCTTCCAGTGCCTCTTCCCTCATCTTATTCCTATCTTCCTCACCACAATTAATCTCTTCTCTTGCTGCTCATCCCTGCCATCTGCTCTTTCACTCACTCATGTGCCTTGACCTTCCACATCCCTTATGCCTCTTCCCCCACATTTCTTCATCTCTCCTCTCCTCTTTCACTTCCCCCTCTTCCACCTCTCATCCCATCTCCTGCCATTCCTTCCTCATATTCATAGGTTCCTGCTCACTTGACAACTGACCTACTATTTCTATTTTCTCCTGCAGCCGCTGTATGAAGTAGATGATTTACGAGATGCTTTTAAAATTCTGGGACTTTGAAGAGAAAATCATCAGCAATCAGGAGTCTTCGCAAACATTTTTTTCTTTGATTTCCAACTCTCCCTTACAACAGGTCTTTCTCTTTTCCCCTCCTTACATCTCTCTTCCTTCCAGCCCTGTGTCTGGAGATAATACTATCCTTACTTTTTTATTTCCAAGGAGAATTAGGCTGATCTTCTGAAGACACTTTCCCCAGGCTCACACCTTATCTATTGCTAACTGGGAATAGCCGGGACTGCAATGACATTGCCAGAGAATGATTTCCCCCTCCTCAGTCCCTGCAGAGCTAATTCAGGTGATCCACGAAATGGAACTCTGGGTTTAGCCTTGCCCAGGTGGGAGCAGACAGCCTGCAAAGCTGTGTGTGTGACTGTGTTTTCACTGGCACTGCACTGACGTGCACGTTTTATGAGGGCTTTGGGGAGCACATCTCTTGGCTCTTAGAGCTGAACTACACTCAGCTGCTCTGTGTCCTTCCTTGTGAAATGATTTATTTGTCCTTCTGGATGTGGGTAGGAAGTTGAAAACCATCACCACTGAAGTGGTACAGCCTATGTATTAACAGCAAAGTTGGCCAGCTATTGGAAAGCTCAGCTGAGAGTGTTGAAGTGAGTCCTTGACAGCCCAGGTAGCTCAGCTTGAAAACCTCACTTGAAGCCAGCAGGTCTGAGTGGGTTGTGTGCAGAGCACCACAGCTTTCACTGTGTGGAGTACTCTCCATCCTCTGAGCATTTCCCCCGAGACCAAACATGCAATAATGCTCCTTCCCCAGCCAACTGCCTCTGCTGGAGGCACCTTTACAGTCCTACAGTCTTCTGTTTTTCCAGGTCTTTTACTGCCCATATGGCCAGCAGGGTCTAGTTGGTGATTGTACTGAGAGCTGGCCAGAAAAAATTCCTGGCATAGGCAAAGCTCTATAGCCTGTAGATAGATAACTTCTGTAGGGGCAAAAATCAAACCATCCTCCTGCCTGGCAATCACTCTCCACTAGGGGACCCCATTAGCTCCTGATGGGGGTGGACACAGTCATTACAAGCTGAGGATAAGGGTTCATAGCACATGCCTGCTCACCACCACCTTCCCACCACCTAAATTATAGCTGCATTGTCCTCCCCAGTCTAACCTCTTGGGGCTTTGACAAGGCTAAGTGTGTCTGGGTGTGCTCTGTCATTTCCTTCATGATGGCTGGAAGTTCTCGGCTCTATCCTGTTCCTCTTTCTGGGTAAGGCTGGAAGCTCCTCAAAACGCCTTCTCTGGTGCTAGGCCAGCTGCAGGAGGACAGCAGAGAGCCCTGCTCCTACAGGGCCTCCTCCTGCTAGGAGAGGTCACAACCAGGTGCATCACAAGCTTCCTACAACTTCAGGCTCCCGAGGTGCTATCAGCTTGAGGAATTTTGACCAGGACTAGCAATGAGAGTCCTTTGCGAAGCATTAATTTGCAAGCATGGTGTTGTATATTTGTTTCATATGGTGCATATTATTTATATAAATAAAGGTCTTACAAACTAGCTTCTTGTTTTGTCTTTGTTTTTTTGTATCATGTGGGTGAAGGAGGTAAATTTGGCACAGAGGATTGATGTGTCATCTCTCCTTTCTGATTTCTACAGACACAACCTGTAACTATTAAACTGTCTTTATACTTTTACCTGTAGCTGTGAAGTTATTGACAGTGTCACCCAGCAGATGGAGGCAGATAAATCATTTGGGTACTTTGGAAATGCTACTAAAAATCTCTGAAGTTATTTGAGATGCTTCTTTCATTATGCCTATTGTCCCCAGTCATGACTCTTAATTGACCACACTGGGCACAGAAGTGCTGACCCAATATGCTTCACAAAAAAAGAAGAGAAGCAAAGATGTAGAAAGAATCTTTGTCTTCCTACTTTTGATATTGGCCTGTATAACACCGCTATCCTTCTCAGTGAAATTATTAGAAAAATTAGCATTTTCTAAAAAAGAGTTGAGATACTGGCTTTTGCTTAAATTCTGACTGAGTTGAAGATACTTATTGAAACGTGACAACAGGGGACATTGTACAGGAGGAGAAAAAATGCAATGAGTAAATGCAAAGAATCATGAACTGCATTAAGAATACATCCTATGTTTATGTTCTTCAGAACATAAATCAGATTAAGTTCAGAGTGGACTGTAGAGTTAATCCATGTGATTCAGCTGTAGGAGTTTAGCTCTTTTGCTACAGAGATTGTTTTAACTGCACTTTTTCTGTTCACAAATACCAATTCATATTGTTACAAGATATTCTTTAATTTGGCTTTCTAAAGTAATTCGGCCTCAAATGCTTTAGGTGTCTGTGCCAAAAATAACTCCCTGGAGAGTAACTGTTATGCAGCAACATTACTTTTCAACCTAAGATATTTTACTTGCTTTGTAGACTGTGCACATAGTGATCATTTCACTACTGTTTATATATTCTTGAGGACCACTTATCTTTACACCCTTATGGAGACTGTGAGTGTGCTAGTCTAGGTGTCTCTTTCCTTTATACGCACCTGGGCAAAAGCTAAGCTCTCAAGGGGACTGTGGAAAATATAGCTCTGGCCCCAGTTTCCTGAGCTGTGGGAAATGGGGGCTTGTGATTTCTGGGAGGACATTTCCTCCCCAGACTGTGGGGAACAGCCAGAGCAGGGGCCTTGGTGCTGGCTGAAAACCCCAGTCTCGCTTGATCTACACTCCCCGGTTTGCAGCAATGAACAAGGCACAGGCACATCAAGGCAGCTATAGAGGATCGATGTTTGATAACAGAGGAGAGAGGACAAACGGGATGGGATGGCTGCTGGTGTGGAAAACTGGGCATGGCTGCCACCTCCTGGTGCACGGGGGTGTCCGGCACCCGGCCTGAGGGTGTTGGCTTGAAGGGATGTTGTTCCATGCTGCAAACAGCTCCCAAAGCCTGTCTCTCAACAGCCCCCAGAACATGCCCACTGAAGAGCAGGACACTGACATCATTCCCACAGCTGCACACAGCATTACTCCAGGTCAGTACACGGCGTCCTTGGACTTTGCAATAATAGGAAACAGATTACCATTAAACAAATGCAAAGACACACTCCAGATCCTTGCAAACACAAGCATGTCTTCTCCCCACTTGATTTCTCTTCTTCTCCCCATACTGGTACTTGGAAATCAGGACAGAAAGGGGTTTCAGGGTCATGGAGTCCGGTCCCTTGCTATTTGTCCCTTCAGGGGGGGTTTCAGCCTAGATGTGTTTGTGTCCAGCATTGTCTTTGAGAATGTTTTTCTACTCTCCCTGGTGCTGACCCTTTAGCATTCCTATGAGCAGAAATGTCATTATTTCATCACATATGTAGTAAATATTCACAGTGATGGAAGTTGGATTTGGTTCACAGAAGAAACTTGAAGGGATTTGGCAGAGAACAGGCCACTGCTTCAGACAGTGTGAGCAATGATGAGCAGAGCTGTGCTGGGGAAGGAAAAACTGGGCTGCTGCAAGGCCAGAGGTCATAGCAGATGGGGAGGCACCAAAGGGTGGCAAGTATTTTGAAGGTTGCCTTTGGCTTTTAAACCTCTCATACACTTTTGTCTTAGGCACATTTCCCCTCAGGCTTCCAAACCCTCATCAGGTATAGCTAAAACTCCATTGCTGCTGCTGCTGTTGCACCCAAGTTCCAGTGCAGGGAGGATGCTGGTGTCTCCTCACTATAACCTTGCCATTAATTCACAGTTAAGAACTCTCTCACTCTACAAGCTGGCACATTGCTTTTACCAGCCCAGAGGGCCAGAAGAAGATAAGAGCAGACCAGCTGCCTTCTGCGGTTACCTTCAAAGGCTACCGGTGTCGTAGACCTACCTCTATGCCCTCACATGCCAGTAGGGACACAGCAGGGATACAGCAGATTGCAAATTCACTCTGGCAGATAAAACTGGTGTGAAAAACTTCACTGGGCTGACTTGGAACTGGCAAGCTTCCAAACAGACCATGGAAGGCTTGTCCTCCTGCCTTCAGTGGGAAAGGGCTGAGCCCTGGGCATGAATGGTTATGGACTCTGCTGTACTAAACCACACGTTGATCAAGTGATTTGATTTCTCCCTAAGGAAACAAAGAGTAAACACTATAATGTCCAGAAAGAGGGCATGTGACATGCAGTATGAGGCCCTGGACAGGGGTAAGAAAACTTTAGCTGTGCTATACATTGCTTGGAGTTTTTTTATTTGATTAATGTAGGAGACACTCCCCAGCCAGCTGGGCTCAGCCTTAGATACACCCTCATACTGCAGGGACTGGAGCTGCTTCCTCAGCCTGCAGCTTTTCTGGCTGTCTTGATGGTCTGCTAAACATCTGGAGATTTTGGCATGGCCAAAGGATGCTATAAGCATTAATAAAGTAAAAGAGATAGGCATGGTTCCCACCAGCCCCTGCCTCGCTCTCCAGATTATCATTTGTGCATGTTGCAGATCCCAGCATCAGCACATTCCCCAGTGGGATCACACAGTGAGCCTCCTGCTTGAAGAGGTTGGGAATCATGACACACGGAGCTCCCCACATGATTCATTCAGATGTTCTACATTATTTGCAGTTCAATTTCAAAACTACTGCAGGACCCAACACACCTGTATCTTCTTTTTGCCTTCTGCCAGCAGAGAGAGCTCAGAGCTTTCAATTTCTCCTACCTCGCCATTCCACTCCATGTTTCCAGCTGGAAAAGCAGAGACTTTTTACTTTGTTCCCCTAGTTTGCAATGAACAGCTATGTCTCCAGAGTGTGGAATTACAAGGCAAGGCTATGTACCAAGGAGCTGAACAAGAGAAGAAAAGTTTCCTCAGAGCTGATATTTTGCCTTTAATTACACAGGTTTTACAGTCATAAATAAAGTTTACACTCATAAATTAAACCTTAAAATGAAGTATTATTACAGTATCACATAAATACTGAAATAGCATGAAGTATTTTCTGAAACATATACATGTAGCCATGAAAGTGATCTTCATAAGAAATTCTGAAAGCAAGAATGCATGGATGATTACTTCTTTGGAACAGATCAGAACAAGAAAAATGTTACATGCTGGCATCTCAAGAGGGCACTTGCAGAATCTGATTGCAGAATCAGCAGACATGGAAGGCCTGATTATAGGGCATGGTCTTCATCCCTACTGGACTCTCAGAAAGCTCTGTAAAGACCCACAGCACTGTGTCCTGGATGCTTGGCTGCATCATCCGAGCTTCCCGATGGCTTCTCATGTGCTCCTTCTGCTCTGTCCAATACTTAGCAATGCCCAGCCAGTGATAAGAGTCTTCTCTGGTGGCAGCAAGAAACTTATCAAGGCTGCAGCAGAAAAGACTGCCATGGATTGGATTTTCTGGTCTTGTATTGATGCACAAAGTGAGCCTGGAAGCATGGTGGTGATGCTTGTTAGTGTTCAGTTTGCCAGAAATGAAGGAAGCCCCTAGGAGGAAGAAAAAAAAGCATTAAAAATTAGATACAAAAAGCTTAAGCTGTCTCTTCAGCATGACAGAGAATTTGAAAATAAAGCATCTAGTCCAAGAGATGACTCTGATCCTCCCTCAGTGTGTTAGATAATCTCCCTCAGGATACATTTTTCCAGACAGCAGGGTAGCACCTCATAATTTACTGTGCCATGTACACCACTCCTAGAAACACAGATCATTTAGAAACAGAAGCATTTAAAAGGTGGCAACTTGCATAGCTGAGTGCAGGGGAAGTGGAGTTGGATCCTGTGGAAAGGCAGATTTTTGGAGGGTTAGAAAGGCGCCCCAGAGGTCTCTAGACCAACAGCATGTTTGCAGCATGGCTAACTCCAAGGCTGGAACTGGCAGCTCAGAGGAAAGTTCTCAGTGTCTCCAGGAATGGAGGTGACAGCCTCTCTGGGTTCCAGTATCGGACCGTGGTCAGGGGAGACTCTTTCCTTCTGTCCTGTTGGAATTTCCCTCATAGCAGCTTGTGTGTGTTACATCATTTTTCCTCTGTGCATCATCGAGGAGAGTTTGGCTATGTCTCTACTGCCTTTATGTAGTGGAAAACTGCATTAGATCCCATTTAGCCATCTTCTCTATAGGTCTAGGAAAGCCCATTCCCTCAGCCTCTCCTCGTAGGACAAGTGCTCCAGCCCCCTGCCTTTTGCAGTGGTATTCCACCAAATCCCCTCTGGTTCCTCAGCATCTTTCTCCTGCCAGGGAGGCCAGGGCTTGATGCAACAGTGTGTATTTCTCTGGAGCACATGACTGGAACTCACTCACCTCATTACACCTCTGCATAATTAGTAAAACGGGGCAGGGTGTTCAAAAGGGCTGAGCACACAGAGATTCCCATTCCTTCTGTGGAGGGTCAGTAGTTAGCCAGAGCTATTGCTGAGGGGCCCTATTCACCTTCATTTGGGGGGGTGGCTCACGTTTAGCTGAGACAGCAGAGCAGTTGAGCAAGTGCCTGACTGCCAGCAGGCTTCCTAGCCAGCAGGACTCTGCAGAAATCGTCAAGGCTGCCTGGTTGGGACAGGTAATTTGTTAGCTGGCTCCTTAAAACCAAGACCTGAAGGGCAGATTCCCCTTGTACTGCTGCACAGGGAACCGTGCTGAGTCAGCAGCAGTTTGTCAGCACTCGTGAGCATTTAGCAGACAGCTCTGCTCAGCTCCCAGCAAGCATTGCACCATGCACTTGATTGTGCGTAAGCTGCTAAATTATTTAATCATCTCAGGCATTAGGAGACTCAGAAAGGCTGAAAGCCAAGGGGAAAATGTCTCCTAAACCATTACAATGAATAAAGAACTTTGTTAGATCAGCTGATTGACTGGATATTGCCACTAGCTGTGTATCCTGTCACCTAAATGTCTTATTCAGACAAGAAATGGAAAAGTCAGGTCTTGAGGTACTAGAAGTCCTATGTAGTGTTTGGGGTGGATGGAACTGAAATGAAGTGTAATGTGCAGCTTTTCCTCAGCCAGAAGTGAAACAAGGCATTTATAGTATGCTACAGACAGGTTAGTTTTGTGTCTGGGACTCTAAGTTCCTGCCAGCAGTTTTGTGCATCCCTTCCTCTACCTCCTGCCATCCATTCTGCATAGATGGACCAGTCCGAGCAAGAACTGGCTTGCCCCACAAGGAGTGGCTGAGCCCCACAGTTAACCCTGGTCCTGGTCTTCTCTCCTGTTCAGTAGACCACCTCCTCTTTCTTGTAGAGTAGGATATCAGACCATACAAATAACTTCTGCAGTTCTATGGATTGCAAGAAATAGGGAAAGCAGACCTTGGTCGTGTGATACTCTTATGTGTAAACTGTGATCCTGAAGTTAAATCCACCCATCTGGGCTTTTGAACTTGCTCAGAACTTAACTAAAATCCATGGCCCTGTCCTGAGCAGCAAAAAGAGAATGCTTGAATCATGGTTACAGAGCTGAAGGAGCTTTTGGGGTCAAATAGCTCCAGTAAGCTGCAAGCTAATGAACTGGTAGCTGATTCATGCAAAGGGTTGAAATAATGCACCCTTTCCTTGGTTAAAATATGAGAGTATTGCTAATTCTCTTCTCCCCTCTGCTCCTGGCCACAAAGGCACAGTGTAGCAGCATAGTCCTTTGGCAATCTCTTGCCTCCTTGGCCCTCTGCTTATGCAGCATCAAGCCCATGCTTATTTTTCCTACTATCATTTCTGATAACATCATGGTTGGCATCATCCAAACCTCCTTTTCCTTGGATTTTTCGCAATTTTTTTTCACTCTTGGTGTTTTCTTCAGGCATCTACTAACCAAAAGGATATTAAAGAGTTCTGTGCAATTCAGAAAGTAGTATACAATGAAGTTCGGGGGCCAATGATCATCTTCTCCAGGTTGGTATGCAACAAAATTTCTCCAGCAGTACCTGTAAACTAAGAAGAGAGATACCCAGTCACTCTTGATGAAAGGATGCCCAGTTCTTTCTTCATTAACATGTCAGTGAGTCATTTGTTTCTCAGTAAGAATACAGTAAAGGACAAAGATATTCATACAAGGGATACACAAATAACTACACAAGTTAGTGGAAAGGGGAACGAAAACTCTACAGATAGAAATATGTCTAAAAAAGAATTGCCAGAGAGAGAAACTGATCATTGTGGTGGTTTGGGAAACCCTTATCACAAATAGAGAGCTCTGGCATAGAGCTAGAGCATATTTGCCAAGAGAGAAGGAATCACTGAGTGGCAGGAATGAAAAGGGAAATGGCACATGCACTCAGAGCTGATCGGGCTCTGCTTTTGGCAACCTTGTGCTTGAGAACACAGCTTTGGTCAGACAAGTTGCTTCAGTCATGAATCTGTCTGACTTACACCGATGATCAGGGAAAACCTGGAGTAAACACTCTAACATCTAGCAGTTTCATATTGATCTTAGGGTTGATAGGGTGGGCAGAGCTTCTGTCAATGCTCTGGTGGTATAATCCCAGAGACAGTAACCCCAAGATAAGCAATGTCCTTTAGGATCACGTTTGACCTGGTGGACTTTATAGCTACACACTCCAGTGGTAAATATCCACACAGGTGAGTGAGGTCCATCTCTTCAAATATACATTCCTTTTTGTGAGCTGCTTGTCTGGACTATTTTTACAGCCAAACACCAACCAGGCAAGCAAGATAAAGGCGCAAAAAAGGCACATGTGCAAGACACATCTCCTGTGATGCATCATCTGAAAGTCTCCTTTAAACAGTTTCCTTCTCTTCTCCAGCTGCCAAGGGAAACCAATCATTTGATGCAGCTGGCAAGCTGATCTGCAGGAGTATTCTAGGAGGGACGGGTTCTGTCTTACGCCCAGGATTTTTCACTGCATATTAAGGAGGTGTGGATGGCTAGAGAAACCTCTAACTCTCCATGCTCAGATTTGGCAAGAAGAAATGACCATCCTGCTGCTGCACAGGACTGCGGAAGAAATAAGGCAGAAGATAGTGACATTTTTGTACTCACTAGTCCTCCCCAAAGCCAGTCATCACCTCTGTTACAAACTAAGAGTGCACATAATCCCAGAGCTTTCAATCCACATTTAGACAAAGAGTGGCTGGGTTACCTTGGAGACCCATGATACGTATAGGGACTCCGTTCATTATCAGGTTGCGGAGACCTTGTCGGTTACGGCTATCGAGGTGCCTGAACAGCTTGGCTGCATATATTTCCAAGGTCACATAGGGATGTGACCTCAGGAACTCCAGAATCCTTCTGGAGCAATTTCCACAGGGACTAGTTGAAAGGAACCAGGTGATGGAGCAAGGAACTCGTAGCATGTTGTTGAAATGATTTTCCAAGAAGTTGACTTCAGCATGTTGTTCACGATTGTTTGAGCACCAGTTCCTCCATATGGAACCTGTTCTCCACCTGATTTCATACAGCAGGTACACCACCCGCTGATGTTGGCTAGGCGAATAATTTCTTTGGAAGTCTTCTGGCTGTATCTTCCACCTGAAGAAGAGTACCAGCAGTACTGTGATCCCAAGATTTCAATGATGTTTGATCCCATTGTGCATTGTCTATTCTCAGTGTCAGCCAGGCCTCCCACTCCCAGATTTTCCCATCAGAAATGAGCAGCTTGAAGAATGTTGTAATTTAGTGATCTAAATCTGGAATTTGGTGAAGACTTCAGAACACCCCCAGCACCTCCTTGAGAACTGCTGGGTGGGTAAGCAACCCCGTCACCACTCAGAGATCAGCACCAGTCAAAGCAGTAGGGCAACTGGAAAGGAAGACTGAGGAAAGGGATAGTAAGAATAAAACAAGGCACAAGGCTGTCTCTGAAAATCACCATGGAGCTCAGGCAGCAGTCAGTGACAGAGCTACATCTCTTACCCTTGGTTGTTCTCTCTGGATGAGGGATCTGTACAGAAAAGATTTGTGAGTCACTGAAGATAGCAGGTCAGAAAACAAAATTTCCTCTACACTTTATGTCCAGACCCCTTTCAGTCTATACACTCCCTGCCAAATCTCTTTTCTCTAGAAGGGCTTAATAAGTAATCACTGCACAGCAGGATAGGCACTGTGGGATGCAGGAGGTGTGGATTCCTACCTGGAAGTTGAACCTGATGGTTGTTTAAGCTATGTTGTACATGAACCCTTGCTCAGTTTAGCACATTATGGTTGATTGTGTAAACACTCAAGTTTAAATTCCCTGATTTAGGCAGTACTGCATCTGTTTTTCCCTGACTAATTAAAGAGCAGAATCAAATCTCTTATCCCTTTAAATCTTGCAAACCACTTCTACGAGACAGGCAAAACTTGAGCCATTTTCTCATTGGTGCTCCATTTTGGCAATCTAGACAAAAACATTTCCACAACCAACTTCCCACCTTTACCTAATCTGTAACTTTTTCAAAAACTAAAAGAATATCAGTGCCAAGGAAAAAATACCTGTACAGAAAGGAGGGTGATTTCTGACTAACAAATACGTACAGGGTGGCAACACAGACCTGCCTGTTTATACACATTTTATCTCCCACGGTGGCAAGCAACTTTGACCCTATGACTTATTCATCCCTTCCCAGCTGAGGGTCTAGAGGAAAACAATTGCAGGTGAACAAGGCTGCTTATTTATTTTGTAAAAATCCACTGATAGAAAACTTGAGGATCTAGGAACCATCACTTTATTTGATAAAATAATTAATTTTTTTTTAATTTCTAAGTGTATATAAAATAAAAATAATTAATTTCAGTGTTAGTTTTTATGTATTATATATAATATAATAAAGATTTCTTTTTAAATGTACTTAGAATCAAGATAATAAAGGCATTTTTCCACAGCTTAGCTCTTTAAGATGAGCATTTATGAATTATACAGAGTGAAATTACATTTTAACAAGAAGAAAATAGTTTTCCACATCAACAGAGACATGATCAACTCCTTGCACAGCCTTATTGCCCTGATTCTTTAAGAATATTCTAGTTATTTATCACAATGAAAATAAAGTAGATTAATAGATAAACTAAGTAAATCGCTCCATTCTTAAATGCCTTTGAGATCTCTTTCCACAGTAAAAGTTCTTTGGGATTTTGAATTCTTCCTGCCATATCAAAGTTAACAAAATTATATTAATATTTTGAAGCTGGACCTAAGACTCTAGGTATGGTAATGTATTCAAAGACATAAAACACGAATCCACATCTGTCTGCTCTGTATCCTCATATGCCAACAAAACACATTTGTGTCTTCACTCCAGTCCTTTAGATACCACTACAGTAAATATCTACACTTGAATACAGAGAAATAGGCCCGCATTTCACACAAATGTACTTACCTCTGCCACCGACAGCAGCCATGGGTATTTCTGGATTTGTGTGTCGCTCCCTGGGAGACTGGTGTGCCTTTATTTGTCTTACATTAGTTTCAGTTTCCATTCCTGAATCAGAATACCGTTCTTTGGGCCTTACTAATGCTGCTCAGCTAAATATTTCCTTATGCTGACTTTCATCATGTTTACATGCATCATCCCAATGGCTGAAAGTGAAAGCAACTTCCTGGCAGAAAAGAACTGCAAATGGGGGAGATCCCACTCAGAAATTGATCTGGCCTTGAGAATATAAGGTTACCTCCCAGAAGCTGGAATTAACAGGTGAGCCACTTTTTGCAGTGCAGACAGAAATTACATTTCTTTTTTAACTCCAGCTCCAGAACAGAAAAGCAAATCTTCTCTAATCACCCCAATGCAACAAGAGAGAAAAGCATCCACACAAGTGGCATCAAGCCACATAGCTGTGGCATGGCATGTCACTTTTCTGACACCCAGATGACATGAGGAAGTTGGACAGAACCCAATGGAAAGGGGGAAACAGAAGATATCATGTGCAAAAGCCCACAAGCCTGTGGAACTTCAGCAGGTGGTGGGGGTTACTGCCATCCCTTCGTAGGACTACTCCTGTGGAGTTCCAAGGACCGCTCATACGCCCTTGAGCCTGGATCCTCACGTAATCAAGGAAGACACTCCATGTGTGTGACCACTGAGCTGTGGTCAGTGGCTGGACAGCCACTCTCAGGCTAACTCTAAGGAAGCTGCACAGCATCCAGGAGAGCTTTGGCAGTGGACACCTTGTTGTGAGGGAACCTCCAGGTATTTTTGAAATATCACAACTGAGAAGAGATCTGTACTCACGTGGACACTCTGAGAGCAAGACCTGAGCCACCTCTGGAGTATCTGCAGAAGCTATTGGTCATCTTGGTCATATTGGTAATATTTGGTAATTTTGGTAATATGGTCATCTTGGTAATATTGACCAAGCTATTGGTCATATTGGATATCCGTTCGCTGATGTAAATAGAACGGACATTTTCCAGTGCCCTGAGAAATCTGCTCAGCGTTATGAACTGGGCATCACCTTCCTGCGAACAGTTCTGCAACTGTCACAAGATGCAGCAAAAGAATATTTCCCATTTAACCTGAAAAAATGACTAAAAGAATGCTGGTTTTGATGCCTTGGGTGGCTACCTAGAAACAGAGACTTGACAAGAGTAAGGGAATAAAGGTAGGTATTTATTTGAAAGGCCTTCAAAGGTACACCCTGGGGAGCCAGAGGCTACTTCCAAAATGGACCCCAAGATGGATGACAAGTCACGAGTTCTTCACACTTTTATAGGTTTGGTCCATTTGCATATCAGCATAAATTCGTCAATTACAACTTTAGCTAATGATGTAATGTCTTCAATTTCTCCACGTCTCTAGAGGCCCTAGTTTACACCTTTTTGGGCCTAGGACAATCTGAGTGCCCTTGAAAAGCAAGCTCAGAGAAGCTTTGTTGTGTCTATCTGGACTAGGAGAGCAGCTAATGATCTACAAGAAACTTCAGACTTACACACTAGGTGACACAGACTTTGAAAAGTATAAGAGTTAAAACCCAAAGCATCAGTTTCTAGTGAGAAGCTTTCCTCTGACTGACACACCCAACACTGCCTTGCAGAGGAAAGGGATTACAAAAGAATTTTTAATATGGCTTAGGTAGAATTAGTTTCTGTCACTTACAGTTTTTTCTGGTTTTGTGACACAATTATTTTGTGACCTGATGCAAGCTGTAGAGATCCCTGGACAAAGTCATTGCCTTCCTTGGTGCCAAGCCAGATGTGGGATTGTAAAGCTAAGGGAGGGATTTATTTGTATTCTCTGCAGCAAGCTCTCAGTATTCTATTGTCAGAAAGTATTCAGTTTCCTGCCAGGGCAGAAAAAACCCAGAAGTGTACATGAATGGTGGAGTTCAGAGGGAGTAGGGATTCAGGCACTGGCAGGACTCTCTGTCAAGGAGGAGACTAGTTGTGGCAGGTCATCAGGCAGTGCCAACACAGAGTCTGCCCTCGGGGCCTCTTCTGCTGCAAGGTCACTCCTCACTTCTCAGCACAGAATTGTTCCCCAGTGGGAACAATTTCCTACCACAGAAGAGTGAAGGGGAGCAAATCAAACACTCAGAGATTCTTGAAACAAAAACTTGATTGACTAATGTGGTTTTCAGTTCGTGGACATGATTGTCAGTAACACCAGGAATGCTTTGGTTCTGTAGTACTCTCTGCACTGTCCTCTCCTTACAGCAAATACTTACAAATAAGCAGGTGTGAATTAGGCTTAGACATTATTTGTCTCATCTCAAGAAATGGCTCCATTTGCAGCAGTAGTTCCTGATAGAAAACCAGCAATGTGCCACAGGAAGTGGAGAGAAAAAAATGAGTCCAAGCAGGAGCAGGGAATTAGCAATGCAGCATTTCCAGGTGTCTCCAGGAAGTTGAATGTGCTGTATGAGATGGTGGATAGCCAAAAGGAAAAAAAAGAAAATTGGAAATATTGCTCTGTTAGTCCCGTCAGCCTAATGTGAGAAGAAGAATCCCTTCCAAATTCAGTAGCTGCTTTAACCCTAATAAAATCAGAAAGACAATGTTGCCCCACAAGCGAGTTTTCATACTTCTAGAAGAAGTTGCACATTCTGTTTATGGGGACCATGCTTCAGTGAGTCATGAGGAGGGTGATGACATCCAGAAGGATCATATAACCAGGTGGGAAACTTGTTTCTTGGTTTTTATGAGAAACCAGCAGTAATCCTGTATCCGTTTAAACGGCTATGTTCCTGTAGCAAGGGTTATCTATGTAGGTGGAGTCTCATATTACTCAAACAACTGTGGCGAAAGTTTTTATTCTACTTCTCATGCAGTCAGTTATGCCCCCTTACAGAAGCTGCTTAAGGTAATATTAGTGATAAATGCGGAGGTGGTTCGTGATGGTGAGCTATTGGTAACATCTGAATATATCTCAACCACTCCAGCAAAGGGATTTTTTATAATAACCACCACCCTCATATGCATGCCTCATGTACCCAAATGTGTTTCGGAGGAACATACACAGCAAAGGGTATATAGAATCGTGGACATACACTCACTCGTGCCTCCTTTAAACACCAGGTTCCTTAGACCTTCATGAGATGTCAAGCGACGGTCGGCGATGGAAGAGACGGGGCAGATTGCTTGGATGCAATAAGCCAGTTTTATTGATACAAAGCTGAGTATTTATACCTTTTCAGCTGTTACTAAAAATAACATCTTATATAAGCAGGGATTACTATTACAACCATATCTATGTTTCTTAATAATATTGCAACAATATTGCAAAACTAGAAGCTGAAACCAATCGGCACAGGCACGTACCAAACGTGCCTTTCCCCTATGCTGTTCGCTTGGTGGTAGGCCGCACTGCCTGCCACGGTTTGCGGCCTAGCAGTGTAAGCGCGTTCACTTCTGACGTGAGTTCTGCAGTGCTCTCACTCCTGCCCACTAGCTGTATCTCCGCAACGAGACTGTTCCCTTTGGTGGTGGCAGAGCCATGCTGTACACGTATGACCAGATTCACGAGGGAAAATAATCGAGAAGCCTCACGGTTTCTTCAGAACATTTTGCAGAGGGCCTCCAGGATGCACAGTAAGTGACAGAGAGGTGGACGGAGCATCAGGGAGCTAGGTCCCTGCAGATGTCTCCCAGGAAAGAGATTGCAGCAGAACAGGTTTGCAGCATGACTACTACAGAGGCGTTGCCTGCTGATGTACCACTCCCTTTTCTCAAGCGTCTTTTAGCTTATCTGACACTCAAAACCCAAGATGTGCGTCTGGTAACAAATTTGGACTGAGACAGACTCCTAGAAATGAAAATATATGGAAGAAATTAGGGAGGATAGACAGGTTATAGAAGAAAGAGGAGCACAGAAGGAAAGTTAAATCAGACATCAAAGAAGACAAAAAGGGACAAGGTTTGAATCAGCTAAGACCCCCATTTGCAAATCTCTGAGGATTTTACAGGTACTGAGCTTTTTATTCTCTGGCTGAATGATCTCATGGAAAGAGGTGAGAATCACCAAGTGGAAGTCTGGAAGCAAAGAGAAAGGTTAAATTTAAATGTGACAAAAGCCTGGGGCTTATGCCACAGAGGCTTAAGTCTCAACCTCCACTTACAGACTGCCTCCTGGACTTAACTTGAAATAGTAAATCCTGTGTTAGTTCAAGTGTTCTGTTGCTGACACATTTGACAGTAAAAGGAAAATCCACTGTATCTTTACTTGGATTTAATTGAGTTTTCTCAGTAGTTATCTGTATTTTTATGGAAAGAAAAACCACACAGAGCCTTTTGAGATTTATTCTGTAACCTCCACATTTTAAAAAGGCTAAAATGTGTTTATGTATGAACCTATATCTATGAATTCACACTCATGAAGATATTCACGGATATTTACATGTATGTGTATGCACAATACAGCAATAATGCATATGAAACCAAGCTTGTAGATACACAAACACATCTCCATGGCAGCATATTACTTTGCAACTCTGATAAGCACACCCACCCGTGGCTCTTTTATTTCTCCCAAAACCTTTGCTTTCATTTCCTCTGCAGGCTGCACAGCGTCACCATACTTGACTGAGACTCTTGTTCAGCCTCCATATGTGGAAACCGAAACGTAAGAGATTAAGATAACTGGTGGCACCCGGCCACTGCTGGGTGAGCTTTATGACGCTGACTCTGAGCAATGAAATGCAGTGGCAGCCAGCCACAAGGATGTGCAGGCAGAGCTCTAACCCAGGCAAAGTGAAAAATAATTGGCTAGTGGGAAGGACTTAGCTGCGTGCTTACTTCAGTAACAAAATATCCTGATACCCTAGTAATATAGTTCTTTCACGTTAACTGGTGAGGTTGTAGAAAGCAAAGAATTCCCAGCTCATCAAAGAGAGTTCGTGAGGAGTCAGTGTGGGGAAAAAAAAACCTGCAAGTGAACATATCTGTATCTTAGAATATGTTTTTCTACTTTAAGCAGCCCTTCTACAATCTTCTCACATTACTTTGAGTCACAAAAGTTCTATGTATTTATCTTTCTAATTTTGTCTCACTTCTATGTCTTTGTTTCAATGCATGTGCTTTGTCAAAGCACTAAGCAGAACAATAAGTACCTCAAACCCAGTGGGGATTAGTGTCCATGCTCTGCCTGAGAGCCTGAGTCAGTCATCACACAACTGGCAGAGTTTTAAATATGAGGGGAACCACATAACCAGGTGGACTTCACTTGAGAGAAAGCAATAATTTTCCAAAGGTTGTACCAAGGACAGTCTTCAGAGCAGCTCTAGAAACTTTCAGCTCTGAGATTTTCTTTTCCAAGCACTCAGGGATTGTTGCTCAATGACAACAGCATACAGTTAAACTCTCCCCAAAATTCAGCCGGAAGCTGTAGCTGTCATGAGAGGCAAAACCTCCATCACAAGCAGAAAACATCTACCAGGATCACGCATTACAACTGTAAGGCACCATCAAGGGTGGATTTATTTTTCTTCATAGCAGTCTGTACTAAACATATTAGCTCCTGGGCCCTCTGTGGGCAGCATCTCAGTGTAAGCCACAAGTGAGAGTGGTCAAGATAACCAATTTTTTTTTTTTAAACACCTCAGGGCCCTGAGAGGCACAGACCATAAAAATTGTCTTTGGTTTTTATTGTGAAAACTATTTGGGGTTGTTCCTTGCTCACAATCTTGGAATGTCACAAGCTTGCTTCGGCCAAACGCTGGTTATGGTGCAAACGGGCTGAGTGTGGTAAGACAAGGCCGACAGGACAGTGTAAGCAAAAACTAAGGAAAATGAGCCTTGGCGCAGACAGGGGATCAACAAGCTACAGAACCACCCCCAAAGCTGCTGGGAAGGTTATACTGTGATATCGTTTGTTTGGCAGCCTGTGCCAACAACTAGTTCCATTGGAGACTGAACAAGGAACACTTGGTCCACTTTATAAGTTTTGCTCAGCAGTTTCACGTGGTCTGTGTTTCTCCTTCCCACTCCTGCCATAACAACTTGTGTGATCAGTTTTCTCTGCCTCCTTAAATACACCTTAAAAGCACAAGGTGTTTCCAGTGGATACATCTAGTGGCCCAGATCCAGGATGGACTTGCAAATAAAAGTAATTACTTACTTCTTCTAGCTATCTGAGTGGAGATGCTGAAATGCAATGACAATGATACTGCAATTACAGTTCCACAGTCTCACCTCTTGGTGGATGGAGGATTTGCTTCTGTTGAATGGAGCATCTGCGGATTTTTGAAGTTGCTTTTTAAAATCAAGTGCTGCTGTCAGTTACATGTTACAGCTCCCACTGAGACAGTGGAAAATCCTGTAGGTTAGCACAGTCTTTCTAATGCAGACTAGTGTTTCAGTGATTAATGTTGAGACATTATTATAGCAAGAACTGACACTCACTGTGATTAGCTGATCAGCTTAATACAGAGACAAGTGCTTATTTACATGCCTAACTATAAGCTTCTGGAATTTTCTGCTCCAGCAAACTGTGGATGCAGATGGCAGTACAGGTGAAAGTAGGTCCATACAGGACACTAAAGGTAGGATGCAGGGTTCCCAAACGCAGTCATTGTGGGCACTGAGGTAGTGGGACAGGATCATGACAAACCACAGCTAGTGGCCAGGATTGTCTGCTCTCTGTAAAAAACACCCCATCTGTCACTGCTAGATAGAGTGTCTGGTCTATGCTTTCTGCCCTGATGGGGCATTTTCTGTGGTTTTAAGTCCACTTTTGTTCCTCTTGCGTCATGAGGTAGGAAACAAGGCTGGCTGACAGGACAGCAAGTCTCCAGAGATGTTCCATTTGGCATCCTGATCACCTCTTGCCAGAGGATGGGCCCTGGGACCCCAGGAGCCCTATGTTGGAAGACCACAGCTGAGGGGATGATAAACGCAGAGACAACCTTCAACTGGTTCAAGAGTGGCTGCTCCAGATGGATGCACATAAATCTATGGAGCCTGATGGCATTTGTCCCAAGGCACGGAAGGAACTGACCAATATCGTCACAGGACCTTGCATTATTTTTCAATGGTCTTGGGAGTCTGGAAAGGTTCCAGGTCAAGTGGGAGATGGCAACGTTGTTCCAATTTTCAAGAAGGGTAAGAAGGAAGAACCTGGTAATTACAGACCTGCCAGTCTCACTTCAGTGCTTAGTAAAGTTATGGAGAAGGTCATTCTGATAGGCAGTTATCACGTCCTGAGGGGGATGTCCTGGACCACCTGCTCTGAGGAAGCCAACATTTGGGATAGCCTTGGGCTAAATAAAGGCAAAAACCACCAAGTGATCAATTAGAAAGTTTTATTTCTATAGGAGGCAGCAATTTAAACCATATGATAGATTCAACAACCTCTAGCAGCAACAATTAAAACATTTCTGAACAGCCTGCAGATTAAACCTTTCTGAACGTGTGGCAACAGCGATCTTTGAACAGCCTTTAGCAGCAGCGAGTTAAACTTTTAAGCAGAGGAAGAAAGGAAGAAGGAAAGATAGGAAAATAGAGGTAGACCAAAAAAGATCTGGCCTTGTCCAGTTTCTAAATAACAAAATGTAAATCATCCGCATCTTTCGCCAAAGAGAGGATACATACATCATACTGCTAATAACACTTTGTTAGTGAGCAGATACAAATATAACCTTTGGTTGGAAGGTTCATCTAGGGGTCAGCTTTGGCTCAAGGCCCATTTTTCAGGCCTCGGTCAGGGCCTGTTGTTCAGGCCTCAGTACTTCACCTTCAGGATAAAATGTCCAGCACACAGCTAGGTAAGTCCATAGGCCTTTGGGTGAGCAATTGGCTGATGGCTTAAAAAAGTTACAGTAAATGGGATTACATCAGGCTGGTGACCGGTCACCACTGGGGTTCCTCGGGGCTCATTTTTACAGCCAGTGACCTTCAACATTCTTAGAATCATCTATATGGAGGAATCAGATGCAGGAACCAAAATTAAGTAATTTTGCCCATGATACTTGTAGCGGGTTGGTTTGCATCTTTTATCTTTTGTGAGATAAGAATTAGGAGGAATGCAAAGCAGGCTCCAAACTTAAAAGAATATGAAGAAGTTTATTAACATAACTAAAAGAAAAGGATTAATAAGAGTCAAAATACACCGTCAGAACACTTCTCTTCCCCCCATCCTCCCCCCTCTTTCCAGTTACAATATAAAGGCACATATTTGAGATTATTTCAGTCAGTTTATCAACTTTGTAATAGTCTTTCACCAGTTCATTTAGGGAGAGGAGTCTCTTTTGCTCATGCTATGGGGTTTTTCCACAAGAAGGAGTCTTCTC
>VZRQ01005746.1:309304-384847 GCA_013397975.1 Machaerirhynchus nigripectus
AAAGAAGAAGAAGAAGAAGAAGAAGAAGAAAGAAAATAAATGCACTGATGAACTATGAAGCTGAATATTTCTCCTTATTGGATTCTCTTGCTGTTTGTACTTTCATAAGGATTAGCACAGTCAGCACCATCCTACATGAGAGAAGAAAAAAGAAGTGCTCTATAAAAAAGAAGCAACTCCCAGAATGGGTATTCTAACCCAGAAAATCTGAGTTCAGAAAGGACCTCTAAATATTGTCAGTTAAGGACCTATACAAAGATTACCAGTGTTGGTCATGAATGTAACTTTTATACTCAGTAATTATCCATAATACATAAACAATTAAATCTCCAGAGGTACTTTGTGGCCTTTGTAAAATTGCCTTCTATAGAGATTTATATGAGAATGCTCTTCAGATATATGTTTTTCCACATTAGAATAATTCAGAGTAAATCTAGTAGACAACTGATCAGATTCTGAAGAGAGAAGCAATAAGCCTGTAAATTGTTTTATAGATTAGGACTCATTAGTAACAAAAAACCAACAAACAAACAAAAAACCAAACCAACCAACTAAACCAACAAAAAAGCACAGCAAAAAACCAAAAACAAACAAAAAAGTCACAAAAACCCCCAGTCTCAACTAGGGACAAATGAAATCTTGCAGAAGAAGTAACTGTCACATATTCTCTATCTGCAGGACTTATCGCTTATGTAAAAAAGAACCTCATTTATCTGAGTCGGTCAGAAGGCTTTGTCTTCTTACCCTGTCTTCTTCCTCATCCCAGCCTCCTGCACATTAAAATACATTTGCACACAAACCAGTTTATAAACCACAGAGTGTATCTCTCTTTACCTTCTCCATGTAAACTCCGTTTATATAAACCAAAGAAACCATGCATACAGATTTCTTTATCAGACTTTCTATTGAATTTATGTAAATGTAATAACAAATGTAAATGTCACCAAATGTTTAATTCTGGTACAGGAATAACTATTTTATTATACGCAATTACTTTAGTATGTTGTTAAAAAAAAACACTAAGAGAGACAAAAGTGAAGCACAAATTCAATTTTTATGCTTTCTCATTTGAGGTGTTAAAAGAGATGCATTCTTTCAATTTATATTATGTTATTTGGAAGTTAATGTCTATTAGCTTAAATTTTCTTAAAACTGAATTTTTAGGGAATGTATATCCATAATATAATTATATCATATGTTCAAAATAAATATATAAAATATGTGACTGGTTGAAGTTCACCAAAGAAAATTCATTTAACTCACAATATTCAAGCCAAATCAGTTCATCTAATTTTTGCAGAAGGTACCTTTAAGGTTTTGGAAAACAATGTCACAACAGGTTACAGAAAACCAATTTGTTCAAAAGTACCTGCAGATGTTCCCATCTGATTATAACACACAAACAAGTTAAAACTTCGAAGTCTTACTTAAACAGGTCTTAAGCACCCTCTTGCCTGTGTTTTCACCATAAAATATTGCACTTTGGACAAGCTATTGAATTGTGCAACTGTGCATATTTTCAGGGACATGAAGCTATTTCTTCAGAACAATCTTGAAATAGACTAATCTTCAAGATATAGATGCCTTAGGGATGTGTTAAGCCACGTGAAACTTACAGTGTAATCAACTTAATGCAACATGACCAAAATTCTGCATTCTTATAAATATTTGCTACAGCTATAACTTGCTATATTTCAGTAGTAGATTAATGAAAATTTAAACAGCTCTACCAGAAGGAGAGATGAGAAAATTTTAAACCATGATAAAACATTCATACACTACAGAACATATACAGAAAGGCAGTGTTCATTTTTCTCTCCAAGCCAGAAAGAGAACACTTAAAGTAAATTGTGAGTTTACAGATAAATTGCCCAAAGCTATGCAATCACTTCAATTTTTTTTTCATTTTTACAGTTATCACCAGCAGTCCTTGCTGCTCAGCATTGTTATGTGTGGTACACATATAGACATAGAACCTAACTAAAAAATCGAGCACGTAACAGTTGTTGATACAAATACAAGACAAAATTCATAGTTAGCAAACAATAAAAGACATAAAGAAAAACATTATTATTTTTCTTTCTAAATTTGGTTCATCAGTCTCATAGAGGTGAACTTGTAATCCTTTCAGAATCTGAGAGCTGCAGAGAAACACACTGTAAAGTGTGACTAATAATTTGAAAGGTGGATTGTACCCCAAAATGTTTAGAGGAATTAGGGCAGAAAATGGCAGAGGGATGACAGTCTCCTAGGCTTTATTTCCCTTTTTATTAATGTGCAGCTGCTATGTAAATGTACATGAAACCTTGAAAATGTGTTGACTGATTACAAAACACATTTTAGAATGTGCTATTTATATATTTCCTACTGTATTGTCCCATCATCCGTAACTTGAACAGGAATGCAATAAGATTATTCTAAAATGTACTAACTTTACAAAAACAGCTCCTAAAACTAATATCCTTCTTATTAAAACTGTAATAAACTGCATCATTATATATATTTAATAATTTTCCTTCCTTCCTCTAACACTTTTTATTAGAAGCTATTTAAAACTCTGCTCGTTTCAAGATAATAATAGTAATAAAATGCTTAACTAAAAATACATGAGCATAAATTTGTCAAAACTTCTTTAATCTGCATTTTTTTGTCCCTTGCTAATGCTTTGCACAACCAAGGCACTTCTTCACTAAACTTTGCGTTAAAACTTCCCTCTCCCTGCCCTCTCTATTGAACAGAAAATGGTCTGGGACATTTTATTTTGGGTGACAACAGCTGTCTCAAGACCTCGAAACTGCCGAGCAAGGAAGAGGCATTTTCAGCTTCTCTTGCAGCCCAGCATTGGGCCGAGCCACTTCCTGCCTTAGCCCTTCCCCAAAACCACCCCCATCTTTCCTGTGCTTTTGCCAGTGGCTTTTAGTTTCTCCGTGGTTCATGGCTCCTGGGACAGCTTCTAAACCAGTGGGAACTTGCCCAACAGGCTCAGACTTCAGTGCAGCCCCTCGTCCACCGCACTTACACTGGGGACAAAGGTCCCACTCAGGTACGCTGCCACCAGTGCTGCCCTCGCCCTTCCCCAAGCTAGGCAGAGACTCTGCACAGACAGAAAGCCCTCCCTCGGGGCAGCAGAGCGAGGGATCCTCTTGGGCTGAAGCAGCAGCAACAACACAGAGCTGAAGCTGGGGTGCGGGGTTTTTTTTGGGGTCAGCAATTTCTTTTACCCGCTCAGGTTTATCCCGTCCATGGCTTCTCCTTTCCCGGTGGACCCTGGTGGTGCTGTCCTCCTTTCTGTCCCTGCAGACGGGGCTCCACGCACGCCCAAACACAAAGCCTACCCCCAGGCTCCGCTGGCACGGGGTGACGAAAGAGGAAACGAAAACTTTGCCTGACCACAAAGAGTTGCTGCCTCTTAATGACGTATCCATTCATGCCTGCCCCCAGCAGTGCTCTCCCCTCTTTCCTCACCCCTTATCTAAGCTGCGGGGGGCTGATACATGTTTGCAGTTAAAAAAACTTAAGAATTGAACCACCTCTTTGAAGCCTGCTTCTAAGTTTCAAAGTGATAATATTGCTTCCTTAGCAGAAAAATGTGATTTATTCTTCTGTGTAGGACGCTCCTCCCAGGGTCGCAGCTCTTCTGTGTGGTATTCAGACCTTTCCTCGTGGAAAAGTCTTTCCATGCTATCACAAGTTTGTCAAAGATGAAGTGCTCACAAATACCACTCATGAGACACTTCACTCACAAAATGTCAGCAAAGCTGACTCACCTTCCCTGCCAAACCCAGCAGGGTTTCCCCTGTGGTCTTGAGCAATGCTGCCTGAACACAGTGTGCCCAGTATCTGAAGGGGTCTTAGATTTACTTGCTGTCTATACTCCCCTTCCTAATCTGTTTTATTAAAACAGCTGTTCTTTAAGTTGTGTGTTGTCAGGCCTTTCTTACAATGACTATATAACTTGGGTCACAGCTACAAGATGCTTATATAGCTTGAGTTATAAGGTGCCAATATAGCCCGAATCAAACTTTCTGTACAATGTAATAGCCAGTATATAGTTAACTAGTTGCTTAATGCTTAAATAAACAGAAACTCGCCAAGTGAATAGTTTCAAAACCAGACAAGTATAGCTATATTGGGAAGCAGCAGGATGTACTAATGAGTAATTGGCAAATGTAAAGCAAATTAGCCAAAATATGACAAATTGAGACCGGTTAGATCCAGAAAGACCAAGGAACACCATAACTGCGCATGCTCCGAAGACAAAGTTGAAAAGTTCAGATGCGAGGAAGACCTTGAGCCTTCATCAAAGAAGACCCCCAAGACCACCTAAATTGGGGAAGCACAAGTGCAGTACAGAAGAACTATTTATAAGATAACATTATGTAAATTAGTTCCAGCATTATAATGACATACCAATATTAAGCAATACTTACTGTATAAATAAACCACAAGGGTGGGTAAGTTAGGCGAAAAATCCCCCTCACCTCCAGCGCTGCAATAAACAAATACCTGCTCATAGACAGACACCAGTCTATGAGGTTTTATTTCTAGCCAGTCTTTTTGGGCATTACTTACCGAAAACCAGTACATACCCTGCACCATTTCTCTTGCACGTAAGTGATCCTCGCCAGGCCACTAAGATGCACACATCTTGGAACTGGACTTTGATTTGATCCTTGTGAGTCCCTTCCAACTCAGAATATTCTATGATGCTGATGAGTACATGGATAAGAGTGCAAAGGGGAAAAATCCATTTATTTTGAGATTTGTAAAAATACTCCCATTCCCTTTCTTTATGGTCTTTTTGAGCATTGTTATAGGAATTTCCTGTGGAAATATTTAAGAAAGATAGTAGCTCCCAAGTCCCACAGAGCTCCTGCTGTTCACCTAACCACTGTGCTGGAAGAACACAGTGCAGTCCAGAAACAGCACCAGCCCCCTTTCAAAAACACGGCCAAGGCAAAGCTGGCAAGACTCACAACCCTAGGAAGACACCGAGGAGTAGCTACAGTTACTACCCAGCCACTCAGCAGGGTTCTGCTTGCAGATGAACTGCACTGTGGGTGCAGACAGCTCAGCTGGCTCCGTGTGGAGTCTGGCTGGGTTCGTCAGCTGAGGCACAGCACTGCCTGATCAGGTCTGGAAACATTACAGATACTTTTATGGGACATTAAGCCTGATCTAAGACGGACTAGATGTGCCTAGAGAGTGCTGCAGAGGCTCTGCAGGTGTGTTCCTCAGACGAGGAGCCCAGGGGAGCAGCAGGCAACAGGACCCAAGTGACTCCTCATAGACCATGAAGGGACCAGCTGTGCCTCAGGGTGAGCTATGGCACAGTCTGCATGCCACCAGCACACCAGGAGAGCACTGCCTGGTGCGCAGAGCCAGCCTTGGCCTAGAACAGTTACAGAGCTATTTGTCCCTCCAGCAATTGGCCTCAGGGTTGTTTTTCTATTACCTGGGATAACCCAAAATGGCATGAGTTGACAGTATGAGGATTTTAGCTTCCATTTCTGTTTTTATGGAATTCCTGAAGAAAATTGCTGAGCCCCGTCTCTTCTGAGGGACAAGGAGCTCCAGTGATTTCAAGACTGATGCCGAAGCTACTGCCAGATGTTGACACCAGCTTGTCTAACCCTCTTGCCTTGAATGCTGGCTGCCTCAGAAACCACCTGTCTCTGGTTGGGAAGGAAGAACTGAGCATTGTGGGCTGTTGGCTAACCAATGGATGCCAGCCTAACCCAATGGGAAATCTTGTGTAGCTTGGAAGCAGATGTAAAGGCCTGCACAGCCAGTGTCTTCATGTTGACGTGTCTGTTTGTAAATGCATTGTAAGTATCTGTGGCAACAATGCAACTTTCTGAAAGCTGAAAAGGATCATAGATACTACCAGATAAGGTCTGCTAGGAATGCACTTCTATCATAAAAAGCAGAACACAAATGGAAGTTCATGGTGAAAATTAATGAATTTCAAGATTGCGATAAACTCACCTAACTTGGAATAAGAAACTTATATTACTAAGGAATGGGCCTCTTTGCAGCTTGTAGATTGAGGTGTCTTACACATTTAAGATAGGATGGTGACACTCAGCCTGAATGGGTTAAGTGGAGATTTGATGGTAAAGCTTCCTGCAGGATAATGTGAAAAATGAGTTTGTTTACATGATCCGTTCCAGTGACTCTGCTCTGACAGCAACAGACATCACCTGAGATGAAGTCAAGAGATGGGATAAGTACTTTCCTAAACTGCAAAAGCCCTGTTCCCCAGAATGTGCTTGTCAACAGCTTTCTCCAAAGATCTAAGCAGTATGTGATGGGCTGAGACTAATCAATGCCTATAGCTCTTGTCCAGAAGCCGATTCCCATTCTTCACCTCTAGCTCCACAGACCATATGGCTTTTATCTGTGACCCCTGCAAGTCCTTATTGGACAGACACACACTCATACTGTTATTAATATTCTGATCAAATGATCAATACAATCATATTAAAGGGTTAGCTATGATTATAAGTAGAAAATCGCAAAGTATAAGGTATAAAAATATAAGTGCTATGTTTGGAATGTGTAACCTTACAAACCTCACCACGAAGTTACTGGACCCTTATGTTTGAGTCAAGAAGCTATGCAGACCAACATGCTCACCAGTTATGCTGCTTGGAAACCCACTCCCCTTCCCACCTTGATTTTAATATTAACAATTCCAATCAGTAGACCTCTGGAGAGATGACCAATGATTGTTTTAGGCTAAGAACACTGATGAAGTTATTAACAATTAGAACCAATCAATGCGAAGGTTCTATTTAACAGCGTGCATAGTATGCATAGTATGTAAAAGAACTTAGGCATGGATGATTCAGCAGAAAAAGTATATAAAATGGATGGGTTATACTTACATGCCTGTAAGTTTCTGTTGATGTCTGTGTATTGTTTAGTATCTGTCAGTGTTTGTGTATTGCTTGCCATTTCAAATACAGCATGGCTAAGAAACTTGGTGTGGGCATTAAGGGTATGTTTAAGAGTAAGAGTGTTGGTGATTTGACTGATGATGATCAGATTTTTAAAACCTCACTGTTGGGGTGTTTTTTGAAACATTGGACAAAGCAGCAGGTGAATTATTTACTCAGGTGAAAAATGATTGAATATTTTAATAATTGGTGGCTGAAGTATATTTTGACAGTTTGCATTGTAATAATTGGTTACATTTTTGTTGGGGAATGAAAAAGTTAATTTTAATTGGTATAGGAGCAACTTTTTTGGTATTGAATATGTGTAGAGAAAAACTTAGCTTGGAGCCTGTAAGTGTGGGTGCCACATGAAGGAAAGAGAACAGGGGTTTTTTTACAAACATTACTATTTAAGTTAAGAAAACAGTAGGAGACACACCAATTTGTATACACCTGAATGAACAATCCCCTTGTTGGAAAGAGAATTATTGGGAAAATTGGATGCTTAAATAACTTTTGGTGATGAAGAAATACAAATTCAAATATCAGAATTAAAAGCTATCGAGGCAATGATTTTTATGTTACAGGAATAAAAAAAGAGCTGGAAGAAATCCCAGAGGAGGCAGAGAATTAACCCCGTTGGCAGAGGCAACAGAGATGCCTGGATGATCAAAGGTGGCCAAACCAGTACGGATTACTTTGAAACCTGAAGCCAAACTGGTAAGGCAAAAATTATATCCTACTAAGTGGGAGGCAAGGAAAAAGTTGGAGAAGCTTATCAAAAAATTTTTAGAATATGGGTTATTGAAAGAGTGTGAATTAGACTATAACACACCAGTATTACCAGTTATAGATTAGTACGAGGTTTAAGGGCTATTAATAAAACTACCTGATATTTATCTAGCAGTAGCTAGTCCGTACACACTCCTGACAGCACTGAAAGGGGAATATAAATTGTTTACCGTGCTCGATCTTAAGGAGGCCTTTTTCCACGATACCGCTTGGCTCAGATAGTTAGAAATTGTTTGCTTTTGAGTGGGGGAGTCCAAACACCAGGGAGAAGGTGCAGCTGACATGGATTGTGTTCCCAAGAAAGAAAGAAAAAAAGAAAAAAGAAAGAAAAAATAAAAAAGAAAAAAAGAAAAAGTAGAAAAAGTAGAAAAGAAAAAATAAAAAAAAGAAAAGAGAAAAAAGGAAAAAATTAAAAACATTGGAAAGCTGGGAAAAGAAAATCTGGACAGAACTTCACAATGTGTGGATGATACTTTATCAGCAACCAAGACTGAAAGTAAGTGCCTTGGTGCTAGTGTAAGTCTATTAAACTTCTTGGGACTATTTGGATACAGGGTGTCAAAGAAAATGGCACAAGCAGACAAAGAAGCAGTAATGTATTTTAGTTTTGAGATCTCACAGGAAAAAAGAAGTTTGGGAAGCAGCTGAAAGAAGCTGTTTGCCAGACTCCAGAGCCAAGGACTACGAGCCTTCTTAGGTACAGCCAGATGGTGTTGGTTGTGGATTGCACTTACGGGGTACTGGCAAAACCCTTGCTTGGTCCTCCACCAAAAATACTTGGTATAGACTCCTGAGAGTCAGAGGGTCCTTGAAGCCCCAAAAGAACCTTAATTCCAGCCCCTGCACTGGGACTCCCACACTTAACCCAAACCATTTGAGTTACATGTGTATGAAAGGATGCACCTGGCACTAGGGGTACTGGTGCAGCGTTTGGGGTCATGGAAGCAGCCTGTCCAAACAACTGGACAATGGAAGTAAAGGTGGATGCCTGAGAGTGGTGGTAGCTGCAGAGAAGCACAAAAGCTGATATATACTCCACACAGGCACAGCTGGTTTGGGAAAAAAAACCAAGGACACTGGATATCGCCAGCAGAATGCTGAAATACCAGGTTGCTCTATTGGGGCAGGAAAATGTTGAACTTAAGGTAACCACTACTTTAAACCCAGCCGTGTTTCTCCAGGCTTCAAAAGAAGCCCGGAGACCTTTGTATGACTGCCAGGAATGAGAGGGATGTGTGTTTGCAAACAAACAGTGGGGCTGCTTGTAGATAAAGCCAGATACTGAGAGGTGAAAAAAGCAATGGGAGGAACTATAAATTCCAGAGGAATTTCACTAATTGGCACAGACTGTTGCTCACTCAAGGCTGTGCTAAATTCCTGGACTGCGAGAAAAAAAACAGAGATACAAAGAAAAAGGAGAAACGGGGGGTGCACATTAGAAGTGGGTCTGTATTAGGCAGTTCGGGAAGTCTGTACCTCTCAAGTAGCTCAGCCAGTGGGGAAAGAGAGAGGGAATTGTGGCTGGGAAATTAGGATAAAAAGGAGGCTGTGCCCTCCAGCAATTTGAGAGACCCCATGGGAAATGACCCATGCTCTCTACCATTATTTGAATAAAGTTACAGGACTCCTCTGTCTTCTCTTGGGACATAAACCTCTGGAATTTTGGATTAATTTTCCTAACACTGGTAACCACTGAACAAGTGTGTTCTGGCAGACTGGATCCCAAGAGCAATCCCATCCTGGACCCTGAATGGGACCTGCACTCCAGTGGGAGCAGCATGGTACAAAACAGAAAATGGGCAGCTGGTTATGCAGTGGGAACCTTGACTCAGGAAATAGAAGCCCAGGCTTTACCTTTTAACACATCAGCACAAAAAACCAGAATTAATGACCCTATACCAAGTGTTAGAAATCACTGAAGGAGAAAGGGTAAACATATGGATTGATTTAAAATATGGGTTTGGAATAATAAACACCCATGAAGCCATATGGAAAAAAAGGGAACTCTTATCAGCATGGGGGGCTCCCATTAAATACACAGAAGAAATTGGTCAACTACTACAGAGTGTGCAAAAGCCGGAAGAAGTGGCCGTGACACCCTTGTAAAGCCCATCAATTTGGAGACTCCACAGTTAATACAGAGGATCAGTTCACTGGCAAAACAGCTGAAAAAGGTATCCTTCACTAATACCTAGCAAAAAGTTGAATGTCTGGGAACAAAAACCAAATTATAGTAATCAGGACAGGCACTTAGCCCTATCATTAGAAGCTGTGGAAAATCCCAGCAAGTGATTGGTAAACTCATGTGGGCAGGTAATTGTACCTCCACAATTAATGTATAAGACCACTAAGATAACAGAACTAAACTAAAACATCAGGAAACACATTAGGAAAGAGAGAATAGTAAGTAACTAGGTTATGCAGGAATATAGTAAGCACAAAGATGACAGAAATTAATAGACCAGTTGTTGAAAAATATGTGATTTGTTTTGTAAAATAAACCCAAGGAAGGAAGAAGACCACCTCCAGGGCTAGTAAAACATGGGAATTTACATGGGGATTATTGGCAAATTGATTTTGCAGAATTGCCTGGGCAGAATGGGGAGTGGTGCATTTTGGTATTGGTAGATACATTTTTGGGAGGCCTGAAACTTTCCCCATGTGTCACCAACAAGGCAAGAGGAGTCTCAAAGGTTTTGCTGAAATTAATATTTAATAGTATTGAAACTAGCTCTTTTAAGTTTTAAGAGGTACATCATTATCAACAGCTCATTAGGACTAGACCTGCCTGTACCTCCTTTCTGACCAGGAGATATGGTGTGCATCAGAACCTGGAATTTTGGACCAGTCCAGGAGAAGTGGAATGGACCAGATCAAGTACTCCTGGTAAGCTACACTGCACTCAAGGTGGAAGGAATCAAACACTGGGTTCATCACACACAGATAAAACCAGCAACCACACATGAAACGCAGCAGAGGCAAGACTGACTAACACCACGTAGTCTATATATATATATATATATATATATATACACATATACACATATATATATCCTGTTGTTTTAGGTATGGAATATTATTTTCTAGGGGGATACTATTTATTTGATTTAGATGACGATGATAATAATGGAAACTATGTTTTTAACTTTTGAGAAGGGGAATGTGGTTTTCAAGTTAGAGCAAAATTTTGGCAGATTACAGAATGTAACTTCTATAATATTTTGCCAACACAAATGTCTGCAGAAAATCCAGTTCTTTGGGGAGCTTTAGTCATCAATTTGACAAAAATTTGGAAACTAATGTTAGTGGGAGCCTCGGGCAAGGTAAAAACTGAACAACAAGAAATATAAATAAGATGTGGAGATCCATTGAAATTGAAGTGTGATTTTGCTCAGATTCTGAACTTTAATCCTGGTAAATTGTAAGTGATCTGGGGAAAAGAGATAGAAAAGCATTGTTTTTAAAATTAAGTGCATAGGTAAATGACACAGTGGCACACCTTATCATCCTGAAGGATGGCAATTAGCCATTTGTTGAGTGAAGATGATTTTTGTAGCCAACCCATTGAAAATAAGGAACAAATGGGCCCGAGATATGGCACAGTGTTAGAAAGACCAAAACAAGGATTGGTTTGTAGGGAATATAAAGCTTCAAAGCAGGGTTCGTTTAGAATTGGAAAGAGACCAAGGCAGTTTTATTTGCCAACTCAATCATGTGGAAAGAAGTGCACCCACCCAGATCAAGAAGGAAGGGAAAATGAGAATTAAAAAGTCAAGCAGAAACACAGCAATTAATCTTCTTCCTGAGAAAAACTCTGGGGGAGAATTTGATGTTAGGATTAATCAAGGAGTTTGCCAATTTGCAGAACATATCATAGCTTACTGCTTGTTTACCAAGAGCAGTAGGTGAGTCCATTCCATGGGGAATTTTAGCCATGAATTTGACTACTGAAGAACATAAAAATGAAACCACAAGTTGTGAACAGAAACCTGTAATTTGATGGAAGGAACAGGTAGAGAAAATTAGGAAACAGTGGAAGCCTCCAGGGAATAGAGCGGATTGTGAGAAATTACCAAATTCTATTTTCACCAAAATAGGTAGATTTCAGACAGTAGGATGATGTTCTTATGATGAACAAATAAAGAAAAATGTGAGCCACATGTTTATGGAATGGACATTTGGCAAAACTAATCAAACAAAAGAAAAGGAGGCAGACTGGGACTCCCTTTGGTCCAGGACAATATTTTCTCAATTTCAGTATATGACTAAGGCCCCTTGGTGTTTTACTTGGGATGGCTTAGTTTTTGCAAATTGGCCATTTGTGCAAGAAAGGGGAACCTCATATCCGGTAAAGCAAAACCCAGTGTCATGGTGGAAATGGGAGAGGATATAGAACTGTAGTCCTGTTGATAGGGTAATATAGGCTCCTCCTTTATATCAATATTATATAAATACTACATAAAAATTATATAATATAAATATATAAATATATAAATATATAAAAATATAATATAAATATACCTCCTTTAACTGCTGCTTTAAGGTATGGATGTTTTTGTAGAGGCCTCAGAAATAACCTCCAGTTGACTGAGAGGAGGGCAACCTTTTTGTTTTAGCAGCAGTAGAGCTACAGTTAGGAGCCTCGGACATTTGACTGATGGGACTTGGACAACACCTTTACCTTTAGATGGTAAAGTAAAGCAAATTAAATTAGGTATGCCAATGTTATGTGCAGTTGGGAAGAAATCTCCTTTCAGGGGAACAGTAGAAAGCCTGCAGTTGGAACAGGTGAAAAGGTCAGAAATGGACAAAGGATGGAATGAGTCTTCATCTGGAGTGATGGTTATTAGGGCCTTAGAGTGCTTATTGACTCCTTCAGTAATATACAGGAATAAAGAATGGATATCAGCTCACGAGACACATATGAAGGCTGGCTAATGTGACCAGGAAAGGATTTACAGATTTAGACATGCAGTCACAAGCAGCCTCCAGGATGACTTCATAAAATAGAATGGGTGTAAATATGCTCCTGTTCAAAGAACATGGGGTTTGTGGACACTTAGAAGATGGAATTTATTATTGTTGCATACACATTCCAAATGTGACACAAAATGTAGACCATGACCCAGACTTACTAGAAAATGTAGAAGAAAACAATCATAAGCTTCAACAAAATATGTAAGAAAATTGGAGAGATAAAACTTTTAGTGGATTGAGATGGAATTTGGGTTCATGGCTAAAATCACTGATTAAAACAACTTTATTAATAGTCTTCCTAGCAATTATGTTGATCTACTATTGTTTAAAGAAACAAATTAACAACAAGACTGCAGGGAGTTGGAAGATTATCCAAGCAGTAGCTGGACAACAAGATGCAAAGGAACCACTTCCAAGTCTCCCACCAGCATGTAGTGAGCAAGACTAGGATTAAAATATTGAAATCATTTACAAAATTTTCAAATGGGGGAAGTGTTATTAATATTTTGATCAAATAATCGATTAAATCATATTAAAGGGTTAGCTATGATTATAAGTAGAAAATTGCAAAGTTTAAGATACAGAAATATCACGAGTCTGTGTTTGGAAGTTACTGGAAGTTATGCACCCTTATGTTTGAGTCAAGAAGCTATGCAGACCAACATGCTCACCAGTTATGCTGCTTGGAAACCCACTCCCCTTCCCACCTTGATTTTAATATTAACAATTCCAATCCGTAGGGCTCAGGAGAGATGACCAATGATTGTTTTAGGCTAAGAACACTGATGAAGTTATTAACAATTGGAACCAACCAATGCAAAGGTTCTATTTAAGAGCGTGCATAGTATGCATAGTATGTAAAAGAGCTTATGCACTTTTTCAGGAGAAAAAGTATATAAAATGGATGGGTTTGGTTGGTTAAGTGGAACACATTTTCAGAGGAACTATCCCCCATGTTCCCGGTGCCTGAATAAAGCAGTGTCTGCTTATTCACATCAAACTGGTGCTGGATAAGTTTCTTTCATCCCACTTGGTGACAATACAACAATTTCTTAGATTAGTAAATTTACCTGATTGATCCTCACTGACACGCTCTCCGTCATGCAAACAACATTAGTGAATGACACAAAGGTGTAAAATTAACACAACCTAAGACACACGAACATAGCATTTTCTAGGTCAGGTTCTCTTTCAGTCTTTCAGACTTCGTTATCTCCTAGTGTACTGCAACAGCAGCATGACATGCTGACCTGGATTTCCCATATCTTAGGGAAAGGGATGCTTTTGCTGTGCTGTGACAGCTTCATATCATACTGTCAAGCCACAGGTTAAGATTCTCTGAGTGAGCTGGCAACAAAAGGCTGGATGCTGAGAGCTTTCAGTTTCCAAACACCCGGGGCTGGAACTGCCTCCTCCTGCTGCTGCAGTGTCCTAGGACTGGATGAAAATTACATGCTGGACTGCTGAGATGACATTTTAGCCCTCCCACCACAGAGTGGGAAGTCTTTGCTTTAGGTCGTGTCATGGGGTGGTGGCTGCCCTCAGAAAGAGCCAGTCCCTTCCTGGGAAACTGCCCAGACATCTGCTCTGTGCAACAGGAGTGGATCACTGCAATGCACAGCACGAGCCATGCTTGGTACTACCTGCAGCACCAGCTCCCCGCATGCAGGGCGTGGCACAAAAATGTGCTGGCACAAAATCACGGCTGGGAGGAGTCAGCAGAGCCCTGTCAGAATGTGGCTGTGGGCCGCACCTGAACTAGAACAAATCCTCAGCATCTAGCAGGGACCAACAGCACTACAAGGGTCTGGGATTAAGGAGGTCTGGCTCAGGAGTCTGCTGGGTGAATAATAAGCGTTATTAATTACAGTGGTCTGATGGGACTATAAATAAAGCAGGTTATGTAATTAGATTTGTAGACAGCCAACAAAGAAAAGATGAAAACTGTTGAGTGATCGATGTGCCCACAGTCATTTTGACCCTTAAGCACTCTGGTCATATTTGTTATTTCAGTGAAAGCTTAAATATGGCAATGAAAAACATGATGTGAGATCATCAGCATGTAGGTAACTCAACCAGAAATACAAAACATCTTGTTCTGACAGTTCAGTCATGGGCCAGATGAGTCATAATGTTTTAGTTCAATTGACCTCATTCAATATGCTGCTCTTTATCTTTATTACTCGATGAAATAGAAACCAAAACGTAACTGCATATTTGTAATTTATTTTCTTCTTTTAAAAGTTTGCAGAGTATCAGGGAGTATTTCCTATGCACATATTAGGTGTTGGTCTCCCAACAGCTGGGCCTTTCTGACCCCACATCTATTACAAATCCTGTTAAGGAGGCTTTGTCACCTCACGGAGTTGAATAGCACGGGAGAATCCGTACAAGCCAGGAGCTTTGTAGAAGACAATTGCCACCAAAATCAGTGTATCAAAAAACTACAGCACTCCCCAGCACGTCTCTCTGTAGCCTCTTGGATGTTGTTGACCTTTGCTGTCAGATTCTGAAGGTTTTTCCTACATCTCAGCCCCTTTAGCCTCAGACCTGCGTCACAGCCACTCATCTGACATTATGTATTTGTTGAGGCCCGTGGGACAAAGACCAGGAAGGACAGCTCACAGCTCAAAAAACAAAAGGCAAATGAATACCCCAGAAACAACTACTGATCCTTGTTTTAAAGCTTGTTTCATCATTTTATGAAGCATATGCTTCCCTAATTTTTTTCTTTGAAAACTCCGTTTTTCAAAGAGTTTTGATGATGGCGGAAGATAGTGAAATAGCTTCTGTTTTGAAAGCTGGTGTTTGAAAAAAGAAAGATGGGGGAAGTCTGCCTGAGCAGTACAATAGCATAAAGTATTTCCCCTCACTCTTTAAAGGAGGTCTCTCTTTTCTGCATCATTCCTGTGCTATCCAGACACTTCTCACTGCCAAGAGACTGCCCTAAATGGTGATACTTCCCGTTGGTTACTCCAGCTCATCAAGGAAACTCTTCCCATAAGGAGGGAACATGAGTCAGAAAGGCAAAGAAAGCCAGGCTGGGATACAACACACCTCCGTGCAGCTCTGCTTGTCCATTTGCAGGGCCCTTCGATTACTAGAGCAATTTCTTGGAGCCGTAACAGAAGTCAGTCCACCTCTCAGCACTACCCAGCTTCCATGCTGCCCCAGAGGCAGCACGCAGCTGCCTACACATGCTCGGCACAGCAGTAGGAGGAATGAGCCGGCAGAACGGGGGAGACTTGTGCAGGGTTGGCCCCTGCTGTTGCCTTTGGCACAGCCCACAGCAGGGACAGGCAGCGGGGCACCTGTCTCCGTGTGCTGAGGCCACCGCTGCTCCTATCCCCGGCCTGAAAATGCCCCACCCCGCTCCAGCCCACAGAGAGCGCTTCGCTGCAGTAGCACCAACAGCTCTGGGGAAACCCCTGCCTGCCCTGTGGTTAGACCCTAATGAGTGCAGGCTTCTTTTCAAATACGAATGCATGAGCATGAGCATCGCAGAGGCAATGTATCTAGGCAGTGGGATTTGCCTCTGATGTCTGTCCCCAAGTCACCCTGTGTCATCTCCTCTCCTGAATCTGTGCATCTCCAGAAAGAAAATCCAAGCTGCAGCAGTGGGAAGTGATGAGCAAAAGGAGAGACAGGGATAAAGAGTTTCTCTAAGGGCATAGTGGCTGTGCAGGGGATGGTAGGGCAAAGGGTTTGGGCAAAAGCACA
The DNA here is from genome assembly GCA_013397975.1 of Machaerirhynchus nigripectus. Lineage (NCBI taxonomy): Eukaryota > Metazoa > Chordata > Aves > Passeriformes > Dicruridae > Machaerirhynchus > Machaerirhynchus nigripectus. The sequence continues at coordinate 325,735 of VZRQ01005746.1, forward strand.
AGGCAAGGGAAAAAATATCCCAGTTCAAGTGAAGTCTACTGTAAGACAAGGAAGGAAGAATTCATTATCTGCTCTCTGGCCCCAGTTTGTCCTGATCTCTAGCCTTAGAAAGACAAAACATGAGCCAGGACAGCTTTATCTTGATTTCAAGCAACAGTCTGTCTGTACTGGGATTCTGTAGCAATACCTAAAGAAGAAGGAACAGGGCGAGCTGTGAAATGGGCTCCAAAAAACCCCAAATAAACAGTCCAAGTTATTGGGCTTGTGTCATAGCTTTGCAGACGTTCTGAAGCAGGATAGTTCCACTTACTATCGCACAAATTATTCATAGGACTGAGGCAGGACTATCCCTGGCTATTTGTCATTGCTGTTCTGCTGCCAGTTGCCACCCTTGAAGTTCTGTTCCTGGGAGGGACAGGATAACAGGATAAAGGGTCTCCTCCGTAAGTTTTTATAATGTTTAATTCTAATCCAGTCAGTTCTGCAGAAGGTAGCAAAATACTTTGGAGAGCAACTCTGCAAAGTAACAGATGGATTTCGGCAAAAAATAACCGGGCATGCAAACAAACCAAAATGTGCTATGAGACAAGGTATCACAAACCTGGGAAGTTCCATTTTCCCAGAAATACCTTCCCTGACTGACTTCAGCCAAGCTCAAAGACAGCTGGCCATAAATCAGCAGTTCTCTTTCCTGAAAAGCCTCACTCTAATGAGATGCTTTTATTCTGACTCACAGCACAAACAGGGTGCCTCCTTCCCTCCCATTCTCACTGGCTTCTACCCTACATCCTCTGTTGTCCTGTAAACCAGCTGATAGCCTGTGGCATGCAGCAGGGGTGCCACAGAGCCAGGTTTATAAGGAGGTATGAACCCAAGTCTCACCCAGGAGAGGCTAGCCAGCTAATTTCCTCCTTTCCACAGAAACATTTTGGTTCTGTCCAAGCAACTTTTCCCTATGAAAGCCAAACGATCCTGGCCAGCTCAGCTGTCATTCCTACACACAGTGCTGTGTCTCCAGGATAGAAACCAACTCAAAGGGCTGCAGAAACAGATGGTCGTTATCTGAGGCGAGCAAAAGCTAGGACCAAGCACACAGGTGGAATTTACCTTTTGACAGGTGCATCAGAAGGCTGAGGTTTATTGTAAACATACAGACACTGATGCTGTAGCAAGTACAGCTCACACCTTTTCTTCTCCTGCTGTCCCCCACACCTGCTGCCTGTTACTGCCACTGGGGCAGGACAGTTCCCCGAGGGGAGTCTCTGAGTTATAAATAAGAGGTGAGCACTGTAATAGCTGAAGGGACTGCTGAGCTGGTTACTGTCCACAACACACTGAAAACAGTATGGATATTCAACATTATACTGTGGCAAAGTCCTCCTGCCCCCTGGCTATGAACTCTTAAATCTCACTGTGCTACAGCCACAGAACCTTCCTGGGATCCTGTCATCCTTACAGTTAGGCAGGAAAGGACTACCTGTGAGGCTTTCTCCTAATACACAACATATTTTGACACAAAAGAAAAGAGCATCAGCACACAGGAGAGCATAGAAACAGCTGAAAGTTGGAGATTAAAAAAACTCTTGTTAATTTGGCTCCTCTGAGCATGCAGAGAAGCCTGATGCAATCTGACTGTGATCTAGGAGGCAGAGTTGGAAAGCAGATGAAGCTGCTAGGTTGATACCATTCCCTGGTTTGATTGCACAGATTGTCACCATGCCAGAGAGGCTGTCACAGCAGCATGGCTGGTGGAAAGTTCTCAGCACTGATGTCCTTAGTGGTGCCAGCACCCTGCATGCTGAGAGCACCTAACTATCCCCACAATACAAATGGACAACAGTGAAGAAGGACCATAAAACCATGAGAACTGTCCTTCTCCATGAAAAAAAAAGGGTTCCTGCATCCTTATAGCTGATGGCAGCTACAGCTGCAGCTGCAAGCAACTGGTGCTTCAAAATCAGCTCTCTCAGCGGTTATGTTTGTCTTCAAATGAAGCTTGTTGTGGTTACTGGCCACAGACTGCCACGTGTCACACAGAACCAAGGAAATATAACAAGGAGATACAGTCATGAAGGCAAAAAATACAGGGAGATGAGAATTTAAAATGAAAGGCCACCTGGAGAAGAAAATTAACAGGGAAAAATGCAGGAGATTAGTGAAAGCAAACAAGAGAGAGGACAAAAATAACTGGAAAAACCTGAGGGGAGATTAGTGATGGGCCAGAGACAGCCACACTTCCATCCTGACTCTGCAAGGGGAAGAAAATGCTGGATAGTCCACACTACAAAGTCTACTCAGTCCATGCACAGGGGAGACAGACCAGAAGATCATGACAGCTGGTGGAAGGAAAATAAATCCTTCTCCTAGTGCGACTGAAGCCCTTAATCTTTGCCAGACTGGATTCTGGCATATGCTCCAGCCCTGCTGGGAACTGTTAGCAACATCATCCTAAAGCAGGGGAAGTTCAGCCTCCTTTCATTTAGCCTGCTTGATTCTCAAGCTAATGAGCCCCCCAGGACCTCAGGCCACATACCCCCCAGGGTTTACACCCTACAGATTAACATCTTCTGAAACTATTTTAGCTGAAGTGCTTATTTGCACAGGAAATTTGCCCCAGTTGGGGCCTTTATTGTATGGGTATCTGTCTAGTGGAAACTCTAGCACATGAGTCACTTGCCTGCAGCACAGGTAGCAAAAAAAAAAAAAGCACCCACGGAGAATTTGAATGGCCTGCGGCGAAGCCAGGGGCTGGTAACTGTGTCATACTGAAAGAAACACAAGAGTAGTGAGTCTCAGCTGCCAAGCAGAAGAGAGGAGCCAAAATAACACCTCTAGAAGATTCCTAGTGTCACATCCAGTCTTTCCTTTGCAAAAAGACAGTTCCAGTCTGGCATGTCACGCTAGAAAAGGATGCTGGTCCCTCCCTCTGTGCAAACAGGCGAAGATGTACATTTTGCAGCAATTACGCTGGGCCAGCTTGCAGCCAGTTACACTGATGCCAGTTCAAATGCCGATTTACACAGGCTGTGTCTGAGGTGTGCTACCAGCAACAGGAAAGCCTGTCCAAAGCAGGGGGCGAGCTGTGAGCCTAAAGAAGGGAAATCAAACAGGGCAAGGGCAGAAAGGCACAAGAAACATTGTGCTGGGGGGGAAGCTGTGCTTTCAAGCCTTTATTTCGGGTGCACAACTGTGTAAACATAAACTCCTGGATTTAGGTGCTGTTGTGGCTGCTATCACTGCACGTCTTGGTGGGGTTCACCACGCCCCCAGTGTGTCGCGTGACACGTCCTCAGCGACGATGATGATGGCGCCGAAACCGCTCGGGGCCCGCGGGGGCAGCGCGGCGGGCGGGCACCGCTCGTGGTGCGCTGCCCGGCGGCGCCGGAGGGGCGGGAGCCGGGATGCGGGAGTGGGGATGCGGGATGCGGAAGGCGGGAGCCGGGATGCAGGAGGCGGGATGCGGCAGCCTCCCGGCGCGGCTGTCTGCTGCCGCTCGGTGGCCGCCGCACGGTGAAGCACAGCAGAGCCGCGGTGGGGGATGATCTCCGACCCCTCGAGTTCAGCCTTCTCGCCACTCGCCCCAGAATGTGGCCGTGCCGTGCTGTGCTGTGCCGTTCCGGAGGAAGCTCCCGTTTCCCAGAAGCGACCCTTCTGTGAAAGGCTGACCTCCTTCAGGGGTCCTTCTCCACCTGTTACTGTGTCCCAGGACGGGCTCTCCCTCACGCCAGGGTCACAGTCACCGAACCTGGATGGGCTCCCCGCCGCGGGGTTGGGATGCAGACAGGTTTACGCCCTTTTCTCCTTTTCAAGTGTGCAATGGAGCTGACTGCATAACGCAGAACCCCCTGAGGAGCTGCGTACTCGGGTCACCGCGCTTGCTTGGACTGATGTGAAGTGACTCATTCTCTGCCTGAAATGGCGTTCCCTCCGAGGTTTGGAGGGATTTGAGGGTAACGCCAGGATGCCCCTCTCCCTGGGCAGCAGCACAAGGCAGGAGCACACCATGGAGCTCCACAGCCCCCTGCGGCTGTGTTTTGGGATATGGACTAGCCAGCTTCCACACTGCCCTCCTGGCGGGGCATATCTGTCCCAGCAAGGGTCTGTGGGACACGCTGTCATAGCACGACTGTGCCAAACCCAAACAGCTTCCTGCCCGGCTCTGTGCAGTGCCCGGGGCTGGGGCGCAGAAAGCAGCAGTGTCACAAGCCTGTGCACTCCTTCCCTAAATACAAACGGCAGTCTGGGCAGGAAGTGATGCCATCGCAAATCCTCACTTCAACAGCACACGGATCTTGGATCTTTGCTTCTGCTCGGCCTAAGAATGCAAACTGCCAAAGACTTGGAATCTCCTGATGCCTGCTTCAGGCCTGGCAGGACTGCCAGGCCACCACACAGCCTTTTGCCTCAGTTTCCTGGCATGTGGGGGAAACAACAAACACAAGTAGCTGCAATTACGCGCTGCTATGTGCACTGCTGAGGGTGGGGAAGTAGGCAGTGACCTGTTTCTGGGAAGGAATTAATTAAGGCTGTGTTTCTCTTTTGTCGGTTCTACTGAAGAGTGGATGTGTTATTTTCAGTCCTTCCCCATACCTGATAATTTGACAATTTAGTTCACACCAGGCCAGATCATTTTGCCACAGAACTACCCAATGTCATCACATGGCATTTTCCGGCAGTTTCTTGCATTTTCAGATCCCTGCCAGAGTGTTTAATCAGGATCTCAGCTGGTATTTTTTAGCTTCAAACTGTCCAAACTCCATCATTATCCATAACCAAACCACAGAGTTAAGTGCTGGCTCTGAGATGTACCCTAGAACAGCAGTACCTGTGGTAAGGTAGGGTCTTTCTCTGATACAGAAAATTGCCTGGAGCTGTCTGCTGGTGAACATGGCTTTGTGATGGACCCAGCACAGTGCAACAGCGGACACCCCTCACCTAGTTTGGACATTTATTTACTGTATTCTTAGTCTTACATCCCAAAATACTGGATCAGACCAGCTGGCCTGTTTCACTTCTGCTGACAGCTCATATAAAGTGAAACTCTCCTTCCCTCCCAACATCAGCTGGCAAACAGTGTAGGCAAACTCCTAAGTCAGTAGACTTCAGACAGCACAAAGACAGGACTGGGGAGTGTTTCACCCATCCCTGTTGGCCTGCTTTTTCTTGTATCTGAGCTGTGTCTTCTAACTAAGGCTGGCCCCTACTTACCAAGTTCAACACCTTGATGTACCCAGTGGCCTCAGGCCAGTATGTAGAGGTTCCTTTACAGCTCTAAAGTTGACAGCTGACATCTACTGGTCTCAGCATTCCACTGTACTGATAGCAGGGAGCTCTCTAACCCTGTGAAAATCTAGTCTAAGCAGGAAGCAGAGTTGTCTCAGGGGTCTTAATAGGCCCGTGCTGCAACATGGCCTGGTCTCACCGCTTCGCTTCTGAGTAAAAGGTGCTCCAACAGAACACCTCGAATACAGACAGCTGTGAGAGTGTTATGAACAAGCCCCAAACCCAAGCCTGCTAAGCTGAAGTTAAATCTTCCACAACATGTGCAGCTGTCTCCCTGCGGAGAGGATGAGAAAGAGACAAAGAACCACATGTGGCAGATCTGAGTCAGGCCACTGAATACTCCACCTGAAAATGCTCAGACACCATAACGGTGAAGGCAATCTAGGAACCTGGACCTAATCAAATGGTTTTCTGTTCTCTTTTTCTCTTACCTCCCCTCTACTTATTGTGGCTCAGCTTTTTATCACTGTGTCTAACTTTATTTCTTTGTCTGGGAATGCATGTGTTGCCACATGTAAATAAAGGGTCAGAGTGTGCACTCAGGTGCACTTTTACAAGCACAGAAAAAATCTCAAACTTCACTGCTACCCAAGTCGATGTGTGTCTTTGACTGCCATGGGACAAGAATCCCTCCCTGATCCTGGTTACACAGAGGGAACAGAAATCAGCACCTGTCCCACTGGACTAACTCCCTCTCTTTTGGCCTTGACTTCAGGAGACTGAAACTAGATGTTCATGTGTTTCACCATAAGGGAAGTTTGAAAGCTAGGAAGAGGATGTTACATTGAACAGTCTGATTCTGAGAATTTGCTTTTCCTCCTGTTCCCTGGTGCCACAGCAGATTGCTGTTATGCAGGCTGCCAGCAGCCCTTGGCACTTCCATGACTGCATCATTCAGCACCCCAAGGACAGCTTCAGGTGCTCCAAGCAGCTCTCTCAAGCCACAAGAAGGTCACTATGTGACGGGCACAAGTGTTGAATCCCATGACTGGCGTGCATCTATTCTCTGGGGATCAAATCACAGAAAAAGAGTGCCAGCCCATAGGTTCGTAGAGCAGGTAGATACTGATGGAAACTGAAATCTTCAGTGGTTTGTGTCAGCGTGCTGTCTGTGAATTGCAGTGGCTGAGGAGAGATGAATGACACCTGACTTGACCATTTCTGCTGGAGAGTTGGTGAAGTTTGATGGGTGCAGTGAGTGAAGAGAGACACCTGAGGTGCTACCATGTCAGAGGGCCCTCTGGATCACAACTCGACACCTGCATCTCTGCACCAAAGCCATGAAATACTCTGCAAGGCTACTTTGCATCTGCAAGCGCTTTGACACTATTATTAGGCTGTTTACAACTACAGTAAAGCAATATAGTCATGAGTGGGGTTAAGAGAAGGTGTTCTCAGGCCTGTCTTAGCCCCAGAGTTTGCATGAAAGACACAACTGGGGCTAGACAAGGAATTTTTAGCAAAATGTTTTTCTCAACACAGACAGTCGTGGCTCCATCATGACTAAGCTGTGCTGGAGAAGGATTTTTATTTTGTCACGGTAGTCTGGGGGTCTGGAGTTCTTTCACTGTATGATTCTGTGGCTTCTGACCTTGCACCTGGGGAGAGATGCAGTCCATACTACGGTCTCTTTGGTATTTTTTTGCTGCCCTCAGAAGATGTGCTTTCACAGCCTAATTTGAGCTCCATGGAATATAGAGAAGGTGAAGTACAGGTAATTTTAACCTTTACAACACTAACTGATGGCAATGCTATGTTCCCCTACCCACTGTCCAGCCTTCACGGGATTTAATTCCTAGACAAATGACACCCAGTTAAAAAAGCTCCAGCCTCTCACTGTTCGGCTCTTCATTCTCTTTCCATCTCAGCCAAGTCGGCCATCTAAATATTGTCAGACAAAAGCAGGTAAATCTTTTTCTTCCGTCAGGCCCAGACAACATCCACTTGCAGATCCCATTCCACAGCCCTGGGCTTACCCGGCTCTGCCATTGAGATGCAGAGCAGGTGCCAGCTAGGGAGCCTCAGGCTCTAACACTTGCTAATCGCTCATGAATGCATGTGCAAGAGCCAGTCTTGGAGAGAAGGAGAGGCTGTATAGGTGGGGGCAAGGGCCAGGCAATGGGGGGATCCCTGTCTCAACCTCTGACAGATTTGAAAGCTTAGTACCATTTTTCCTAATCCTAGCCTTCCCTGCAATTAGACACTTGCATCACAGGTGATCTGCTCCTTTGGGGACTTTCTGGGACTTAAAAAAATCCAGATAGCACAGATTTGGCACGATGAGCTGCCTGAAAAGTATGTGCTAACATGGCAGAATTTGGTTGTGGGATGTGTTAGAAGCTCTTCCAGACTGTGTGCCCACTTACGGCCTGCAGGAGTGTGATTACAGTCACCCACCTGGCACATAATCCTCATTAGTTCTGTTCTGATACTCATTTACAATGGGAACATACATGGGATCATCCTCAGATGAGGTATGTGGAAGAAAGCAGGTGCCACAATACACAGTGAACTCACGCAGTGAGGATGAGATTTAGCTACCACTTCAGTGTCCCACTTGAACTGAAGGCTGTGGCAGCACTGGATTTTGCAGGAAGCCATCCCTATGACAATGAGGAAGACAAAGAAGTCTCAGGGGAGGGGAGAAAAAAACCTTCTGTGTAATTTCAAAGTTCATAAGTGGTGTGTGTTTGGAGAACAAAAGGCAAAGGGCTTGGTGAAGAGCAGCCTGTCGGGGACGGTGGGGGAGGTGGCTCATGCCATGCATAGGGCCTTGGTACAGTGAGAAACACAGGATTTGTCATTCCCCCTTAAGGTGGAAACTGGCAGAAAGCACTTGAGCACAGCTCTGTCTGTGCTGTTTGCTTTTAGTAGGAGGACTCCTAACAGAGCCTCTGGGAACAACCACACCAAGGATAGTGGGGAGAGGGGAGGATTCGAGCAGAGAGGATGCTTGGAAGGTTTTTGCCCCATATGCACATCTCTCCATGTGTCCCTGGATTTCACATAACCCTGGCTCCAAGCCACTTGTGAGACTGCCCCATATTCCATCTGATGGGCACTGGTAGGGAATGCTTCCTGAGGTGAGTGCTTACAGCTACAGCACTCTGGCATCACTGTGCATGACAGGCATGGATGAAGGATTGGTAAAGAAAGAACAGACCCGTCAAACCCTAGAAATTTGTGTTCTCACTAGCCTGCTTCCCACCTGCTTTTTGAAACCCAGCTTTCTTGTCTGTTTCAGGGAGCCACTTGGCTTCGTGCCATGGATGCCCAGTGCCAGTCTGCCCCTGCACGGCTAACAAAGCGCCACATCACCCAGTAATTGTCGGGGCATTGAGAGACTGGGCTGTCAGGGGGAGGGAGAAGCTTTGTCCTCTGCTCTACCTGCTCCCCTAAAGAGTCAAGAGAAAGGAAAACTGTATTTTAATATGAATGAGGGCCTAATTTTTGTTATTCTTTCTTGATTCCCTTCCTTCTACAGTGTGTCATCTTGGGTGCAGACTGCAGGCTGTGACCATGCTACAGGGGACAGGCTGTCCAGAGCCAAGGGCTTGGCAAGCTCTGAGGGCTGCAGGGCAGGAGTGTTTTCATACCCCTAACCTGGGGAGTGTTCAATTACAACAAAAATAAAGCAATAAAATCAAAGGTGCCTGCTTTGGACAAAAGCTCAGAGAAGCTCAACAGAACACGAGGATTTCTAGTTGCCTCCCCCAAGAACACACGTCCCTGTCAGAGGATGATGGTTCTCAGGAAAACCTCCGGGGGCAGAGGGGCTCTGGCCATGGTTCCCTGCTCACTGACACCAAGCCAGCACCCTGCTGCCTGTCTGAGGACCACCTACATGAGCAGAATGACTCAGCAACCCGAAGTGACACTTCACAGTATTTACCAAAACACAGGTGACCCCACATCACAGCCAGCTACAGGAGGCAGGAGAGCACCTAATCTATGTAAAATTTGAGACAATCTCTACCACTATAACATTATCCTGTTGATCAAAATGAGTTTAGTGATGCTCTGAGGTAGGAAAACCTCAGCATTTCTGACCCAGTGGTGTGAGCTCCAGAGCTGGATTTACAGCATTAGACAGCTGATGCTCCCCCAGCCTCCATCTGTGTAAACTGGTGTTTTTGCATCACTTTAGAGCAAGCTTGACCTCCAGCCCTCTGAAGGTAGTGACCCTACTGAGAATAATGGGAGATCCTTGTAGAGGGAACTTCCTGGATGAAATACCTTCCAGCCACAGTCCTGTCTCACTGTGCTTAGATGAAGAGGCCAAGACTGCTTTTGGACCTGATCTTCAGTTTCTACTGCTGAAGCACTACAGAAAGGGTTGGTTAGAGCATGCTGCAGCCCAGTGAGTGGCTGCATTCAGTCCCATGTACTTGGTAGGAAAGACGTGTGTAATGTCTTTACTAACAATTTCATGGGTGAGAGTATGGGTGTCAAGAATAAGCCAGTTTATTCTTACTTACCTGACTAATGCTCCACAGTACTAGGCACATAATGAGCTAAGAACTGAAAAAGAAGGGGTAGCTACAGAACGAAGGGAGAGGGGGATACAACCCAGGGTCAAAAACCAAACTGTTGCTGCTATTTGGCCCTGTTATCTGTTGAGAAAAAGAGGATTAGACTAGATCTGACCTGTGTTGCTGTTTCAGCTGAAAACAGTTCCAAAAGCAACACGAGTGAATACTTGAATCTGCTCTGTGAGTCATTCCCAACAGGTATTTTTTAAAAGCACATCAGCTCTAGAGGTTCACAGGCAGTATATCCAGTCTGAAGGCTGATGGTGCCACAGGCAGATGTTCCAGACCTGATCACCCTGTAAGCTTCCCAAATGTCCACACGATGTTTCCCATAGCATTCCCTGAGTCTGTACGACTTCTGGGTTTACCTTCCCAATATGTTTCTATGTGTGTCATTTATTTGGGAGAAAATAACTGGATTTCCTTTCCTAAATAAATTCTGACTTTAGATGGTATGGTTTTACACACTTACATAAGCCTTATTTCTCTCACAATGACATTAAAAAATATATATCTGGTCACCTGATTGGAGGTATGGTTGGGGAGAGGGAGCAAATTATCCTCACTGGAAGAGGATATGTGGAAAAGAGATTTGGTGGTTAAAGCATAAAACAAAGAGAATGGAGGACAAATGGGATGAGAAAACAAAAAAATGAACAAATAATTAAATGAATAAATAAATATAAAGGGAAATTAAATCAGCTCCATGCAGCTTCATGCTCACTACAAAGCAGGTCTGACTCTGGGACAAAAGCTGATACATATACGCAAAAACTGATCTATGTATGAAAATTGCAAAGTATGAGCAGTCCTGCTACCTTTCCAAACACACACACAGAGCCCTCCGAGGGAGGATTTGCTGGCAGAGGCGGTATTACTCCGTCTGTAAAACTCTAATCCCTCTGCCGCGGTTGATCCTCACCAGCCGTGTGTCCTCGGACGACTCGGGGATTCCCGCAGCCTCTGGGACGGCCGAACACCAGGGCTGCGGCTTGTAGAAACCCCGCGTTTTTCTGTGTCTCTGCAAAGGGCTGGTTTTGGGGAACTCGGAGAGCCCCCGCGGGGATCACGCGTGTCCCGGGGCAGCCCTGCCAGCAGGGGACAAGGGGACCGACGGCGCTCTGCCCCGCAAAGGGCAGCAGGACGGCTTCGCGTCCCAGGGACAATCCCTTTCCATTCGTGCATCTGCACTGCGACCACCGGGCAAGCGATCTGCCCAAAACCCACAGCCTGGCTGGCTCTGCTTGCTTTGGGGCCAGAACCAGGCTCTGGCTCTGTATTTCATCCCTCTCGCCCGATTATAATTACTTCCTCCCGCATTCCTAATAGTCCCCCCGACTGGATCTTGTCCGGATTCTGAGAAACTAAATCATCATTAATTAGGAGGTGCTAAAAAGTAGGCCCGGCAAGGACCTTTCCTTGCTGGCTCAGGGGACCAGCTGGGGCTCGTTTCTCATTATGACTCAAGATACGAGGCGGAGATAAATTGAAATCAAGGGAGGCCTTTCTCTGTCAGGTCCTAAAGGCGTTTAGCAGTGCAACAGGTTAGTAGCTACTCCCCTGCCTGTGTCCTGTTTCCTTACACTGGCGGAGGTGGGGAATTTGCTTGATGTGTCACATGCCCTCATTTGTACTTCTTCCAAGTGGTTTTCCAGGTTTTGTAGCTCCCGGGCCGTGAGCTTCTCCTGATAAGTTTTTAATTTCCTTAAAGTAAACAGTAATAGTTGGGCGGGGCGGGGGGGAAAGGGTGGCAAAGGAAACAGTTTATTCTCCCCAAGAAGGCTGTAGACCCTAACTTCAAATCCCTAAGATCTGCAAAGCTCTTTTACAGCTGCAGTGCTCTTGTGTCATTTTGAATCTCACCTGGTGATTCCTATTTCTCCCTACTATATAGCAAAAATAACTTTTTAAAATTTATTTTTGTTTTAAGCTATCACTTTTTTAAAAGTCCAAAATGTAGGGGGAAAGAAGCTTGGAAAATAGGCAGAACAGGACTGCCTGACTCAGCCTTGGGCGAGCCGCTGGGAGAAGCAGCCTGGCTTGCTTTGAGCCCTCTTCTCCGCCATACAGACACCGCTTTGTANAAAGTCTCCGCATGCCCCGCGGCGGGCTCCGGGTCCATTCTTTCTGTTTGGGTGGGGACCCGTGAGGAAGAAGAGTGTGAAATGTGGGGGTGGGGGATGTCTGCCAAGCCCTGTCCAACTCACCAGGCGACTCTGCTCATGCCTGCTGCCCCGAGGGGCCAGCAAGGATCTCCCTCCCACGCCCCAGCAGGGAGGGATGTACCGATACCCACCGTGGCACCTAGGAGCCAAGTTGGCAAGCGTGGCCCGGTGTCCCAGCCCTCCCCCAGTCCCTGAATACCCTCGAAGTCCCTCCCCCACAATCAACCAACTTTTAACATGACAATGGCCATGACAATACCTTCCAGCCAAGGCCAGGAGGGCCTTGGGGACGACTTAAAGCATCCTCCCCTCAATGGGGTGCCTGCTCGCGGGCTGCCTGCAGGCTCGACCGCCACATCTCCTCATGCTCGGGGCTGGAGGATCTGGTCCGGCCATGAGCGCCCACCTGGCCACGCCGTCCTACCCCGGCGAGGTCAGGTATGGAGACTACTACTGGTTCTCCGCAGGCAGCATGGACAGCGTGCCCGCCGAGGAGGCTCCGGCGCCGGACACCCTCCCCTTGCCCGCGGCCAAGACGCCCAGTCCCTCAGGTACGCGGCCGGCCCGGCCGAGCGATCGAGCTGCCCTGGGCTGGGAGTGGCCGTGTGCCTCCTGCCCCGGGGCCGGGAGGCGATGCCGGTGCTGCGGGCGACCCCGGTGCCGGCCGGTGGTCGCGGCTCCGCCCAGACGGGACGGGCCGAAGGGGCGCGCAGCGAGGCGCCTCCGTTCCGCAGCTACGAGGCGGCCTGTGCCCATCTCCCCGCGCTGCGCTGCCCAAGGCTGCCGAGCCCCTGCGAGTCCCCAGGGCACCCACAATCTCGAATTCTCTGGAGAAGCTGGACTTTAGAGGTTTTTTTGAGTCTTCCCTGCCTTATTTTGCTCACCCCAGTTCTCTTTTCTCCTCCCTGCAGCTTCCTCTAGCTCTGGGACCCTCACCCAGTACTACACCCCTGACTCCGCCACTAGCCCCACTGCAGCAGGGAGCCCGTCTCCCCACTCCTCTCTGCAGAAGGTCAAGGCGCAAGGCAAGGGTGTGGTGAAGACTAGCAAAAGCCGCACAGCCTTCTCGCAGGACCAGCTGAAAGCCCTACACCAGCGCTTCCAGAACCAGAAGTACCTCAGCCCCCAGCAGATCCGGGAGCTGGCTGCTGCCCTTGAGCTCACCTACAAACAGGTGAACCTCTTGCTCTGAGCAGCAGCTGAGTTGGGGTCTCTTTTTGTGGTTCTCTTTTTTCTTAGACCCCAGAGATAAGTTTCTTTCGTTATCTTGTTTATGCTACTGCTTATGTCAGAGAGCAGAGGGTGTGAAATTTTATGACTCAGTCTTCTTACGTTTGGTTCCAGCACTATCCACCCACTCCGTGCAGGTGTTTAAGAGGGCCTGCAGAGCAGCAAAGCAGGGCTGTGCAGAGTCAGGTTACTGTTCTGTATGGACATGTGTCGTCTCTGAATGTAGAAAGATACTTGCACTGCAATGCAAGTGGCCGTTCCTAGTCGGAGTGGCACCTTGGTCTCTCCCTGGAGAGAGGGTTCCTTGCTCCACCAGCTGCTTGTGTCTGACTCACTCCTAGAGTCCTGAGCCCTGATCTTGGCACAGCAGTGAGATGGTGCTGTTCAAGCTGATTTCTGCAGTTGCCTTGGCCGGTATTTTAGGTTGGGTTTTTTAAAATCAGGGAAGATCACGTGGTGATCAGAGGAGTAGAAATGTTAGTTTTCATGTCTCAGCTCTGTGATTTCACAGCTAGCTGCATCTGCTGCACGTTGTTAGCTGCTGAAATTATTTTCAGTATTGGAAGTCAAGCAGAAACTGGATTGTAGCAGAAAGGAGGCTGTGTAGTAAGCTCTGAAAATCAATTTCTACTTTCTTATGTCCTTTCTGCATCACTTTTAGGTGAAAACATGGTTTCAGAATCAACGGATGAAATTTAAGCGTTGCCAAAAGGAGAGCCAGTGGGTGGAAAAAGGGATGTATCTACCACAGGTGAGTAAACTTCCCCACCACTAGTCACGGCTCCTTCAGTCTGCAGGGAGCAGTGTATCATGTCCAACCTGCTAATTCAAACAAAGCACAGGACTCAGCGGTACCAAGCCAGTTGTATTTCTCATAACAGTTTACAGCGGCATCTCTTTTAAGCTGGTTTTCCCCCAGTATGGTGTTCCTAGACACACTGAGCTGCAGATTACTAACAGAAGAGCCGGTCATCTCTGCTATTATGGGTCTATTGGGAGGACTATAGGCATGAAAAAGGCGCTATTGTTCGGCTTGGAGGAGGAGCTGGGGGAGAAAGGAGGACCCATCCAAAAGAATGGGCCGTTAGTGTGGTTCTGCACTACTGAACGACTTTCTTTGTCTCCTAGAATGGGGTTCATCAGGCTGCGTACCTGGATATAGCCCCCACGTTTCACCAGGTCCTCCCTGTCGGCGCCGGCAGAAACTTTCAGGCTGTGCCCAACGTGCACCAGGCTTACAGCAGCGGACAGACTTACGGGAATGGGCAGAACCTGTACTCATTCGTGTCTGTGGAGGATGAGGGGCTCTTTGGAAAAGGTGGGACAAGCTGCAACACCCAGCAAACCACGGGTTTATTAAGCCAGCAAATGAACTTCTATCACAGCTACCTTGACAATATAGATTATGTCAGCGTGGAGGTAGACGATGCCTTCAACTTCCAGAGCACCTCTGACGCTGTCACATCATTTTCGAGCTCTCCTATACAGAATCAATGCCAGGTACCTTGGCATCCCATGGGGACCCAGAGTTGGTATGAGTCTCAGGTCTGAGTATTTTTTTCTCCCATCTGTTGTGTTCACCCATGGGATTTCCAGGGTCTTGACTCAGGGAATACAGTTTCTATTCGTTTTTCTTGCCCTTCCTCCACTACTCCTGTTTTAACTACTGGAGGGGCTCAGCACCCTGCTGCCTAGCGCTAGTTTTCTGTTTAAGTGTTCCTGTCTGTTCATAGCTAACCCTTGGCAGAGATGCTTTGGGTATTGATAAGATTAATCCTCATTCATTGAGGCCAGTGTGCAATGTCACAGCTGTGAGCAGCAGAGGTTGTTAAGGTCTGTTTGTTGTTTAAGTCTCACCTTCTTTGCTGCCTCTCTAGCAGGTGATCTCTGATCCTTGCGCTGTGTGTCTTGCAGCAGAGCTTCCACTGTGAAGGAGGTGAATATTTGTTGTTGCAGACTAATTTTTGATAAAGTGTGGTTTTTTGCAGTGTTACCAAACATGTTTTATGTTATGTGCATGTTGTCTTTTATTAATATTTCTCTTAATGTTCAATGTTCTTAATGTTAATGTTCTTACAAAGTTGTTTGAATTGAAATAAATTACTTTAATTTAATATTGTACCGGTGTCACCAGCTTGCATTGGAACAGCCTGCTACGAAAGTGGTTATTCTACACAGGTTAGACCTGCAGTACTGAGGAAAGGGAGGAAATAACTAACCCTACTGTGTTTCTCCCAGGGGTGGGATCAAGCAATTGTTTAAAAGGAGCAAGTCACAGAAGTCTATCAGCCTGGTTTTAGTATGCAAGTGTGTTGCCAAGTGCAAGGAGGGCGGGGGAGGCTCCAGGGCTAGGCAACTGGACAAGCTGCTGGCTTGAAGGGATGTGCAGCCCTGTAACATGCTTATATTAGCCCTTGAACAGCAATGCTTCAAAAAAAGTACTGAATAAGGAAGATGGAGCAAATGAAAGTGTCCTAGAGATGGTGTGGCCTCCTGCTGGTGCTCCAGAAGGTCACAACTGGAGGCCTGGAATCCCTCTTAAATAAATCTGCAGCTTTCTTGAGGTTCTTGTGCTGACCTCAAATGGCAACAGAACTCTGTGAGTAAGTAACCTAATCTCCTGCCTCCAGCACTGACACAAAACCAGAACCAAGCTGCTATTGAGCCATCCTCTAAACTAGCAGAAATTGTGCTTGGGTTTAATCCCGGGTTCTTTAAAGTACACTCCACCACGGAAGCCCTTCATCTGTCTGAAAGGGGCAATTCAGCCGGGTACTCCCTACGAGCACAATTAGCTAAACTGGCAGCTGACTGCTCGGGCTCCAACTGCTACAGGTCCTTTGCTGAACAGAACCCGCTTGTGTGGATGCAAAAGCATATCCCCTTTCCTTTTGCAGTGCTGCAATCCTCTGCTCCCGAGGCAGGGTACAATAAGTACAGGAAGGAGAGAAGAGCTCAGGCATGAGCCTGTGTGTAGGGAGGACAAAACAATTAGTCACTTAAATGTGTGGGCTGCCAACTTTAAAACAGCACAAAAAGGTAAATCTGGCCCAGAAAAAGGGGAAATGCCAGGTTCATGTGGTTTTCTGTATTACAGAACAGAGATCCTTTCTCATCAGATGGGAGATTCATATCCCAATGTCAGTGTGTGTGAATTCTGGGTAATTCTCTAGCCAATAGTATTAATTTCAACAATTGCCTTGAAAAAATAAGGCTGAACCACACACCTATAAAAGTTGTACATACTATTGAAAGGAATGAGAAGGAAGTGTCTTTACAAACAAACGGTGGGCCTGCTGCTAGATAGCCAGATACTGAGAGGTGAAAGAAGCAATGGGAGGAACCACAAATTCCATAGGAATTCCACTAAATTGAGACAGACTGTTACTCACTCAAGACTGTGCTAATACCTGGCTTTAGAGAAAAAGAACAAAGATGCAAGGAAAAGAAAGGGGGGGGAGGGTATACATTAGAAGGGTGTCTGTATTAGGTGATTTGGGAAGTCTGTAACTCTCAAGTACTTCAGCCAATGGGGAAAGAGAGGGAAATGCAGCCAGGAAATTCGGATAAAAAGGAAGGCTGCAATTTAAGAGACCCCATGGGAAATGCCTGTGACCCCTCCCTTTATTTGAATAAAGTTGCAGGACTTTTCTGTCTTTTTTGAACATAAACGTCTGGTGTTTGTGGATTAATTTTCCTGACACTATGCCTTGTCTTTCAGCTTTAAAATCTGCAGCTTATGTTTTTATGGTTCTTTTAAGAAGCAATCTTTAGTTCTAAATAAGTAAGGTATATAGATCTTTGCAGGACTGTTGCAGAGGATGCCTGCTGCAGTTTGTTTGTGTTGCTTGGTATGGTATTTTTCCCATGTGCCTGCTGCAAGGGTAAGGAGATAGCCAGAACTCTGCTGGCAGATGTCCTTCTCCAGAAACTTGATAGTGTTGCTAAAACAGCCCTGGGGCTGAGAATGATTGCTCTGCATGTTGTGGTTTGTGTTACTCCATGTGTTATGGGAGTGCTCTGTGGAATTTGAGTGTTCCCTCATGGCTGTGTTACTCCCCTAGTTGCTCAGCCTGGGTTTTGTGCAGGTTTGGCAAGCGTGTGTAGCTGGAGGGAACGTGTGGAGCAGCTGTTGTTGGAATTTTGGAAGGTGGGATGGAAAGGACCCCTAGTAGTTCAGTGTTTCTAGAGACTGTGGATTTGAGCAGGACTTTGCCCTTCCACAGAGCTGGTGCTCTCTTCTGTTACCTTCACATGCCTGAATCACAGCACCATGTGAAACAACTGCACAGGTAATTGGGCACTACTACCAAAACTGGTGGAGGTGCAGGTGCCTCCAGCCTCGTACTTGCAGAAGCTTTTGTATCAGTTCCTCAGAGGAAGTAAGTGCATGCCAGCAAAAGCTCTTTCTGCCGGACTACGTTACACCTCTGTTAGGACTGCTGCTTCTTGTGATCGTGCTGTGTTACGGTGACTTCTGCACACTGCAAAAATGGTTTGCCTTGCCAGCAAATCTTTTTAAGATCAAGCTGTAAGATGATTTGGAGCTCTTTGTATGCATTACAGCTTATGGGAATACACTGCACATTCACAGTATCGCTGCAGTGACAAAACTCCAGGCTGTCAATGACAACTCCATTAGCAAAGCTGCAGCTGTAGTTCCAGGGATGCAGAGAATCCCACCTAAACAGAAGAAACTGGATCTAGTACAGATAATTTAGACCAGGGTTTTACTCTAGTTCACTGGGTTCCAGCTGTCCCACAGGCAAAATACCAAGCAGGTAGAGTGCAAGCAACCTCATTCCTTGTTCTCCATGTCAGTGTGGCCTGCAGCAATGTTTTACAGGCTCCGTGTTACTTCTGAGTGACCCATGAGCAAGGGCTCACAGCCTCAGTTGTCTCTCCAGGGCAGGTAAAAGTCACGATCTTTACTTTAATAGGCTCTTCCCTACAGGCACATGTAAACATATTTAGTTATCTAACCACACCGCATTACTCGAAGGCTGAGCTAACAGGGTTTTGGAAATTTTCAGTCTCGTGTTGCCACACGTCTCTTGCCTGGCCGTCATCAGAGGGCAGCAGCATATTGGCTGATCCTGAACAGCCATGAGGTATGAAGGACTCCAAATCATGACACTTAGACTTTAAAAAAAACAAAACCAAAACAATCCTCCCCTTCTCAAAAAAAACCAAACCTGCCCCCCAAAAAAAAAAAAACAAAAAAAAACCCACCNAAATCAAGAAATGATTAAACCTGATCATTCTATCTTCATTCCTATTTTATCAAAAAAAAAAAAAAAAAAAAAAAACAAAAAAAAAAAAAAAAAACAAACAAAACAAAACAAAAACCCACACCAAAAACCAAGTAACCTCAACCCCAAGATTTTCCTACCTGTAAGGGCCATTTAATCTTCATGCTATCCAA
The DNA here is from genome assembly GCA_013397975.1 of Machaerirhynchus nigripectus. Taxonomy (NCBI): domain Eukaryota; kingdom Metazoa; phylum Chordata; class Aves; order Passeriformes; family Dicruridae; genus Machaerirhynchus; species Machaerirhynchus nigripectus. Next base: position 344,370 of record VZRQ01005746.1, read on the forward strand.
AATTTTGAAGAGCACCCTTGGGTCATATCTGTGAATCTCTTTCAGAACCAGGCTAGAATTAATACCTCGTATTTGACCAAGGTCCACCTGCTCTCTAGGAGCCGGACAGTGTCCAAACTACTGCATCTTTTTCAAATTACAACATTGGGACTTCTGCTTTGGGTGAGCCCCAAGATCCATCTAAGTCATTGCTTAGATACCATACAAAGACCAGAAAAGAATCCAAGCCCCCAGTGTCCCTCTGGCTGGCTGGGGCTGAGGGACTCCCTCTAACAGAAGCTGCATTCCTGCTGTTTTTATGCAGGACATTCGGAATGCAGCTACTGATACAGCAGACATCAATGACCTCCCTTCCTGGAAGCTGCTTACTTGCCCGTTGGAATTGCTGCAGGCTTTTGGACTCCATAACCACCTGTGGCAGTAAGGTCTGTCCTTGAATGACGACCTCTGAAAAATTTTGTGTCTCTGAGGAAAGGGGAAGATTTGGTAGTGTTTGTTAGCACTACTTCACTGAAGGTCAATAGCAGAGAGATCACAACTGTTGCTCTTACAGGCAGCAGCTTTCTGCAAGCCAGTCCCAGAGCCAGCAAAATCCTGCCCATCCTAAAGCATCTCTGAAGGAGCAGGGCATGACATGTGACTCCTTTTCCAGAGAATTATAAGTGAGGACCAGTCGCAAGCTCAACTTTTTTCACCTACAGCAGCCTTTGAGGGGTTGGTGCGGAAAGGCTTTAGATGATATTCAGGTAAGTAAACACCACTACTGGCTCGAGAAGAACTGAGTCAGTATCCTCATACTGGTGTGAGAGCCCTGGTAAGTGCTGCTTTTGTAGTCCACCCTCCGATGTTAACCAGCCCCTTTCCAATTGGCTTAACTGTTCCCACCCCTTTGGTTGTTCCAAGAACAGTCTTTCCCAGCGTTAGCCACTTGCTGGTTGTAGGGGGAAAGGGTGGGGGTTGTGCCAAGGTTATATGACTCACCATCCAAAAGGCTTTATCTTTCCCCAAATCCTGCTGGCCACGTGTTGGGGTTCAATGCGAGGCACCAATTAAGCACCGTGCAGCCACTCACTTGATCACTCCCCACCACTGGGATGGGCGAGAGAATCAGAAGAGTAGAAGTGAGAAAACTCGTGGGCTGAGATAAAAACAGTTTAATAGGTAAAGCAAAAGCCACACACACACACAAAGCAAAACAAGGAATTAATTCACCCCTTCCCATGGGCAGGCCACCTCCAGGACAACAGGGCCCCATCCTCTGTAATGGTTACTTGGAAAGACAAACGCCATCACTCCGGATCTCCCCCTCTTCCTTCCCCCAGCTTTCAACACTGAGCCCAATGCCGTATGGGATGGAATATCCATATGGTCAGTTGGGGTCAGCTGTCCCAGCTGTGTCTGCTCCTAACTCCTTGTGCACCCCCAGCCTTCTCGCTGTCAGGGAGATAACAAGAAGCAGAAAAGGCCTTGACACTGTGCAAACCCTGCTCAGCAATAATGAAAACATCTCTGTATTATCAACCCCCTTCTTAGAACAAGTCAAAAACACAGCTCCATCCTAGATACTGTGAAGAAGATTAAGGAATGCAGCCAAAGTCAGCACACCACACAGTTTACAGTAGGGTCAAAGACTGTCTGCGTGAGGTGTGAGGGAATGGGAGAGGGAACAAACAGCTGTGAGGCACACAGATCAGCTTTGCCAATAGAAGACCATGCCTCTTATTACTCCAGCCACAGAAATCACTGCCTTCATTTTATGCTCATTTTTTTTAACCATGGCATACTTCATTGAGTTAAGAGAAATTCACTGTCTTCATCATCAAAGAGTGACAGAAAAAAAGTGATAGAAAACCTGTGACTCAGGGAACTGGAGGCCTGTTATTACTTTGTTACACATACCTGGTTTCAGGTGCTAAGACACTTACATAGTTTTAAGTTTAGAAATTATAGTACCTCCATGACAGTCCCCATATTCAATATTGCTGGATAGGGAAAATTCTAAAGGTGGGTGATAGTTACTCACCTGTTTCTTTGACTCGAGATATCTGGCATTGCCAAGAGTCATGAAGCTGATCCACTCATAACACAGAAAAATATGTTTATAGTTTCAGCATCAAATAACAACGGCATACAGTTGCTATGGCTATTTATGTTCCATCTGGTTTTTAGATTGCAATGCTCTACTGCAGTGGGAAAAGAGATACAGAAAAATACATAACGCATCTTAAAAAATAATATTTTTTTATTTGCCAAATTGAATGCACTGTTAGGTTTTCTCAAGGGGAGGCACAGCAAGATACAGACTAGAAGGAAGGGCTTAAAAGATCATCTTACCAGCCTTTCTGCAAGCTACTTGTCACATCTCCTTTCATTAAACACTTCAGCACTTCACCTCATGGCTGATACACAGAACTGATGGTCTACACTTCAGATAGATATCTGGCACATGGCAATAACTTCTCCAACTTCAGTTAAAGGTACGTGACCAGCACCTCTCCGTACAGCCCCTGGCTTCATGTGTTATGTACACACAACTGTACAGTGATATGTAGAAACGAGATCCCCAAAGGAATCTGTGCTTCCTCTAAGACAAGTTACAAAATCCATCATTAAGAAGATCCAGGGCATAAGCTGGGTAGCCAGGTCTTGGGTTTTGCTATGAGGGAGCTTGGTTGCCCATGCCAGTCAAGGAAGGAGTGTGTGTGCGCACGTGTACGGGCAGAGAAAGGAAGGGCTGTGTGTGCGTACCTGGGCAAACGGGTCTCTGCATGGCTGCGTGTCTGCAGGCACATACCTGCATGCCAAAACAGGTTCTAGCTACAAGGTGTCCCTGAGGTGGACAGTACATGAATAACAAAGGGAGAGATGAGAATAAGATTTGATTCCTGGCTGCCCAAGTACCCCACATCCACAGTGCTTAGGAGTGATAAAGATGATGGCCGGCAGTGGTTGGGAAAGGAGCCCCCATAGTGGCTGAGTGGTGAAAATTACAGCCATCACCTGTCTTTGAGCTTGGATATTCCACACTGCCAGGATAGCTGTGGTAAAAGTCTACTTTGTGCTGGGCAATGAAGCCCACTGTCTGCTGGACACTGCAGGTCCCCCCGCCTTTGCCAAAGACTCCTCCATCCTCGCTGGTCACGATTGTGTAAGCGTTCTGGCCTGCTCCGTAGTGCTGACGGGGGGCAGGCATGGTTTGGATGTTGCCAGCTGCAGTGATGGGGTAGCCCTGGTGGAATTTGGGGTGCACATCCAGGTAGGTACCGGTCTGGAAGCCGCTCTGAAAGGGAAAGACAGTGAGTCAGAACACACAGCTTCTCCACTGGTGTCCACAGGCCTGACACGTACTGGAACTCTGGCCCTTCACATTTCATATTGTCTCTTGACCAGCAGCAATGGCATGGAGGGCAAGAAGAACTATGTCCGTTCCCATAGCTCAGGGGTGATAGATACACAGTCATATGTATACTTATACACACACAGAAGGAAAACAGCTTTTCCCTGGAAACATTTCTGTGGCATAGCCAGCCCACTGCTGGGCTACCTGCAGTACACACAGAGTCGTGCCAAGTCTGTTGCCTCTGTGCTGAGCAAACCAGGAGGGCAGGTACACAGACACTTGTATGCTTAAGCTGCCCCCATGGAGGAAATACAGGGCTGATCCGCCCAGACAGAAGAGCCATGATGAGCCAGCCGTGTGCTGTGTTCTTACTTGCGTGAGGCACTGAGCCCGTTCGCTCCACAGGCTGTGCTTCTGGCACCTTTTCAGCTTCATCCTCCGGTTCTGGAACCAGGTCTTCACCTGGGTGGGGAAGGGAGAGAAGAGAAAACGTCAGCAAAGGCGAGGGAAGAACAAATGTTGCCAAATTCACAGGCAGGAAGAACCAGAGGGAGAGTGATCAGATGGCAGAGATACATGGGCAGCAGCAGCAGATAAAAGCCTTTAAGAACTCCTGGGGGCTGTTGCCAGGGGGAGAGGTCTGTCTAGCAGCCTCAGCAGGTGGCTACTGCAACTGTGTGATGGGGGAGGGGGTGGCTCAGTGTCAAGAGACAGTGATAGTTGTGACAAATCGACTCGTTCCAATCATGGAGGTGAATGACTGGTGTAAATCAGATCCACCGACACCTCTACAAGCCCCCTGCACTACAGGCAAACTTCTAAGACACTGTTTCTGCATATTTGTGAACAGAGAAGGGACAGACTTGCTCCTTGCACCCAGCAGTTCCCAAATTCAAAGCTCCTTCCTGGGGCGAATTCCAGGGCCATTTCCCCCCGGGCTGTGTCTGCACTGTGAAAGCAGCCTTTTCAGGGATGTGGATTGGAGGAAAGAGCAGACTGTCCCAGCTGTCTTGTTCCTGACAGAACCAGTTCAGTGTGTGCTGTATGTGTCCACTTACAATGCACGTGTAACTTTTTTAGTCCTGGGGCATTCAAGCCATTATGCCCAGTTCTGAGATCCATATTCCAGGCAGATTTTGGACTTGTAACTGCAAGATCTTGTGCCCCATTGCCCAGCCCCCCCTGCTTTACGGAGGCATCATTTGAGGCAGCATCGTTTCACTACCTGGAGATCAGCAGAGACCCTAAAGGGCAGTGATGTGTGAACCTAGCCGCACCCACATGGAGTGGGGAGCAGGTGTCAAGCAGCCAGGCAGTGCTGAGTGTGGAACGTTATTAGATACTGGACAAGATAAGCCCTGGGAGACGCTAGCAAGAGCTTTCAGCATGTCGCAGCTCTGTGATTCAGAGAATTGATGCATGCCAGGGTTTCTGTGAAGTTCACAGTGCATGGAAAAATCTGTGAAGTGCTGTCAAGCCCAGGGTAGAGACTGTTGGTGGCAAACAACATATTCATCACTGGGTTTGCAATTCTACTACAGGTGTTGGCAACAGAACCCTTAACTGACCCCCGACTTGGGAGGCCCAAATGAGGTGCCACTGACCCCTCTATCCGCAAAAGTACTTCTGATCTCTGGGCATGAATAAGCAGGGGAGCAACTGTTAGCTGGCACCTTTGCCTCAGTCCCTGCTGGGGACTCATCTTTCCATCCCGTCACTTCCTTATGTGACCACTCAGCCACTGTGAGATCGATACACTGTGGGTCAAAGTCTCTGTGTTCACCTGCTTGTAGGTGAGCCCCAGGGCAACAGCCAGCTCCCGGATCTGCTGGGGGCTGAGGTACTTCTGGCTCTGGAAGCGCTGGTGCAGGGTTTGCAGCTGCTCCTTGGAGAAAGCCGTACGGCTCTTGGTCTTCCTCAGCCCCTCCACGCCGTATTCCCTGCCCTTCTGAGACTTAGCTGTAGGCTGTGGGGACGAGGATGACGAATGTGGACTGGTGGCTGAATCTGGTGTGAATTGGCTGAAATTCCCAGAACTGGATGAAGCTGGGGATATTTCTGTAAATAAAAAGACAGTGAGAAAAGGTATGAGGGACAAAACATTTAGCTGTAAGGATATGAGCATGCTCCCTGCCTGCTGTAGAGCTCTTTGCCTACCCAACAGGAGCTTTTCTGAAGCAAAGGCTTGTGTGGCCCTCTTTTCTTCATGGATCTGGGAGCACAGACAAGTGCACTGAGAGCGAGCAGCTTCCCAGCTCAGTCCCCTCTGGGATGCTCGTGGCTCCCTTTTGCCAGGCAGAAAAGTCAGGGCAGGGAGTGGTGCAGGAGTGGTGCACATTGGTTCACAGTGAACTGTCCTCCTCCAGAAGGCCTCAGTAATATTTCAGTCTGATTGTGGCGTAAAATGACCTCATCATCACTGCAAGCACAGCGCTGGGTTGGTGGCTGGCCTCCCCAAAACTGCCTGCCCAGCAATACCAAGGCACTCAACAGAGAGAAAACAACCTACGACCAGGGTGCATGGTGGGGCAGAGCAGCCAGTGCTCACAGTGAGGGCAGCAGGTGGAGAGCATCAGGCATTGGGTATTGGCTCCTGTTCGCCTTTGTGTCCCACCACAGACTGTGCTACTGCTGGAAACACGTGTAGGTGGAGCGACCTATTTGCCTGAGAGGGGCTTTTGGTGAGAGAAGAATGAAGGAGAGAAATTCCACATGGAGGAGGAGAGGGAGAGAGGAAAGGTGGATGTGTGAAACAGGTGAAAGGAGCTGGTAATCCTGTACCAGGGACATAGGGGACAAAACTCAAGAGTGCAGAGGAAGGCATTCAAGCCCCTTCTCATTTGTCCTGGTACGTGTCTTAAGGGGTCTCTGTTGATGACAAAGTTGAGATAAAGTCTTAAAGGAAAAGCTTCCTGAACAATCTGGGCTACTACTGAAGAAAAAGCAGCCAAGATGCAAAGTCATTCAGGCGGCAGGAATAAGAAAATGTATCAGATGCCAGATTACTGGGGTCTGAGAGAGGCTGAAACCTTCTCAGGCCAACCCTGACTGAAGGGCTGTGATACCAGTCACTCCTCCTCCCCCTAACTACGACGATGAATCTGCCCATCCCTCCCTCCCCCAGCTACTCCTCTGCAAACTGTCCTGCATGGTCCACGCCTCTCTTACTGGAAGTGCAGTGAGTGGGGCAGTGCTATTTCAGTACACACCTTCTGACTCCTGAGCCCAACCAATGTCTCCCAACCTCCTTACCAGCCACCCTGAGAGCTGTGACACTGAGACACGCTCCTCAACCTCCAGAACATATATCCAGTGCAAAGTACTGATGTCCCCCAGAGGAATGGGCTTCCCACGCACCCTATAAAACCTTTCCTTCTTCTGTCCTTAGCTGAGAGCCTACTAAGCAATCACTCAAGAGCCTTGGGGTGCTGTTGGACCTCAGAAAGGTGGCCACATCCGTGGTAGTGTTCCCCTTGTTACTCTCCTTACAGAGGCATGCCTGTCTCTGCAGTGCCTGCCACTCGAGGCTTACCTCCTTGGGGCCATTTGCTATCCCTAGGAGATGACACCACCCAGAGCAGAGGCTGGGTGAACAGCCAGGGGTGTGGTGGGGCAGGTTCCTGGCGCTGGGGAGCAGGGCCATGAGGATTGCAAAGGGATTCTGTCTACAAGCAGGAAGAGGCTGTCAGCAGAAGAGATACAAAGGCCTGTGGTGTTATGTGCGTGGGGCTAGATTGCAGAGCCTTGAGGAAGCTGAATATCCGTGACCTGGCAGCATGGGAAGCTAAAACTTGGTGTGGGACCACAGCATGCTTGGCTCCTGCAGGCTGTGCAGTAAAAACCTTGTAGGTAGGAAATGAGCATGCTGGGAATGTAGGCTTGGAAAACAGGAAAGTCTCCTGTTAGACAGGAACCACAGCAAGACCCTGTAGAACTAAAGCTCCCGCAGGTTCCTGCTCGACTTATCATCCCAAACCCCGGTGAAATGTATCATGTGCAGCTTGAGCTCAGGACAAAAGTGCTCCCTCTCCCTTGATACGAGAGTAAAGGTGAGAGGAAGCAAGAAGCACAAGCAACAGTGCAACAGACACGAACATGAAAGCCTGGGACAGAGCCACTCCCACAAGCCCCTGACATCTGTAGGCCTTGACTTCCACAACTGGGCTCTCTCTGAAAGAGGTATGAGAGTGTTTGAAGATGGGGTTTCAGTCTATATACCAGTCCCACCGGGGGCACAGGGGAGTCTGCCTGCTGCCTTTGTCGGGCAGGCAGCATGCAGAGAACCTTAGCCTTCGTCCAAACTACATGGCAGGTAGCCACATGCCAAGTAGCCACAGTCACTCTGCCTGAGCCTGTAGCTTTCTATAACAACTGACAGCTTGAAAGTGGCACCCCAAAACCTGGCTCTCCTCCCACCCATTTACCTTGCTAGAGTGTTGCCCTGCTGACCATAATGGGGGTGGGCAAAAACCTGCTTTTATCAGCTCTTCTATTGCCACTCACTGGAGTGGGAGAGGTATGGCAGGAACAGAAAATGTCACTGCGCTGAAGACTGGGACTTTTTGGTAAAAAAGGGGATGGCACAGCAACAAGAGCACAGAAAGGAGAGGGAAATAGAGGCAAATGGCAAAATGAAAGAAGCCGTGAATAACAACGCTAGGTTTAAAGGAGCAGATCTCCCAGCACCCAGTGATTTAGAGCAGGCCTTGACTCACGTTTGATAAGCACATAAAAGGTGCAAGGAGTTTGTAAGGGGATAAGGGATGCCACAAGAAGTATCTCCAGGATCTGCTTCTCTCGACAGCACACAAGACAGCATTTAACTAAAAGGATTCCTGCCCCAAGAACCGTGAACTTCCCTAAGACCAAGTTGTCACACTGCCCTTCAGCCTGGAGCACAGACCTGACAGCGCCTTGACTCTTGCAGGCTCTGGTGAGGTTTAGGAAACCGGTCCACAGTCCCCCAAGAAAAGCAGCATGGAAAAGTGGTGTGACTGGCCGAGGTCCCCCCTCCTCCTTGCCTGCCACCCCGCAGTTTGCCTAGGTCACACACTAGGAAACCAAGGCAGGGAGAGAGAAAAATTCGCTCCAAGTCATTTGAGCCTGACCTGGGACCAGAGGTATCCTGGGGATCAGCTCCGGGATTCAGCTGAAAGGCCTTACCTGCTGTGTGCCTCTTCCCTCCTGCCTCCGGAGACTGCCTGGCCGCGGCGGCTCCCGCTGGCCCGGCCGCTGTGGGGGCTTGCCCGGCCTCCCCCGCCGAGTTCCAGTACAGCTCCAGGTAGCCCATGCCAGCCCCGCCGGGGTACGCCTGGTACGGCGGCAGCGCCAGGTGTGCGCACATGGGGAGCAGCTGAAGGGGCGGATCCCCACCGTACCACAGGTGTCACCCTCACTTGGGGGGCAGGTCTCACCACCAGGCTGAGGTAGCCCCGAAGCGCAGACAGGCCTTTATAGCCGGCCATTCCCTGCCTGGGACAGCAATATTCACCGCGGCCCGCTCCTCCGGCCGCTTTGTCATGTTAAAGAGGCTGATCGGTGGGGTGGGGACAGAGCAGGGGGGAGGGAAAGTAGCACATGGCATCAGGGCTGAAATATCTCCGCTCTGAATTCTTCCCATTCTGCAGGTTCTTCAGTCACACCTGAGCAGGGGCTGACCCAGAGCCCCAGGACAGCTCCTCCTGCTTGCGTCTTTGGGCTCTGCTGAGCTTGTCCTGCCTCGAACTGCCTTGAGTGCAGATACCCTGTACAAGACAGCTTTGGGAGAACACATCCCAGCCAGTCTCCACCACACAGGAGGTAAATCTGGTGCTGAGCTGCTCCATACCGTGCCAGCCAAACCCACATCCTGGCCTGAGGTTATGGGGAGCGCTCTGAGAACTTTACTTTGTGGCTTGTGTCACACTGACACCCCCCCTCCAAAGACCCACACAGCCCCCTATTGACCTGGCAGCACTTCCCACACTCTTGGTGCAGATGTCAGAGATGGAACAGGAGGGGAAATGAGTAAGAATTAGAGCTGGGGGCTAGACCATACTTTTCCTTCTCTTTGTTTTGTTTTGTTTTGTTTTGTTTTGTTTTTGGAAACTGAGAAGGAATTTCCTTCATACAGACCTTCGAGGTAGCTGAAAATGTGTTTGGCCCATCCTCACCAAGCTTATGCCAGAGCAAACTCAGAAACACTGGGCAAGTCACATCCAGCACCAGATCTACTTTGCAGAGCAGGCTCAGAAATCTCATCTGGCTGGTCTCCAGGGGGACAACCAGCAGAGACATTTTCACTGGGGAGCTAGGAAAAAATCGAGTGTATGTAAGGTCCACAGCTAACAGATTTGCTTGCCCGTGGCCTTTCAAAAGCACGTCCTTTCATTTGTGGTAGCCTTGGCTGTGGCCTTTGCCAGGTTGCTGCAGGTTGGTTGGAATAAAGATGAAGAGTTTCCTTTAAGACAGGGTTAGCTGATGTTTCCTGACATATGGCCTACCCAAGGGGGACAGGCACCTGCAGAGCTGTTCATTAAATAACTAAAGGTAAGGGAGTGAGCTACAGAATTCAACTATGGGCCTGCAGATTGGGCTTGTTTCAGTCCCCTCTCATCAGCAGGTTTTGCTCTGCCTGTATTTAGGAAAATTTTATTAGTTTAATCTCAAAAGACATTGTGAGTCTCTCACTAATGTCTTTTTCTCAATAGAGAGACAGAAGTCCTGGAGTTAATTAAAATATTTCTTGCTAGAACCAGCCCTGCTTTGGCACCGGGACATGTGCATGTCTCTTGTCAGAAGCTCAGAGCTGAAGGTGCTGATCCGCAGAAGTGTAAAATGGTTTCAAAGGGACAGTCCTCTCACCTCTCTGTACCTCATTACTTCACAAATGCCTGTTGCTGCTTTCATCCCAAGCCTGTGCTAGCATCCCAGTACCTGCCCAGCAGGCCAGAGAGGGGCACCTGCTTGCTGTGAGTGTTCAAATACCAGCAGGGAGAAGACACAGACAGGTGGGAGGAAGCAACAGAAATAGGAAGTAGAATTTAGATCAGTTTAAAAGGACATAGAACACTACTTCTACCAGGACTTGTGCTGTTCTGTGCCCCATGGCAGGTCACAAATCCTAGCTTCCCTGTTGGTAGAGATACTTTCCCATGAGGTGCAGACTGGAGGGAGCTAAGGACCTGGCTAGAGTCTCTTTAAATTGACACTGAGTTTTATGTTTTCTGTTTGCATGAAACACATTTTTTTACTTTACAAGCTGCACGGATTGACATATCTCTGCACAAGAATGGCGGGGTTTTAGGTTAAATTTACTTGAAAAGCTTAAAGCAAAAAAGGGCTTTTGAGCACACCTGCCTCAATAGAAACCCAAGAACATCCCGAATATGTCAATTATGCTGCAACAGCATCTACAATTTGGCTTTGGCTCGTGTCTCCCTTCTGAATCATTCTACATTTCAGAGCTGCAGTGCCACAAGCACTGAGATCACTGTCCCTCACATCTGCCCTCAGGCCCTAGCTGAGCACCAGTTACATGAGCTGTGCAGAGCTTGGGACCCCCCTGGGCAGCTCCAGTGCCACCAGTCAAGGAGAATGTTATACTCTCCTTCTTACTCATGCCTGCCCTGTTACCATATGTTGGTGTTCAAGTTTTCATGGCCTTAGGCGCAGTTAGAATATGAAACCAAGCTGGCAGACCTGGAAGGTATCAACAACTCTTTTAGGATTGTTGAACCTGAAGACCTGGCAGAAAACGTGGTGTGGGTGCTGGTGTGGGTGGCAGTGGGTGTCTGTGTACTTGTTGGGAGTTTCGCTGCCTGAGCACTTCACACTTGATCTCATTGATTTCAGCTGCTTGTGAAGGTGTCTGGGATCTTTCCTACAGAGTGCCCAGAGGCCATAATAAACCAGTGGAGTCACTTGCACTACAAAGTCCCTCTGGGCAGCAGCTGGGGAGGAGGGTGGTGTCACTCCTGGGAGCAGAGCCACCCTCCCGGCTGGACCAGTGAGTGGGGCAGCACAGAGGGAGTCACCTCCCTGGGGGCAGGAGGGGGACAGAGGGGCAGAGGAGCTGAGGGAACCTCAGGGCCTCACTCCCTGTGGTTTCAGAGCAGCAGCACCTCTGAGGGAGCAGCTTCTGTCCCCCACGAAACATGTGGCACAGATATGGCATGGCATCAAACCAAGCTTGGTTGGTTTGGTACTGTTTTATTCCAGAGTTGGAATAAAACAGTACCAAACAGTACAAATAACATTTGGGCCCAAATACTCACTGTAATCTGACAATGACCTCCATGAAAGGATTCCCAGGGTCATGCTCTTGGCTCAGAGGGCTTTCTGATATCTGAAACAACCTTTGTCTACTCTTCTGTACCATGAAGCCGTAAGCACACTCCACCCAAAAGAGGGTAAATTCTTCACAGCGTGTCAGTACCATGATGTTTCAGTAACAGCTAAGTCCTTTGATTCCTCAGAGATGGCACTGAGCTCTCCAGCAGTCACAGCAATATGAAACAGCAGCTTGTCAATTGCCAGGTGAGCCTGCAGGCTCACCTCAGGGATATTATTTTCTCCTGAAACAGGACTCAGAGAGGGTCAAATGAAAGAGCTCAGGTCTGAATAAAGACACTGATTCTGAGGCGTCTGTGTTCTGGCAGTGTCCCGTGGCAGCTAACATGCAAACAAGGCACCTACGGAGTGGACATAGTAGAGCAAGAACTGAAAGTTAAAGCTGACAGCAACCTGAATAGACTTGGCTATTTAGCCACAGTTTGAGCCCTTGTGATTCACCACTTCTCGGTGCAGCTCTGCCCAACAGCCTCCTCAGTGACAATGCAGCCGATGCCACCAGGAGAAGTCTCACTGCTTGTGCATTTCTGTTTGGCTGGCAGAGCTGTGGCACTTCAGGCTGACGTGGTTTGGATGCCTTCTTGCTACCACTGTACCAGGAAAACACCGAGTTCTTTGGAAGCTTGGCCTCCCCAGAGCCCACTCGGGGGTGCAAGAGGAGCACCTCTCCCCAGAGGTGCCTGCACTGCAGGTGAGAACCTGGCAACCCCCCAGAGTCCTTTTGGGCCACACCATCTCTTTCCACAACTATTAATATTGGCAGGCAGGTATTTTATTCTGTCCAAGTTGGGTTTTTAAGAAAGTGTGCTTTTTGTCCTTGAACTTGCTAAATGTGGTTTTGGTTAATTATTCAAAGATTGTTAATACCGTTTTTTTAAGAAAAAGGCTTTGATAGTATTGTTTTCTAATATTTCTCCTTTTTTTTTAAGCCTCAGACAAATGCCCTGCTTTGTTTAAACATTTGCAGGGTTGTTGTGATCACTATTGATAGTAATGGCTTAATCAAAAGACATTTTAAGAGCAACAAATTGGAAACGTAATGCAGTTTGAAGGATAAGAAGCAAAGCAGCTAAAACATTTCCACATTGCAACGTTACCACTCTGTCCCCCTTTTAACCACTTCGTTCAGCATGTTAATTCTTTATTGTGACTTGAACTTGAATTTGCTTCTCTTAAAGCACCGTATTTTTCTCAGAAGACTTTTCTTTTGGTGACTGATGATTTTCTACATTTTTTCTTTGCTTTCTGTGAGACTGTGCTGTAATCTAGTCAGATCCATGTGCTTGCCTGGTGTCACAATGGCCTTGTACTCTTTATAAATATTGTTAATGAGTCTGCATCAGAAAATGGTTTTTTTCCCCTGCTAACTGAGAGGAAACTGAGTTTTTTTCCCCCACTGCTGAACTGAGACTAGGCAGGGGAAAGGAGAATTTATTCTGAAAAATCATAAATGTGCTGTTACTTTTTGGGGGTTTTAGGTGCGTCATACTGGGCTGAAAAATTCTGAAAGGGGTAAAATAACTTCCCATTGAGGGAATATAGCCTAATTTCATTTGGGTGATCATAAAAAGAAGGAAAAGGAAAACTATTCCTTTTCTCTTTTTCCACTGTTCTCAGCCTAAGGCTCGTCAAACTGGTACTTTACTGTACATAGCAGCCATCCAGAGCCACAAAAAAAAAGTAAGTTAAGATCCCTCAGGGCAGAAAGATGTAAGGGGATCTACAGTAACACCTACCTAAAAAGACTGGGGGAGGGTCTTGGAAGTCTGCAAACCTTAAATAACATTCGTAAGTATTTCCTAGCTGCCTTCAATTCTTCCTTCTGTAAATGTAATTTAGGACACAACTTCACATGTTAAGTGGTTTTAGTTCATGAAGGAAGGGAACAGTCTGCAGAGGGCCCCTTCTCTTAAATTACTCAGAGTAATAAAAGCTCAACTTATTTTGCTGTGCAAAATTTTTCAATAAAATCAGCGAAAGGTAAAAATTAAAATCTGTGCCACACCCATACATATATGTATACATACACATTTAAATCCTCTCCCTCTATCCCCTCTTCTTCTCTTCTCTTCTCTTCTCTTCTCTTCTCTTCTCTTCTCTTCTCTTCTCTTCTCTTCTCTTCTCTTCTCTTCTCTTCTCTTCTCTTCTCTTCTCTTCTCTTTAATCTGTGTAGTGAGAAAAAATGTACAGGCCAAGGAATGAATGGGCTTAGTTTCCAACAAAGCAGTTTAGGACAAGCTGTTGATCATTATCATAAGATGGATTTTTCTGCTCATACATCCTTCCTGGAGTCCTTCACACAGTCAGACCTTCAAAGAGAACTGTAGTTTGACACTGATGCCAAAAGGAAGACGAAATTGGAAAAAATGATCTGTCAGTGTTGCCAGCACTCCCACAGTCTCCTGGGTCTCACTTGTAGGATTTTATTTCCCATTTTGCCAAAAAAAGATGTGATCACTGTAGGCAGAAGAGAAGGCATGGACAATATTACCACATCAACCACTTTTAGTCTCATTCCAGCATCTCTTGGAATGTGGTAGACTCCTCTGCTCTCACACATCCTTCACAAAGCCCAGTCTACCTTCTCTCTTCAAGTTTAAAAGGCATCTGTGGTTACTAGCCAAAGCAGTTTCTCTGGCAAGTTATGGCAAATACAGCAAATTCTCATCCAGTCTGATGCCACTGTGGGTTTCCCACTTCCCAAAGTGTCTGTCCATGCCAGGCATGTGCCACCAACTGAAAGAGATGTGAGAGTACAGCAGCAGAAATTGAACTGTGGAGTTTCCTCCCTATTCAACACAAGTTTTTGCTTGAAAGAAATAAGTTTGCATATAAAGCTACAGCAAGGCTACACTCCAGGTCCACCATGTCTAACTCCCCTGGAATAACGGATCCTAACTGCTGTTAATGTCATCTGTGGTACAGTTTCTCCCTGAAAGGAAAGGAGGGGAGGGTTTTTCTAATGCTTACCTTTTTTTTTTTAGTACTTGAACTGTTTCCTCTTCTGTTTAACAATAGCTATGAGTATTTTTAATGGTGGTTATTGCCACGGCACCAAGCTGTCTGAAGTCTGAAGTCTTGAAATCTAAAATCATGTTTAACCATTTTGTGTCATTCATAGCATTTTAATCTAAATGTGCACATAGAGGAAACGCTCTCCCACCACTGGAAAACTCACCAGAGTCCATCCTACAGAGATGTGGTCCCTGTGTGACATTCCCCCAGCTTGCTCCTTTACAAATTTTCCAAAGAATCCCCACTTAAGCCTAATTTGGAAAACTGCAGGTCCCCATGGCTCCTCTGCCAGTTCAGTTGTCAGTACCTGGGTGTACATCCCATTCATCCAGCACTTTGATACTAGGTTTTGACCACAACATTTGAATTGGACTAGGCTCAAGACACTTTCCATGCTCCTTCCATGGTTTTCACTCATCTTGCTCCATGACCAGTCAATCAGTGCTCAGTCTCACAAGGGGATGGTGAAAAGGTCTTCAATATCTTGTGAGGATGTGGCAGACAAATTGAGGGTGAGCTGGTTGGGGAAGCTGCCCACAGAACAAGGCATGAAGAAACTGCTGGGACACCTCTGCAAGGGTGTAAGTTACAGAGAGCAGGTGATGGGTTTGGGCAGGGGGGAAGAAAGTTAGAGGTTTCTCAGTTGCATTAAACGCAGACAAAGGCTGCCTTAAGGGGGTTATAGGCCCTGGAACATCAAACCTTGAAGACTCTTTGACATATCTAAGACTGGAAGAAGAATGTAGTGTGCTCCTTTTCCAGTCACCGGCTCTGGTATCTGGGATTCCACCAGCCCAAATGTGCCAGGAATTAAGTCTCCCCAGACAGAGATAACATAGCAGAGCTCTGATCAAGGGACTGATATCAAAGGAGCAAATCTTTCAGCCCCGGGGATGAATCATCAGGGCAGTTTATTCCAACCTTTTCTCCTCCTTTCAAGTATCAGGTTCAATTGCAGCAACGGCAGCACAAAAGGCTTCGTCATTCTGGGTGCTGAAAAGACAGGGAAAACACAACCAGGAGGAATGGAATTCACAGGTGATACAAGGCTGGGAGGGTGTTGCAAATACCACAGAGAACAAAGAAGTGATGCAAAAGGAACCTATCTTGCTCGGGCAGGGAGGAAGAAGAAAAAATGGGGGCCAGTCATGCACCTGAGGAGAAAGGATCCCAACGGTTATGTATTCAAAGGGGGATGTCTAGAAAGCACAGCATGGGAGGGGAAAAAAAAGGTAGGCAAAAGAAATGCACGTTTGCCAGCTGAGGTATACCAAATTCAAACAACAGCAATACTATTTTGCAGACATTCAAGCACTTGACAAAAATCCTTATAATCTTATTTTCCTGAATGGGCAGACTGAGGCTGCATGTGATCTCAGAAAAGGGCCTGTAATTGGCTAAGCAGAAACAGTTTGTCATTGCAGAAAACCTTTGCCTTAAAGCTAAAGGGCAGCACTAATACCGCCCACAGTTATGGTGAGATTACACAAAGAAGGTCACATTCTGTATTGTATGCCCTGCAAAATGTGGGGATGAGGAGGAAAGAGAAGCCCCAGGGAAGAGCAGCAGGCACAGGAGTGTTATAAACTAGCTTCTCTCTGCCAAGCAAGTATCAAACCAGAATTGCAGCATCTCAGCCTCTCTGCTTCTCAGCAATCTGTGGATCTAATCTCTGTTTACACACAGGGGGAGATCTGTCTTGTCTGAAGGCATTCCCACTGCCAGTTCCACTCAAGCTGCCCTACCTTCTACAAAGCAGGTGAGGACAGGTGGAAAGGGCTGAACTGGAAGGCACAATTCTGGGAACTCCGATGAAAGTAAATAAGGTTGTATGTCACTTCAACACCACCAGTTATTCACAATCATCTCACCGGTACAGAGATGAGCTGGAGGGCCAAGCTAGGTCTGGTCCTCTGGTCATCAGTGTTGGTTATGTCAGCTGATCGTTCAGCAGGCTTTCCTGGGACATCAGTCACATCACTGCTGGATCCCAATAAACTATGTTGTCAATGGGTCTGCTTTCCCCACGAAGCTGAATTAGCTCTGCAAGGATGAGAGGAGCAAGACCATTGATTCTGCAGGAAGATCATTTATCTCTGAAGCCTGTATCTCAGGTGTGTGCCAGGAGCTACAGAATTGCTGCTGAGCTGTAGTCTGGCTTGGGCTGTGGTTTGGTGTTTGGGGGTTTGGGTGGGAGGGAAGGAATCATATGTTTTGTGGGGTGGTGGCATGGCATTCAAATTTCAGGGTGCCCTGTGCTTTGGCATGTCAAGATTTACCCCTCTGAGTTGTCAGCTGCCCTAAAAGATGTTTACTGATGATTACATTGCAGATGAATCTAAGCTTTGCAAGAGTTGTGGGCGTGGGAGTGAATGTCAGCCATATATATCTGCACACATATATGTAAATATACATACATCGCCTCTTGGCAACCATGAGGCACCTGGGGAACACATGCTGCCGGTGTGTTGCCACATAACCAGGCACGTTTCCATGCCTGGAAACAGGGTAGCACAGAGTCAGCACACTCCGGTGAGGCTTCTCTCGGCAGCTTGCGTTTCCCCCAGGGCACTGTGCTGTAGCAGGAATGAGGCACCTCGGGAGCAGGGAAGAAATTCATGGCCCAAAGGTAATCAGCTTGTGGGGATGTAATGTTAAACTCATTGGGAATAAAACACGGGGAGGTGTAGTGGCCTGTGAAAATCTCAGCATGAGAAAAAAGCAGGGAAGATTTTTTTATAAGATCGTGGTATTCTTCTGGGAAAGTACCACATAGTAGAAGGAAGGACCAGGTGTGTTCAGGGGCACAAGAAAATTGTTGAGGTACGAGAGAGGACACAGAGATGGCTGGGTAGTGTGAGCACGTCTTCATCCATACTTGCAGTTTACCCACCTCTGTGCCATTTTGGCCCCTTTTTTGTGGTAGCTGGGCTGCTGATGTAGACAAATCACCCAAAGACAGTGTTAGCAAGGAGAATTCAGTCTTTTCAGCTCCAGTAATAGAGGCTGCCTTGTGCAAACACACAGTCTCAGGTCTCTGGCTGCTGCTGGAAGAGACCTTGGCGCTGCATTGCACTCTTCCTGCAAGGCACCAAGTACATCACAGGCAAACCAAAGGCTCAGCAGGAATTTTGTGTCCCCTTTGCCACAGAGACCACTGAGAGTTTTGTGTGGGCACTGGGTCATTCAGGGGATCTGGGTGAAAACCTTGACTCTGTCTGTTGCAAAGCTGGGCTTGTGTGCACGGCTGTATGATCAGAGTAATTCAGCTTTTGCCTTTATTTTTCCTGCAGAAGAAAGGAATTTGCAGGTCAGCAAGCTGTGATCAAGGCTGTCAGAAGGCCTCCCTGGATGAGGCTGGGTGTGTGGATACTCTGCACCCTTTCAGGGAGATTGTGAGCTGGGGCAGTGCAATTGCTTTTGGCTCCCAGATCTTCCAGTCAGCTGGCACTGCAGCTGCCCAGCACTTCAGTCCTGCAGTCCTTTGCACTGGTACCAGAGAGACTGCAACCTCTTTCCCTTGCGTCCCTCTTTCACTTTCTTTCCCTTCCATGTCAGGCATGATAGGGAGATGAGGAACCACAGTCTGTTAGGCCTCTGCAGTGTCCTTCATGTCAGGGCACTGCACAGGCAAAGGCACCCAGTATCTGCACATCCAGCGTGCATCACAGATTCCCAGGAGCTTTACCTTTCTATGGTGTCCATTTTTAAAATGTCACTAATGTGTCCTGACCCTGCCTTCAGCAGGACAAAGTGTGCTGTCTCAGCTCAGCGTAGTTAATAAAAAATTTAAGTCCCAGTCAAGGAAAAAAACTGAAACTATATTTTCAAGAGCCAACACTGTGCACTAAATCTTTGCAAAAGCCTAATTTCTAGTCAGCCCTGGTGTTTGTGCTTTGGCTGCTCTGTCCTCAAACACACAGCCAGTCAGGAAGTAGACTTCCCAGTCACAAGAAAAAATGTTTCTCTTCCTTTACTTCTACTTTTTTTCCTGTGAAAAACAGAGGAGTAAAAACCTCTACAGGCAATAATGGATTTGATTTACAGCCTTGGAAGGAGCTGCAGTTGATGTGATGACAAAGATATATAGACCTTAAGCAAGAGAATCGTAAATCTATGTTCCTATAGTTATAAATAAGAATGTGTGTTGGGTGATTTGGTGGAGGGTTTTAAGTATAGTAATGTGATTTTATCGTTTCAGTTAAGAATTTAGATGTTGTAATAGAAGTATATGTGCATACATGACCTAGCACTTAGTAAAAAGTACCACAGGTGATAGGTTATTAAGTCAAAACAAAGTTTAGTGTTAATTGCTTATTGGACCAAAAAGTTATAAATTGCCATGTAACCCTGAAACCCGTGACTATCCTCTGCTGTGGCGACTTGTTACCAAACCTCAAGACCTCTGAGGCTGGTGCCTTGTTTGTTATTTTAAGTAATAAATTATGAATAACTGTGATACTCCCATCTCTTTAATAAGAACTCCGACAGAAAGCATTGGACATTTCCCCCTTATTTTTATTTTTTTATTTATGTTCTTTTTTTTTTCCCAATTACATTTGGAAAAAGAAGTCAGGCTTGCTCTCAGAAAAAAATTGCTCTAAACAATGTGTTTGGAAACCAAAACCTTACACTAATATGACACTTCTAATTTTTTGTGTGTATGTGACCAGAGCATTACCACACGCACCATTACCTATGGGCTACAAATGATCAGTGTGAATGTCCCTCTTGCATCAGAATGAGAAGAAGAAGGAGCACAAAGGTGGTGTGATGCTGCTCCACAGAAGTTTTGTCTCTGGCATGAAAATAAGGAAATATACTGACAAGTATTCCTCTCAACATTTCAGCACGGATAAGTTTCTCTGAGTTGGACCAGCCCCTGCAGGTTTCAGCAGTGGTGGTGTCTGTCCACACTGGGCTTTGCTGACACTGGTCTTGGCTGGTTCTGTTTGGATCTTGTCTTGCACTGCCTAACACAGGTAGGAAGATGCCTCTGCTTTGTGCTTATGGCCAGGCTGCTTCTGATTTGCCACTGTGATCCCTTCAGTCCAGCTGAGCCAGTTGTATCCAGCACACCCATCAGTTTTACCTGCCTGTGGCACTTGCAGAGGTCCTTTGCATTTTATCAGTTTACACTGAGCCCTTTATGCAGGTTGCTCTGAATGGCAGCTGACAATAAATTCCAGCAGCTGATACTCTGTGTAAAATGTGTGTTTTGGCCATGTTTCTCTTTGGGTTCATGTGAAAAATCTCATTCTGCAGACAATTGTGCATCCTATTTTCTGTTTTGCAGGATGTGAGTAACTTTCTGGAAACGTTGATTGCTCACATCCTGTGGGACAGTTGCAATCTAGTCGACATGGATCTAAGATACAGACTTAAAGGTGTTGCTTTCATAACCCAGAGAAAATATACCTATGGTGTGCTTAATTGAAATTTTCAAAGGCCGCCCATCGTCTCCCACCACACCCAGCTCCCTTGTTGTGATGGTTGTTACGACTTGACAGCGCTGAATTTACCAAACCGAGTGCAATCTCTGTGCCAATATGATGCAACTGCATGGCTGAAAAACTGCTGTGATGCAGCTGGAGATAGCACCAGGACAGGTCCCTACTAAAAAAAACCCCACAGCTAATAAATATGTCACACGTGGGTGTAGAAACTCGGTAAGAAATACTGAGGCAACATTTGTCCTTCCTGCTCTCCTCCAGCAGTGACTGTCAACCCGAGTGTAGCTCTGCACTTTTATTTGACAATGTGAAGATCTCACTTAGATGGGCACGAACTTTGCTCACCGACTTCCCTAGGGCCATCCCTTTGCTAATGAAAATATCCAGGTGCAAGGAAGGGCAGAGTTTTGCTCAAGATCACCCAGCCGGTCAGCAGGAGAGTGAGATGCGAGCTGCTCCCAGCCCCTGCTCTGCCCAGGA
Source organism: Machaerirhynchus nigripectus (assembly GCA_013397975.1). NCBI lineage: Eukaryota > Metazoa > Chordata > Aves > Passeriformes > Dicruridae > Machaerirhynchus > Machaerirhynchus nigripectus. The sequence continues at coordinate 364,989 of VZRQ01005746.1, forward strand.
GGTGGCACTGCCAGCTTTGCTGCCCGGAGCTGGCGCTTCTTGCGCAAACACAGCCCGACCAGCAGCTCCCGTTCGCACCCCGCCTGCCAAGCACCACCCCGTGATAAAACCCAAGTCAACTACCCTGTTCTGTTTGCTAAACTTTCACCCTGATTGTTCCTTCTTCCAACAAGATTGCTCAGGTCAAAAGACCAGAGAAGATACAGCACACTGGCACAGCTTCTTGCTGCACACAAAATGCCCTGCCACCATTCCTCTCCTTATCTTGCCATCCCCCCCTCCCTTTCCTGTCTTTCCCTTCCTCTCAGCTCTGATCTGACAGAATTGCATAGATGCCCCAAACAAGTGTTGTGTGTTTTAGTATTGCTGTCTGCTTTTAGCTTGCATATCCTAAATTTTTGCAAGCACACTGGTGTTTTCCCAGCCTTCTCGTCAATGGCTATCAAGCTCTGCTTTATCCACAGGACAGAGAGGCCCAGAGCACACCAAGTCCTGTTTCTAGCTGCTGAAACAAGATTAGCTTTCAGCATGCCACTTATTCCAAAGCTGTCAGCATTTTTTGTTCATTCCCACCACCTTGGCAGCCATCTCTGTACCCACAGAACACTCTTGGATGGACATGAAAGAACTGTTTCGGAGGGAGCATGGTGACAAAAAGACAAAGGCTGCTGGGTGACAGCAAGTGCTGAACTGCACATTCTTGGTGGATACAGGCTAGAGTTTATTTACCTCCGCTGCCTCATGGCTGCCTGCTCCCAGCCCACCTTGTAGTCATGATCCCACGACTAAAAAGTGGGGTCTCACACCAAGACAGCTAAATAGTTAGCTAAAACTACCTGATGGTCACTCCACCTCACTTCAAACAGCTCCACTCATAACCACACCACTTTCAAGGATTCTCCTATGACTTTTCAACCACCTTTGCCTTCAGAGATCTGACCCCTCCTCACTGCATACTTCTCTCTCCTTATCACCCACAGCTCCCTGTCTCCTGCTTTAACTGCTAGACACACTGCCAGCAAGTCACCCAATGCTCTTGGTGTATGATAATCCTTCTGGCTAGCTCCCTACGGGACCACTTCCTCACAGCTCTAGGACTCCACTCCAGAGTCACTCACTGTCTCTGCCAGGTCTTCTGTTGCAATCATCTTTCTGTGCTTCACTCCATTCCATCCTTCCTTGGCTTCCTCTTACTCAGTTCCCTAAACAGCATCTTCAATTTCAAATCAGCCTTGCCCCATCCCCCAGTGCCATGCTGACTGCTCTGAGATGGTAGAAAGAGCTCACTGGGCTTTGGGAGTGCAATGTCCTTCAGTATGGACAGCCTCCCTTTTGTCCACGTTCATCTAACACCAGGGAAGAAAGGTAGGCAACTGTTTGCGTGCCAGAAATCCGCAGTTCCAGTTGTGCCATCTCTCACTCTTCCACTCATTTGCAGCATTGGAGAGTTGTAAAAAGGCAGTGACAGAGCACAGCTGTTTGCCCTGGCCGACACTGTGCAAGACAGCATCTTCAAACCTATTTTTTTTTTCTGTGCAGGGAGTCTGGTAATTTTGGATGAAACCTATCCTGGCTAAGGAAGGAGCTTCACAATGAATTCAAATGCAAAAAGCGTGTGCGCAAGATCTGGAAAAAAAGATAGGCTATGGAGAAGGAGGTTGGAAGCATTGCTTGGGTGCAGAAGGACAAAATCAGAAAGGCTTTAGAGCCTAGCTAGAGGAGAAACCTGCATGGAGTAGGATGAGTGACAAAGGGATTGTGCAACTATCCTAGTAACCAGTCCAGAGAAAATACAGGTCTGCTGAGGAATGGGGGAACAAAGTAGTGATGAATGCCTCAGCCTTAGATGAGGCTGAAGGACTCAAAGCCTTCCTTGCTATAGTCTGCAGAGGCAAAGCCTGCTCCCAGATTTCCAGAGATATCATAATGGTTTGTGAGACTGAGGGACAGCCAGGAGTGGGGCAGCATCAGGCTTGATACTACTTAGAGAGGTTGAATATATTACAATGCATGAGATTGAATAGAATACACTTCAAGGGTGCTAGGACATTTCTGAAGCTGCTGAAAGAATTGCCTGATTTGATTATGGGACCAGAGTCTTTCATCTGTCATCCCTGGCAGCTGGAAAAATGCTAATGTTGCACTCAGCTGTGCAGAGAGCAGTCAGGATGACTCGGTGAACCCCAGACCAGCCATCCTTACCTCAGCGCTGTGTCCTTGTGGCACCCAGCGCCACGTGCACCAAGGACAAGAATGTGGTCAGGAAAGGGTGATGCTGGTTTGCCAAGGACAAACTGACTGCCTTTTAAAATGAAGGGACTGCCTGTATGGATTAGGGGAGAGCGACTGATGTGATACACTTTGACGGGAGTTAACACTGTAGGCACAGCACGCTCCTTTGGAAGGAGGGGAGGTGTGGCAGCAAACCACTCACTACTCAGCATACTGGGAACTGGGAGGATGTGAAATATCCCAGTGATTCTGAATGACACCATCAGTAGCTCCTCTCAACCCCAGGCTGGTACTGTGACATTACTCAAAGACTGCCCTGAGCAACCCATCACGCTCTTCACACCCTGACACGGGGTAGAACACATCAGAAAGAGTAAGTGTTGCACCTACACCGACTGATTGTCCAACAAAATATTCTGCAGCACTGAACATTGCTCTGGAGACAAAGCTCAATACACTACATAGAGTCATAATCAATTGACGAAATTTTAGCAGATTTTCCCCAACATTTTCCTAAGCAATATTTGGAAACAGAAGTATGCTCCCACCTGTTACCTCCACATACATGCTGATGTTCTGCTGATGTGCATCCACTAAATGTTGCTTTACTTGAGCATGTAATTTGTAGAGATGCATATGCCCGTGAAATATTTGGCACCTCCGTGAGGCCGGAGGAGATGTCAGTGGAAAATTCATAACCAGGGAGACAGAGTGAGGAAGAAATCTTCACACTAGTTTCAGCTTATGCATAATGGTTACAAGCTATTCCTTACAAAATCCAACAGTGCACTTATCTGGGCAGAAGCTGCTGGGCCCACATGGCCACTGTTCTGTGGGGACAGCCAACAGGATGCTTCAGTGCTGAGGGCAAGAGCTAAGAGAGCAGGCCATACAGGTTGACTAGCATTTTTCTGTGCACTGGGGTGTGGAGCAGGCTAGAGCGATAATAGGCGAGCTGGATCAAACACTGTGAGGTAGAATGGCAAAGTGCAGCATGCCAATATCTGCAGGTTAATATGGATCTGGAGGGGCTGGAGATGAGACGCCACAGTAGCTACTGGTCCATTTTGTGCCCCATGTGACAGGGTGCTTCAGAGAACAAGATATTGTTGTTTCTTTACTGCAAAGAACTGCCACATTCAGATTTCTGTCCTGGTCCACTGGGAATGAGGAGCTGGCATTGAGGGCACAGACAGGAAAGATGGAAAGGAGGAAGCTTATGGTTCCAAATTCTAGGTGATCCAGCTAGAATGGGAAACTCCAGGTAGCAGGATTATTTTGGAGGAACAGTTGATTTTAATAGGCAAATAGAAGGTGACAGGGTAGGGTCATGAGAAACTCTTCTCCAGTGTCGACACCTCCTCACAATTCACTCATAAAAACCCACCACCTGCCCCTCATAAGCTTCCCTTACAGAGACATCACTTCTCACAATGAGCACAGACCTAGCTGCTAAGCACTCAGGTTCAGTCCCTCATCACCTCTCAGACTCCAGAGTTCTGTAAGAAAGGAGAGGAAAACTGTCCTGAGGGTTTCATATCTGTCTGTTAAGGTTTCAGTGTGAATCAAGGGGGCAGACATGGGGGACATAATTTCAGGTTATGTTATTTTAAAAAATGGGAGTGATAGGAAGTCTGGTTTAATCACAGAAATATGTTCTATCCCAACTGTACTTTTAACACCGTGCTGCCTTGAGCAAGCAACGGTATCTATGCAGCCAAAGTGTTCGCACCCACAAACCACACATCAGATATGTTTTTATCTCAGAAGAAAGACCTGGACTCTAATATGAATCTCAGACAGGGTTTGCAGCGTTGGTGGGAAGCCACTTCAAACACAGTTTTCATGGCTGTGCTCCAGAAACCTTCCTGGGAGCACCGGGTTCAGAGTGTCCAGAAGCAGGGGCAGTATAACCCCTTTGGATCCGTCCAGATCTTCCAGTCTTGCAGTCCTTTGCATTAGTATCAGGGAGAGATCAACCTTTTCCTTTGTGCTCCTCTTTCATCACCTTGCCCTTCCAAGTCAGGCAGGACCAGGAGATGATGAGCCATGCTATGCCTCCGCAGTCTCCCTCACGTCAGGGCACTGCACAAGCAAACGCACCCGGTGACTGCGTGTGTGGTGCCAAGTGAGTGCGTTTGGGACCATTCCTGTGTCCCTTTTGGCCTCCAGTCCAGATAGGGCTGCCAGGGAACTGAGGTGTATCCAGCCCGCCCAGTTCAAGTTGCAGTGGCTGGTTCTGACTCCTAAGAGCTGTCAGCATTTCCAGGCATGAGTCCCATCCTTCCTTCCCTGTCAACCCTCTCTCAGAATTCACTCCTTTAAGGCTTCCCGTGAGCTTTAGATTTTCTGTCTCTGTTTTTGAAGTGTCACTAATTTGTTTTGACCCTGCCTTCAGCAGAACAAAACCTGTTAATAAAAATTAAGTCCCAGTCAAGGAAAAAACCTGAAACTATATTTTCAAGAGCCAACACTGTGCACTAAATCTTTGCAAAAGCCTAATTTCTAGTCAGCCCTGGTGTTTGTGCTTTGGCTGCTCTGTTCTCACACACACAGCCAGGAAGTAGACTTTCCAGTCACAAGGAAAAATGTTTCTCTCCCTTCACTTCTACATTTTTTCCCCTTTTTTTCAGTTTTGTTTTCTTTTTTGTGTGTGTTTCGAAACACCAAAACCGTACATTAATACAACACTTTTAACTTTTGTGTGTGTGTGTGACCAGAGCATTACCACACGCACCATTACCTATGGGCTACATATGATCAGTGTGAATGTCACTCTTGCATCAGAATCAGAAAAAGAAGGAGCACAAAGGTGGTGTGATGCTGCTCCATTGCTCCACAAAAATTTTGTCTCTGGCATGAAATAAAGAAGCTGAAAAGTATTCCTCTCAACATTTCTGCACGGATAAGTNGTTTTCTTTTTTGTGTGTGTTTCGAAACACCAAAACCGTACATTAATACAACACTTTTAACTTTTGTGTGTGTGTGTGACCAGAGCATTACCACACGCACCATTACCTATGGGCTACATATGATCAGTGTGAATGTCACTCTTGCATCAGAATCAGAAAAAGAAGGAGCACAAAGGTGGTGTGATGCTGCTCCATTGCTCCACAAAAATTTTGTCTCTGGCATGAAATAAAGAAGCTGAAAAGTATTCCTCTCAACATTTCTGCACGGATAAGTTTCTCTGAGTTGGACCAGCCCCTGCAGGTTTCAGCAGTGGTGGTGTCTGTCCACACTGGGCTTTGCTGACACTGGTCTTGGCTGGTTCTGTTTGGATCTTGTCTTGCACTGCCTAACACAGGTAGGAAGATGCCTCTGCTTTGTGCTTATGGCCAGGCTGCTTCTGATTTGCCACTGTGATCCCTTCAGTCCAGCTGAGCCAGTTGTATCCAGCACGCCCATCAGTTTTACCTGCCTGTGGCTCTCAAGAGGCATTTTTAGTCCCATCTTTCAAGCAAGCAGAGCCCAATCTTTGTGGACCAAGAGGAGAGGTCAAACTGCAAGGAATGCTGTGACTCTGACATGGCTGTTTGTTTCATCTGCAGAGATACTTGTGGACACATGGTGGACGTGACACATCTGTTTCTCTTTCCCTGAAGAACTGATGACCTCTTCCCTGTGAATCATAAGCTACTGGAGTCCTACAGGGCTTCATTTTATTTTGCGTGCAGGTCAAGGGCCCATACTTTGGTTGTCTTCAGTCTTTCACTTCCTCAGTCTCTCACCTGCTTCTTTTAAAGTTCATATTCCTCTCTTTTAGGTCCTGCTCCACCTTTTCACACTTATAAACATCTTATCTTCCTTCCAGATCTTGGGTGTTTTTTTGCTTTTTTCTCTTTCCTCATTCTCCTGCTACACTGCTGTGTCCATATCACTCCGCACCTTCACCACTGCTCCTGGTTCTGCATCCTTATGCCTTCCTCAGTGGAAAGTTATTCTGGTGGCTTTGCCCTAAACCTTGAGGACTCTTTAGGTCATATACTAGACTCAAAGCAGAGTTACTAGTTTAAGACTGTCACTGTGAGGTTTGATCCATACCAGAGAGAGCACTTTGCAAGAAATAAGCAGAGCAAAGGGGAGATAAAGCTAGTCCAGACCCCAAAGAATTCAATGTAACAAGATAATATGCAGTCTGAGTGACAATAGTACTTGGTGTCAGGAATATAAAGGAAGCAATAAACATCTGAGTTGGTTTGTGATGGAGAACCAAACCTGTTAATGGAAGGCAAATTTGTTCATGATGGAGAAGGCTAAAAACCAGGATGGAACAGAGACCAGAGATGGAAAAACAGGGTGCTGTTTGATCAGGATGATCACTACATGGATGACCAGGTGCTGGTTCAGAACAGGATCTGCAGTGGTCCCTTGATGCATGTCACAGTGACTGGTGCACCAGTATGACTGCCTTACACAAATCCATGTGACCACTTGCTAAACAGAAAATGGTTGTGCAACATAAGCAGAAAACTGACTTAGCAGGACAGTCATGTGTCTATCAGGCCTGCTGAAGCTTATAGGAAAGGAAGAGACAGTTCTTGTAAACACTGTGTAATTTAGTGAGGTATAGCATAGAAACAAGATTTATCACAGCAAGTGAATTGTTTTAAAAGTTACAGCCTGCCTCCACTAGAAATTGAACACTTTCAAGTAACACCAATTAAATTGTCGTAGCAATATATATTTTAGGAAACAAAATCATTGTGTTTCCTTGTCTAAGACAGTCTGAGCGCTGCCTTTTCCCAGCAGCATATTATGAAGACAGCTGTCTCTTGTCTGGTAACTCACAGTATAAAGACAGAGCCAGGCTAAAGCATAAGTGACAGAGCAGAGCCATGTACCCCAGGTTTTCCAGTAAGCATCTCACATGTCTTCAAAGAGTCCTTCTAAAAGTAAAGTAAATGTTAGAATTTTGTCCTCGGTCTAATCCGCAGAAAGTCTGAAAAAAAAGGCCAGAGGGACATAAATTCTCTGTGCAATAAAATGTGTACTTGATTTACCTGCTGGCAGGACCTCTCACAATGTGTACGGTGGGAGAAAAGGTTGTGGTGAGTCACCTCCTGATGGTGCTCCATCGTGGCCCAGTACAATGACATCGGCTGTGTGTCCACACCTTCTTTCCTCTCAAATGAAAGCAGTGGTGGCACAGTCCCCCACCAAACTAGCAAATGTTCCTTCTTGGAGCAACCCTCAAAGAAGGGGTTAGCAACTTTGCTTGGAGGTAAGACTGCAGTCCTGCCTGTGCTCTCACCTTCCCAAGAAGGTGCCCCATATCTCCCCAGATACTGAGGCATCTAGAGTTTGTGTCCTCTTTTCAGAACGCAAAATCAAATACAAATATTTGTGCACTGGACATGCAGAAGTGAAATCTACCTCCAATAAAATGTGGTTCGCTGGAGGGTTTTTTCCCACATTTCTTCTCACAGAAATAAACTGCTATTCTTGCCTGGTATGCAAAGACATCCATCAGAAATAACACAGCGCCAAATGTTGGCAGTGATGCTGTGATACTCTACCGTGGTCTAGCCTGTAAAACAGCACTGAAACCTTTGACATGGCTGATGTCACTTAGGACCCTTGGGGTTCTTCTCCTGTCCACTCAGCAGTAGTTTCACTCCAAGAATTCTCCAGTGATTCATTGCTGTGGGGTATTGTGGTGGCCACAAGAACTGCCGACGTGCTCACTTGGACATGATGAACATTTTCAGCTGAAAACAATTCATCCTCAAACCATTTAATTGCAAACAGGTTTTCCTTTTGAAGCTTCCTTACAATTTTCAGAACCAAATCTGAACACCAAAGTCTTGTTCCCTAACCCTAAGCTTATCAGAAAAACTAGACAAAAGATTAATTTAGGGCTCAGCGGATCACATGCTTTGGCCGCAAATGATTTTCTCTGCTTCCACTTTGACAAAGAAAATTGAAATGTTAAGAGTTAAGTTTGAGCTGGATATGCTTATGAGTATGGATGGCTGGGTTTTATTTTTATAGTTGAGCTAGAATTGAAAAACAATCCTAGACAGATTAGCCCAGGGCACTCCCCAGCTCCAAGGCTGGTTGCATACCAAGCTTAGCAAAACACAGGCGTGAGCTAGGAACACGCAGCAGCCACAACCACAGCTTTCAGAAAGTCTTAGTGGGATCCCTGCTATCCCGAGCTTTTTCAGGCTTTACATTGTTCCCTACTCTTTCCTTGTTTGAGGAGGCTGCTGACTCTGGAGTTATATTACCCATATTCCTGGTCTAAGGTACTCTGGGATCTACCATCTTTTCCTTCCTTTCATCTCATTCCATCCTCTTCTGCTGAAGGATAGTTTGTTCACGCATTTTTTGAGAGCGGCCCAGAGACCTGAGCGTGGTCCCTGAGCTACAGGGTCAGCTCCTGAAGCAGTGGGATTCTTTCTCCATCACCCTGCTCCTTTCCAATATCCACTGCTGAGCATACATAGGCACAATCTCAGAGGAGGACATGAAGGTCACATCCCAGACAGAGGGAGTAAAGCATCAGCTACAGGGGAAAGGGCTCCTTCTTCCTCCTGGCAGAGAAGTTGAGGACTGCAGTGGGAGCAGAGCAGGGGCAGAAGTCTCAGGTTCTTTAGCTCTGGGCAGGATTCATAACCTCCAGCCACTTTTCCTCTCCATTCCTGTTACACCAGGAAAGTATTTGCACACAAACACAAATGATTTGGGCAAACAAAAACCAGAGAAGCACTTCTTTTTAGTTTAAAAACTGCTAAGAAATAAGAGTAAGGGAATTAAAGGTGATTTGCATAGAGGCTGAGAGAAATTATCACTTCCAGTAGGATGAAAGAGCAAATCCAGAGTGCTGAGCTACCCAGAAAGGTTGCAGGGTAGATGCTGGTGACATTTCAGGGTGCACTCCCAGGCTGTGACAAAAGAGTAAGACCTACAGGATAAAGGTAAAATCCAAATCAGATATTTATTTCATATCTTTTTATTTCAAAACCAGGAAACAACCACATTAATAAGCATATAAAATCCATCCGAAATATTCACAACGCTGTTACAGAAAAAGAAAGTAACAAAGATACCATGTGAGAAAGGCCTACACATTTCGACCCAAGCCAACACACATCTGATGCAAAGTATGGAATGCTCTTACGCACAGCTGTGGGGGGAATTTCCTAACATACAGATACCCATATAGTAATATCATGTCTGGATGTGCTGGAGGGTCAGAGGAAGGGCACAGAAATCTATGTAACTGAGCCAAAATATCAAAATTGGGAGAGAAGTCTTATATAATACTTCTAAGTATCTGGCATGTAAGCCTGATAAAAGCTAGGGAAAACTGGATGTAATATGATTGTATTGTGCAAAGCTGGGGCATTTCAAATTAATTCACAGGAAGCATTTAACAGCAGCAAATTTAACTGATGTTTGCAATTGCTTCTCATTAGGGAAGACAGAAATGTCATCACTAGTTACTGAAAATGCCAGACAGACCCCCCAGAATATACATCAATGGGAATTTCTCTAACCTGCTCTGAAGCATTATGTTGGCAAGAAAGCTTGGGCTATCCATGCTACAAAAGTCTTGCTGTTGTTCCAACCTTTTTAAGCCTTTCTTCCTTTTACCACCTCAGAATCCGTGGGCCTGCCTCTCTTCTAGGATATCCAGTAATGAATTCCAGCAGGTTGACCTGAGTTTGACCAAGTCCAAACACTGCAGCTTGATCTCAGTAGAGCAGGAGTTTAAATTGGACCTACCTCTGTGCTACCTGTAGATATTTTGTGGAGGTCTGGGCAGGCACAAGCCTGGAGCCTGTCCCAGAACGTTGCAGTGAAGTAAAGCTGCCCCTCCTTGACTGCAAGTGTACCCTCTGTGCTGCTTTTTGCCTGCCTGACCTGAGCTGTGCTAGCTCGGCAGCAACGGTGGGGGATACACAAACTCAATTGCCCAGCGGATTGACAAGCGAGGAGACCGACACTGACTGATGAACAATTACTGCCTGCCACATCCCTTGGAACAGAGGCACTATTACAGAGCTGTACACATCTACAAAGCACACTGGTGAGCACCACAATATCATGCAGACCTTCCAGAGAGGATATATGGGGCAAAAAAAACATCTGGCCTTCAAGCAAGCAGGGGACTGAGCACTACATACCTCTTGCACTGCTAAACTAGCAAATTCCAGTAGCTCTGGTGTCTAGTCCTGCATCTCTACCCTTATGAACTTACATGTACCACAACTGACCATGCCTGTGTCCAGAAGGGTCATGCTACATGCCTCTGTAATATTTTTAGGAACAACTGCTAAGAAAATACAGCTTTGAAAAATAATTTTTATCCTCGCACTCCTTTAAAAGACAATCTGCAAATTTTAGACTTTGACATACTAGACTACAACAGAGAAGCCAAAAAGAAATAAAATTAAGAGAAGGCAGTAAATACTACCTTCTGGTTTGCAATTACCACCTTCAATCCATAGAATGCTTAAAACCATGTCTGAAAATATAATCCAACAACACCCATTGTAAGATGCAATATCACACTCTCATCAACACTTGAGAACAATTATTTAAAATAGCCACCAAAAATCCCTAATAACAGAGATTTTAGGGCAGAAACATACCTCTTCCCACAAGCATACAATACTTTGAATTTCTTTCCAGAGGGCACTAATAACTTCGAGGTGATGGGCATAATTGGCTCTGCTGTACATACCACTTAAAATACTCATTCTCCTTTTCCGTACCATATTTCTCCTTTACAGTCTTATTGCACCTCAAGTCTACAGCATCTTTTCTTAGAATAGCTATTTCTCTTAAACTTCTCCAATTTATCTGTACATTTTTGTACACCATTAAAAAAATAAATATTTACAAAGTGACATACAAATAAATAAACTGAAGTAAAAGTATGCTTTCAGTCTGTCTATACAAAAAAAAAATGAATGAGCAGGAAAAAATATACATGTGACTTGGTCCCCTTTTTCCTGAGGCTAAAAAAAGTGCACACTGGATAGGAAAAAGCAAGATGGCTTTTGGTAAGCTTGCTAAGTTCCAGTGTAACACCGTACACACACACACAGAGTAGACTCAAAGGGCTGGGGACTTGTTTAGTGGGTCACTTCAATTCACTACAAAAATAGTAATTAGGTTCAAATACATAATGGTGACTGTGTGCATCTTAACCCCAAACGGCCATTTTAAGTGAGAAAAGTAAAAATATTGCCAGCTCTTCTCTGTTCTCCTGATGTTTGTGGCAGGGAAGATGAGATTACTTTTGCGAGTGCCAGGTGCTTTCCAGTATGGCAGGTCACCCATATCAGATTTGCTTAATGCTGGCAAGCCTGGCAGAATGGGCGAGCATGTGGGTGAAAAGAAGAAAATAGCAGCAATTGAGGAGGGGAAGAACGTCCCAGTTCTCATGGTTTTCTTTACTCATTCCTTTAATGACTCTTTTAAGCACGTAAGAGTTGAAGAATGGGTGTGTCATGGATCTTGGGCAGCTGCTTTGTCAGCTTGTATGCTGTTCAGCTCCACCATAGGGCTCTTCTGGGGTGATGCAGCGGAGTTTGCTCCTCGTCCTTCAAAGCCCCTCGAGATGTCTTCAAAAGTCCTGCCCTTGGTCTCTGGCACTTTGAAGAACGTGAAGACAAAGAAGAGGACCAGGAAAACAAGGAAGATGAGGAAGACATAGGAGCCACACAGTTTCTGCAGGGAAGACAAACACAAAAAAGTTTCATTTTCAAATTACATGTAAGGTCATTTGCTGTTGACAGGTTAAAATTCCAATACCTTTCTCCAACAGTGCCCTTACTGACTTTTTCTCATCACAGCATTTTAAAAATTGAAATCAGGTTGCTATGGGCTTCTAAAGGTCTTTAATCTTCCTGGGGGTGACCAAAATTAAGGCTTTTAAAGCAAAAGCCCTGATGTCCTAACTAAGATGGGTCTTCCAAATATTTGTAAGCTACAGCCAGTTAGGACAGCAGAACATAAGGTGAGCAACAGCTTTCAGTAACAATCATAACACTGACTCGGGGACTTCTGGAAGACTCACCAGCCCTCTTCTCAGAGCAGGGACAGCTTCCAGGAGAGGCCAGGTTATAAAGGTCATATAGTCACATCTCAAAGTCTTCAAAGATGCAGATTCTACTACACCTTTCTGGACACCTATTCCAATGCTGCAATGCTCTCACAGTGCTTTATAAACCAGGACTTACCTCTGCATAGGGGAAGAGCATTCCCACCAAGAAATTGGAGGTCCAGTTGGAACAACCAGCCACTGCCATGGCTGCAGGTCGTGGGCCCTGGCTGAAGAGCTCTGCCACAATGAACCAGGGGATAGGGCCAGGGCCAATCTCAAAAAGAGCCACAAAGCCAAAAGTGGCAACAATGCTGATGTACCTGATCCAGTTCACAGTGTTCTGCAAGGGAACAAAATATGATCAGCACAATGCCATCTCCAGTGTCACAACTTTCTCAGCTGCACTGTGAACACTGTAACAGTTCCCAGAGTTATAAAATTACTCTTTCCACTGAATACATGGCTCTAGCCCCAGCTCCACCTGCCTACAGGGCAGCATTGCAGAGCAAAGCAGATGTGTTGTCTTGTAGGTTGCTGTTGGGGTCAGCCTGGACAGTAACACTGATCACTCACCTTTAGAGCTAAAGCTATAGTCATAATAGCAGCACACACAGCCATGCCACCCAAGCCAACTAAATGGAGGGTCCGGCGCCCTGCACGCTCCACCAGGAACAGCTGGAAAGGAGAAGGCAGAAGGGGGAAAAAAAAATAATCGATTACTTTGGCAGCAAAAGCAGGACAGGCTCCCTTGCTCAGTATCCTGCACCTCTTAGTTATCTGCCTGTAAACCTCAGTGACCATGGTGATCTCAGTGCAGGTCACCAGGCTGCTCCATCCTCAGCACAAGTTCTTCCACTCTGGTTCTTGCTACTGGTTTCTCTCATCACTCTTTTCCCCACATGGGCTCCTTTTCCACCTTCTCTTTCATCTAAGATAACACCTCTTCCTGCCTATCTCTCCTCCCACCATGCCTTTAATGCACTCTTGTCTTTGCTCCTACAGGTCAGCACATAGCCCAGGGCTTTGCCACAGCCTGGCTACTCGTCTGTAGTCCCATCTGCCAGGGACAGGCCCAGGCAGGCACACAGCCCTGTTCCACTCACCGACACCACAGTGAAGACTGTGTTTACCACACCAGCTCCAATGGTGGCATAGACAGGCTGTGTGATCCCAGCTCTTTCAAAAATCCCCGTGGAATAATAGAATACCTGGGAAGAGAAGGTTGGACACAAGTCATGATTCCACATTTGAAAGCATGTCCCTCATCCTCTGCCTAACAGCTTGCATACCCAGCAGGGAGTTCCTAAGCAGCACTCCACGCTATAAAGCAGCCTGCTTCCAGTCAAGGTTCATTCACTTGGTGCAAGGCTGCAGTGCCTTGTGGGGAAAGCGAAAGCCGTAATGTCCACTTTCCATCTTAGCCACCTTTGCCAGATGACAAAACGGTGACCTCCAGTCAAGGCACAAAGGGGTTCTGGGACTTATAGTTCTCTCCACACCAGTGGCAAGTGCAAGTTTAGTCAGATATAAGGGAGGCCCGGAAGATGGGACAGGAAGGTAACTCACAGCATTGATGCCTGAGAGCTGCTGGGAGAGCTGCAGTACGATGGCGATGATAATGGCTTGACGGTAGTTTGGAGAACGGAAGAGCTCTGGCACAGTTGCTTTCTTTTCCTGGGACATTTTAGCACTTTCTTCTTTCATCTCCTGGATGTCTTGAGACACATCCCGATCGCCACGGAGCTTCTGGAGAACTGGAGGGAGGAATCCAAAGATGTCAGGTATGAGACACACACCTATTGGCTGTGGGGGCTGTGTGTCCCATCCTGCTATTGCAGGGAGGGCACGGGAGGAAGACTGAACACCACTGGTTGGTGTTGAGGCCTGCTGCATGGGAAAGACCAAGCCTCTGCAGGCAGCCTTGCTCTTTTCAGCCCAGAGGTCAGGGTGCTATGATCAGGTCCTGTTGATTGTTGATTGATCTCCAAGCTTATGTTTGATCCTGAAATTCTGTTCACAGTCTTACCAGAGCCAACCCCAGCCCTCCAAGCTCCCTGTTAAATGCCAGCCTGTTTCCTGCTTTTCAGTAGGAGCTGGCAGAGTAGCAGCAGCTGGTGCTGCTACACCCCACCAGGCCTGGTGCCACTCCTCACGTCTTAATCCCACCTGGAGCCTCTGTTGGGATGCCAGGTTTCTCATGCTTCCTGGCACTGGTGCAACCTAAAGGATGGGAAGGTAGGCCAGGCCTGATGCCCTCCAGGAGTCACACCCTAATCCACCACAGGCTCCAGAATCAGTCCTGGCCTCCCACTCAAGTTCAGTGCAGGCTGGGAGCCAAAACACTGCCCTGCCCCTTTGAGAGGAGTTCTTACCTGCTTGGGCTTTCTCCTCCTCCATCTTGTTGATCAATAGGAAACGGGGGCTTTCAGGGCAGAAGAGAAGACCCACACACTGCAGGATTGCTGGGAGGACCGTGAACCCCAAAAGCATTGGCCAAAGTCCTTCAGTGCCCATGATTGCCTCCAGTCCAAAAATCTACACCAAGAATAGGAGAGAAGTAAGAGTGATTTTAAACACTTCAGTTCCTCACCCCCACCCCAGTATGACAGGATCCATGTACTGCACCTGATGGCAAGTAAAGCCCTCCTAGCCCTCCCCTAGCCCTCCCTTCCCCACCAGCCCTCCTTCCCCCTCCCCCGAGGGCAGGATCAGGTTACACCAAGCCTACCTGAGCCACCAGGATGCCCACAACAATGCCCAGCTGGTTGAGGGTGCCGAAGGCTCCACGGACACTGGTGGGTGAGACCTCACTGATGTACATGGGCACAAAGCCGGTGCAGAGGCCACAGAAGACACCAATAATGAAGCGGCCAATAATCAACATCTCCACTGCCTTTGCTGCCTTAGAGAAGGCCATGAGAAGGCCACCAACAAAGGCCAAGACATTCACCAGAAGCATGGAGTTCCTCCTGCCAGGGTAAAGACATCAAGACTGAGCTTAAACTGGCAATACAGCAGGGGAAATCCTTGGGAAAGGGTAAAGGTAAACCTGCCCATGATCTCCCATCTCAGGGGTGGCAAGAGAATGGAATAATTCCCATTCAGCTCCTGCCTTGGCCTGCAATCCTTCTTTTTGCAGCCCACACATTCTTGCTTCCTCCCCAGACATCTCTTCCCACCTCTGCCCTCTTCCTCCCAATGCTCCTTCGTAGAAGGGAAAATGTTTTTGACAGCTTGCATCCCTCTTCCCAACCTACCTGCCAAATCTGTTTACAAAGAGACTGACTGAGAAGGAGCCAATCATGCCTCCTACTGAGAAGATGGCCACAGAAAGTGACCACAGAGAGGTGAGGAGTTCTTGGGAGACAGCCTTCCCACTCCTGTTTGACAGGGTTTCGTTGAAAAACTTCCGGATGATCTGCAAGAGGAATCAGGTAGAGAGAGTTACAATGCAGAGGGAGGCGTTTTACACTGGGGAGAGGGGAGACTGCTGTCTTCCTTCTGCTTCCTGCTGCCATGAAAGCAGACAGACCCAAAAAGGCAGCAACAAGTTACACAAGGGGAAGATGAGGGCACCGAAGGAGGAGCTTTCACTAAAGTAGCAGTATGATGAGGGAGAGAGTGCTTCACTGATTTGGGGGGGGCAGGCAGGGTACACAGAGGACAGCCGTGTTTATTAAGGGAGACAGGCTTATCTTCTGAGTATTTAGGATGATGTGAGTCACTGCTGGTTCTTGGGAGGAGGTGTGAGACAGCTGGGAGGGAAAGGGAACAAGAAAACATGACCAGTGAGAGGATGGGAACATTTCTGGCAATACCAAAACCCTGGCAGCAGGGATAGGATTTCTGGGATAGAAATAGTTAGAGACACACAAGGCTTCACCAAAGCAAGCCTGAAAATTTGTTTATGTTTTACATAATGCTGTCCCATGGGGATGTGACAGGGCCACATTGCTGATTTCCTAGGCATCCTCTTAGCTAGTGAGGTAAATTCTGGCATGGGCTGGGGGCGGACAGAGTGTCTGCCCCCAGCAGATGGCAGCAGGACATTAGCTAGGGAGGGCTGACCCCATCCCCCACCCCGTCACAGAACATCTCTTCCCGGAGAAAGGGTGGATGTGGCATTCGTGACTCAGTTCTTGACAGAGGAACCATCTTAAAGTTACATGAAAACCACATGTCTCATTTTCTTCACCTCTTGTTTCTTAGGCTACAGTCATAGGATGATTTGGTCAGAATGCCCAAGTCACAACCCTTTTACAAGCACTGAATCTATACTTAACACAAGGAATGAATAAACAAGTAAAATAAAGAATCTTGAAATAAACTAAATTAGGGCAGATGTAATTCCTATCAAACCTTAACTGTTTCCTGCACACTGTGCTCTGCCTTCCTTCTGCCATGGTTGGTTTATCCTGACTCAAAACTGAAGTGGCTCACCTTCCTCCACACACCACATATGGCAGATGGAGCCCTCCTGCCCTTCCTGTGCTCCTAATCAAAAGAATTAACCTGTTTGCTCTCTCTCCTCCCCCCTAAAGTTTGCCCTTCCTGTTCAATGTTGTATTTTAAGGGGGGTTTTAAATGCCTTATTGACTTCATAAACCAGAACCAAATTACTGGCTGCTTGGGAGAAAGTCCCTCTCCTTTCTCCACCAATGTCTTCCCATCAGCCCCTCACTCATCCCACCTCATTCTTCCTCTCACCTTCTCAGGTGCATTAATTACACCAGTGTTGTACCCAAACTGGAGAGATCCAATGGCAGCAATGCAAACAGCATAGACAAGAGGCACTGTGATTTTCTGTGGAAAGAGAGGGAACAATTATTTAGTTATGCTGGCTTTCTACACAACTTGAATTTCTCTTCAGCATAAACTGCAGCTCATAGGTGCCATGTGGCAAGGGCTCTGAGGGCAGGGAAGGGGCTTTTACCCAGCAAGGGTGGGTACTAGTAGCATCCCTTGCATCCACCTCCCTGGAAAGGGAGAAGCAACTGTACAGCAGGAAAAGTTCTGGGACTGCAAGTAGGAGGGCTTGTCAGGGCCTCGCCTTTATTATCTCTTGACCTTCAGCAACTATTCTCAGCTCATTAGTAATGAATACACTGGCTGCATTAGTGACTGTTATTTTGGGTTGATCTGCTTTACAGAAGCTTTTGCTGATCTCTGGCATGTCATGAAAGAAGGGTCTAACTCTTCACAGTGCCAGCTGACAAGTTCCCATAAATTGAGTCTCAGATCTGCCCATGAGCTACACTGGCAGTCACTCATAACAGTTACAACATGCACTCTTCAGCAGCAACAGGCTTGTTTTTCCCAGGCTAGAGCTTCCCAACCCTGCCCCAGGGCACCTGGCAGAGCAGCATGCCTCAAGAGGTGGCAGCAGTTGCTACCAAGCTTCCAGTCTATTTTTCTTTAAGCTGTGGCAATAGTTGGTATTTTAAATGATGTACACTCCCTGGAATTTCAGTATACCTGAATCTCTTAAATTAAAATAAAAACTGCTGAGCCCTCAGAGCCATAGGGAAAGCCTGAAGGTCCAACCTCAGAAGTCCCACAGACTGAGAAACTCAAGTGTCAGCGAAAAGCATCTGCCATTTTATTCATTTTTGAAGCTTGTGACATTTAAGCGAGCTCTGAGTGAGGGAGGTGTGGGGGAGCAGGTGACTCAGGAGTTGGCACTTAAACGGCCAGTGCTTGAGTTGGCACAATTTGGAAAGACTGTGTTCCTTCCCATCTCAGGAGGTTTGGAAGCTTTTCTAAAAATATTAACAGTTCCTTTTCCAAGACTTTCCAATTATTGAACCTAAGCCTGGCAGAGTAAACTACTTGGTGGGGCCTACTGTCACAGCTCTTCCAGTCTCTCACTCTCTCACTTTCTAGCTGACACGCAAGAGTAGTGGCTCTCAAACTGCACAAAGTTTTTGACCATAACCTTCTGCCAGTGCTCAGGCCACCTTCACCAGTCTTTCAAGCTAAGCACGTCTGTGCTTCTGGCCTGCACAATCCTCAGACACAACCAGTTCAGCCTCAGTAAACAGAAACTGGGGAAATTACTCTCAGCCATGGTTTCCTCCACGTACATCATGTAAATGTCCTCCTGCCCGGGTCAGTGGTGGAGACAAAGTGGACAAGGGGCAGATGAGCACAGAGGTAGCATTCACACTTGAACACACCCTAGGCTGTCCAGATATTCTCCCAGGCACCCTGTGACCGCTCCCCTCATTTTTATCTCAAGGAAATTTGGCACAGAACCACAAGGACACAGCTCTTTCAAAGCATCTGGATGTTTGTGGAAATGCATCATAATATCTAAGCAGTTGTAGGACTCCAGGCCAGGCCATCACTAGCCAGCGAGTATGGCAAAGCTGCAGGCAAACCCCAGCTCTCCACATGGTTCACACAAAAGCACCTTTCCCCCAGGACTCTGCTTTGTCATGGCTTGCAGTGATCTCAGCTGGCCTTTTGCTTCTGGGAACCATAAGGTCCCTGCTTTGTGGGTACCCCTCACTTACAGGGTACATAAATAAGCTGCAAGGAGTTTAGCTGTTCTACCCTCTTTCATACTTCCTTCTCCTGGCTGTTGCCTGCTATTCATCTCCTACCCAGCCTCCCACCACCTAGACATCACATGGCATGACCCATCCCCTCCAGTGAGGCAGACTGTGATCTCACGTATGGATCATTTGTTAATGCTGCAAGTGCCTCGCTTCCCAAAAGGCAAACAGGGAGCTCAGAAATAGCACAGCTACACCCACTCTATCTAAAGGCTCAAGGCTGAGGTCTGTACACCAGCACGGAATTCAAATCACCACCCTTCCCTCCGACCACAAGCATCGGCAGCACTCATTTCCCAGGAGATGTTCCTCACCAGCTCCCCTCCTTCACTGACTGCAACCCCAGAGCTGTACAACTTGTTGAGCCCGGCAGGAGCGGCCTCTCCGCGCCTCTCTGAGCGACCTTGACCAGACGCTCTCCTTTCCTCAGCCACATCCTCTCACGCTGCCCTCATCTCCCAACAATATGGCGATGAGAGCCCCGGCCTCCTCCAATTCTGGCTGCTCCCGTGTAATTCCCCGGCATCCCGCACCGGGTTCAGCTGGGTATTTGCTGTCTCCCTTAGTACGTTCAAACACACGCAGTCATGAGCTCACTCCGCTGCTGCACACCTCACTCGCAGCTGCAGATGAGCAGATATCGACAAATGTCCCCTGCTTTCCGTATTAGAAGGAGGGGAAGGCCACTCTCTGCCACCTTCTTGAAAATTAAAAATGCCTTTATAAGTCATACCACCTCCACCTAGAAAATATTTTAAAGAGCAATCCCCTGTTTAGCATCCTAAACCCTGGGACAAACCGAGTGCGGCGCCGCCAGCGAAACAAACCTCATGATCGATACCCTACAACACGGACAGCACCATGTGCATCATCAGGCCACGCGCACGAAACCAAATCGATCTCGCGACCTACGGCAACCTCTCCCGAGCTGTGCGGTCCTCCCCCACACCCGCTCCCGCAGACACCCGCCGAAGGGCCGAGCAGCGGCCCTGCCGGGACCACCCGCC
>VZRQ01005746.1:385360-415091 GCA_013397975.1 Machaerirhynchus nigripectus
CACAAGGACCCGCCGCACCTCGGATGCCACGCGCGAAACGCTGGCTCACGGCACAATCAGCGCTTTGCACCGACAGCAGCTGCGTGACGTAAAGCGACGTCTTTATTTGTTATTTGTTGCATTTAAAAATAAATGTATTTTATTATTCTGTCTGTAAGCCAAAGCAGCAGGGCCGGCAGTGACGGTGCAGAGACAGCCACACCAACAGCACGGGCAGGAGCCTGAAGTCAAATGCTGTGCTCTGCGGGTGCTTCTCCCACCTCGCAAAGCCGTGGATGAAGTACGGCTCTGGATTGTTTGGCTGCCAAAAATATATTTTTCATACGATGCTAGAATCTGCGGGGGCAAAGCTGAAGCTGCATCTAGCCGAGACTTACACCCTTCCTTACAAGGGCATGTAGTGACAGGACACGGAGGAATGGCTTCAAAATGACAGAGGGCAGGGTTAGATTAAATAATAGAAAGAAAATCTTTACTGTGAGGGTGGTAAGGCAGTGGCTGAGATCGCCCAGAGAAAATGTGGATGCCCCATCCCTGGAAGTGCATAAGGCCAGGTTGGATGGGGCTTTGAGCAAAAAAAAACTAAAAAGTGTCACCGCCCATGGCAGGGAGATTGAAACAAGATTATTTTTAAGGTCCTCTCCTACTCAAACCGTTTGATGAGTCTATGATTCAATCAAACACTACTGTGCTCCACATTTACTGCCCATCCTTCAGGTCAAACAATTGCCAAACTCTTCCAGGAGAATAATGAAGAGCTACGCTCTGAATCAAGCAAAAGTGCTCTCAGACAATAAAAGTCTTCACTGAATTAAGAATCTGTCAAGGACTTTGACTTCAGAAAACAGGAGCGGCTGAGAGCTAGGGCTGGGGGCAAGGACAGTGGGAAAAAGGCTGACTTACCCTGAATTTTTATTGTTAGGAAAAATGCCTTGAGACCAGACACCACTTTTGCCATCAAATTCTGGGGAACTGGAACAATCACATTTTAAATTCGATTCTGCTGTTTATTGCGTGTTGTCACCTGTCCACCCATAACTGGAAATTAGCAGGTCAAAGCTTTCCCTCAGAAACACCCGTTTATTTTATGGCATTTATGAATGATAAACACCGTCATGGGGTATTTATGTGTTATACTTATTTGATAAATATCTCACGGGTATTCTGTGTGTTGTTGTTACAATATGATTGCCAGCAAAAAAAAAAAAAAANAAATTCCACAAAAAAAAAAAAAAAAAAAAAAAGCGTGGAAGGACACGGGATGCCTGCACAGTCCTCTTTCTTCGTCTGTGTGACAAAAGCTCCTCTTCACACCCACATAGGAGCACGGAGAGACAATGGCAGAAGACCCCAGCTAACACTCTGCCCCAGCTACTCCCAGGCCCCTCACAAGAGCCATTAGCACATCAAAGGTTCCATTTTCATACACCCGGAGGAAAACAGGGACACAATGCCAGGTGACAACCCAGATTAAGGACACCCTGCAAGGGCCGGCAGCTCAGGAGAGCCATCAGCCCAGGTGTGAAATTCACCACAAAGCCAAAGCTGCAGCACCTTTCAAACTGTGAAAGAGGTGGTGCTGTGTACAGGGGCACGGACACCTTACAGGACGCAGGGGAAGAGCACTTTGGGATTGCACAGGACTTACTATGGGATGTTTAGGGGAGGTAACAAAGAGGGGAAAGGGAGAGATACGGGGAAAAAAGGGCAGTTGCATGAAAATTTTGGCTGACCAGCACAAGTGTCCAGCCTTGTCCTGCACGTGGTTAGCACGGTTTGCCCTATCTCGTTATTAAATTCCGTTTTTAGCTCTGAGGTGCTCTCTGTAGGGGTGAGTACCGCTGATACCTGCTTGTCTCTAAGGGTGAGGCCATGCCAGGTTGGCTGCTGGGGGTACCGGGAGTGTCCTGGCCATCCATGCACACACCTCTGTGCGTGTGTACGAGCAGCAGGAGTGGGGCTGCAACCTTGTGCCAGCATCAGAGAGATTCGTGTCTGTGGTCAGACTGTCCGAGCCCAGCTCCTTGGAAGGATCCACCTCATCATATTTACATGTGTGCATAAACATGTCTATTTCCCGCTGCTGGAGCTGCATCCTGCTCCTTCGGCGAGGTCCCTGGTGCTGTTCGTGTAAATGTGTGTCTGTGTGGCTCTGTGAGGCAGCCGTGTATCCGTGTGCCTGTGCACCGTGTACGTGTGGGTTTATGCACGTGCCTACAGGGAATACAGGGTCATTCTTGCTACTGGGAGCAAGGGGCTGTGTCACCTCTGTCAGGCTGACGGGTCCAGCCTAATTCCCTAACACTTCATTTGAGTAATTCTGGCTCGCATTTTTCTTTTTCCTAGCTTATCTTCCATTTGTTTGCAAGCATAGCAAACTCCACGTTGAATCTGCTCACCCAGCTGTCCCAAACTCTGGCATTAGCTCTGGAAATACTCATTTACTGCTTAGTGGGAGAAGTTGCCATATTTGTGGAGGCTTTAAGCATATTCACATTTCAGAGACAATCTTTGGACTGCTTTCTTCTGAAATGTCCTCATTCGTTGTTTATTCTTAACTCACATAAGTCTGTTGCAAATGCTGAGCAATCCAAACTTCAAGATTAGATTAAATACATACATAGCTACCGGTCCAATTTAGAAGCAATAGAAGTTTAGCTGAAAATTAAATCTCTAACAAATAATGCAGAACATCGTGGGTAGCGCATCTTCATTTTACAGACCTGGAGAAGTAAACAGTAATAAAAAAGACTGTTTCTTTCTCAAGCTCAAAATGCATCACTGAACCCCCAATTTCCCTGAGGAATGTGGGGGGAAATACCCATTTCAGTGAGTTTTGCCCCTGTGTGCTCATATATTTAGATCTGAAGTTTGTATCACAGCCTGTTCCTCCTAAATACCAGTTTTGTTCCTGTCCTGGGACACACACCTACCTCCCACATCACGGCTAATTCTTCTGGAGATCGGCTGTTGGGGGAAAGCACCTTAACACCTCCTTAGCAGAGCTATCTGACACTGCACCAAGTAAAACTATCCACCCAGTCTTTTTTGTGAATGCAATACTCGTGTATTATGCAGAGTGCAGTAACTGTGCTAGGATGGAGGCCCAGTGCATGTGGGCAGCCAGACCTAAGGTTGTTAGGGGAAGGGCCAGGCAGAACCGGTCCCAGGTAGAACTCGATGCTGGCTGCCCCACATGAAACACGGTATCCTGGTATCCTAACCACAGAGCTACGGGGATTGGGAAAGGCTTGTCTTTTGCTTGACAAGCTTTTTTCTTTTTGGCTCTGAGAACACTTGCATGTCTAAACTAGTGCATTGCCAACTAGCATTTCATTTTCAGGGAGCTTACATTTTCTGAGGAGAACTGGTTTAATCAGAGAATCCCTATCTAACATTAGGCAAGAGCTCCAATAATGGGCAAGCCTGTTCTTATTTTAATTTATCTCAGGGACTGGAGCTGGCATGTGACCCCACAGAAGCACCTTGCTGTGGCTTTTTGGGAATGTCTGTGGAGGTCCAGCAGGTACAGTTCTCTGGCAAACACGTTTCATATACACAAGGCCTTGGCTCAAGGCACAAATGAGGAGAAGGTGCCAAAAATTAGGTGCTAAAAAAATTAAAAACCTAACATTTTCGATCCTGTCCACGCCTCTACAACCGAATGGGAGCAGAGATGGACCAACGGGGATTGATCAGCCACAGGATCATAACACTGCTGTCCAAGCTCCCAGCAAGCTGCATTTCACCCGCTTTATTGGATCTGCCCAAGCTGCAGTTCAGTGGTGCTGCCCCACATGATGAAGCTCTTTCCAGTCTCTCTTTCGCCTCCAGATTTAGCGAACCCTATCTCGTGTTTCTTCTTATTTTGCCTGGGGAACAAATTCTTCAGAGATAAGAGGAGCAGGGACAAGGAGGATTATTATGCAGTGTTTGCCTTGAGAGCTGATTTTGTGCTTTTCTGTTTGTTGTGTTTATAACAAAAGAGCATTCAGAACAAAGGAGAGAGAATGAGAGCCAGCATGGGCCAGATGCTTCCCCCTCAAGCCATGAGTAACTTTTATTGTTGAGAGGAGGTTAGGAGGAGGGGGGGAAGAAAAGGAGGAAAGATAAAAGAGAGAAACAAGATGATGGGTGGGATGTAGGTTGGCCTGTAAACAACAGGAGGTTAAGCGAGGGAGAAAAGAACCAATGGAAAGACAGAAGGCAAAAAACAAAAGGACATAATGAGGTGAAGAAAGAAAATACCAAAGCAGATTAGAAGGGCTAGGCAGAGGAATAGAAAAGGAAGGAAAAGGCAGCAGCAAAATACCAGAGGAAAAAGGATAATTTGTGGATAGTCAGAAAAGATGAACAGACAGAGAGGTAGAGGAGGAAGCTGCAAAATTACCCAACCAGAAGAGCACAGAAATAGCACTGTATAGGAGAGATCACGGCAGTAAACCAAAGCCACCTTTAAATTCTGCCCTCAACCACGGTGCAGTGTGGGCTGAAGCTACTGTATTGAAAACTTTGGTGATTAGCTTGCCAGTTAATCTGAAGTAAACTGAAGTTAAAAGTTTTAATGCTTTCACCATTGCTTTCAAAAGGGGAAGTATCCTTGTAAAAATAAATCATCAGAAACCAACATTTAATGCTTTAACAATGATTCACAAAGAGGAACTAACCTTATTAAAAGAATGAATACTTCTGCAGAAATTCACATGCTGGAGAGGAAACCAGCATCCCCTTGAAAATTCTCTTCTGGTGCTATGTGAGAAACGTGACAACCCCCTGAAAGTCATCTAAGGTTTCCTAGTCCCATTTCCTGTAATGCTTCAGGCCTTTTCCTCTTCTTTTGCTCTGTCTGGAAGAAGACTCCTGGCCAGCATCTAGGCCACAAGCCTGCTTTTTCTCTTGATTGATGTTGCCTTGTGAAACCAGCCTTTCTAGCAAAGAGAGCAGCTATATACCTGTGCATCTACCTTTTCTCGTGCTATTTATCTTATTTTATTCTAACGCTGGTCCATATCTCAGAATAGCAGTAATTAAGTATATGCATGTGTCCCACAGAGAATGTTATAAATACATTTTTTTTTTACCACAAGCAACTGCCCTTCTTATGATCTCTCTCAGTTTTTGCCTTCTTTTGTCTGGTATGTACAGGTGAACTACAACTGGAACTGCCCCAAAGCCCATGTCCCAGCCATGAACTGGGATGCTGCAGCATCTGGAGTGGTGGAGACAGCAGCAGAGCTGTGATGGGAGCTCAGGGGTGAGCTAGAAGGAGGTTGCAGAGCTGCAGGAGCGAAAGGCTTTGGCCAAAATATGTGTGGTGTGCGTTTTTTATATATCAGTCACTACATCTCACTGTGTTTTCCTCCACCCTGATCAAGAAACTAAATTTGAAGGGCAGTGTAAGAAACCAAGCTGGCCAATGAAGTTCAATTACAGCCCATCAGCATAATCAGAGAAAAAAATTGTACCAAGATGTGAAATTAAAAAGAGACTTTCCTAGCCAAGTCCTGAGTGGGAGAATAGCTATAGGAAGACCCATCCAGTTCAGGAGAGTGGTTGGACGAGGAGGTAGTTCATGAGGAGGTCTGGAGAAGAACAGAAGGTATGGGATAGAGGGAATTCGGGCTGCCAGTCATCTGAAATCCCCTTCCTTCTTATTCCTTTTCCCAAGGGCTGAACAGTACACGCATAAGGACTGGGTTGTTCTTGATAAATCTTCACAAAACTAATCTTTACTTCACATTACTCAAGAAATGACTGTATTCAGATGGTAAAATGTTATTTCTTAAGGAGGGTGGGACACCATTTTTCCCTGGAAGACATAAGAAGAAACTCTCGTTGGTACGTGCGGGGCACCGTGCCAGCCTGAGGAAAGGATGATGGGAAGTTTGACGAATGCAGCTCCACAACGTGCTCTGGCTGCTTAACCAGCTGCAGTGTTTCAGTCACACAGATACCGATCAGAAAGCAGACGTTTCCTCACATTTTATGCCCAGTCTGGTCAATCCAGCACCAGTGGAATAGGTGCTAGGGAATGCTGCCTGCTGGCACGCAGAGCCAGTCTGGGCCTGCACCCACGGCACGGGCTGGAGGTGTTTCATCAGTGGGAGCTGCCTTATCTCACGTCCCCGTTTAGGCATACTCCTCACACCCCAACCTTAGTAAGAGAAAACTACAGCAGGGCCAGGACATGCACACAGAGTGTGCAGAGCTGAACCCACCCACTAGACCTACACACGCCCCAGCAAATGCACACATTGACACACATACACTGACACAGCAGCTCAGGCACAAACACACACACACACCGCGCACAAGCAGGGCTGCGGATTCACAAGCACCACTTCTCAAGGCATTTCTCACCAAGCCGCGTTCTGCTCCCAGGTACCTGACCCGAATCACACTACATTTTCCCAGCAGAGTGAAGGATTGTAGCCTGGGGCGGAGGGGAACAGAGACTGTGAAAATGGCTAAAATCACAAGTAATTAGGGCCGCAGGATTCCCAGGAACGGAACAAAGCCCCTGGCTAACCCTCCTCCACTCCCCTCACCATTGTAATCTAAAGTTAGCTGTAAACACTCAGCGGGACTTGAGCCTCCCCCTGTCCCTATGCGGGCTAACAATGGCTAAACCAATCTAGGGCACCGGGGTTTATCATTCCTGTCCCAGCACGGGATGCTCTGAGCTGCCCCGGGGCAGTGCTCCCCTCTCCCCCCAAACACAGCACGCCGTGATTGCTGCTCGGTCACCAGGAGCACAAGGAGCAACCCATGGCAGATCTAAGAAAGGGGCGATGGGAAGAGTGCTCCAAAACCCCGCATACTGCTCCTGTGCTGAGATTCAGGCAGAGCAGATGAGTGAGGAAAGACGAGATTAAACCAGTCTTCAGGAAGAGCTGCCTTTTGCAGCCAGTCCTGCTCTCTATTGCCGGCAGGGTCAACCACCAGAAAGGGGGCAGGAGGAATTCCAGCATGCAGCCCCATCATCCCATCCCATCNTCAGAAACAGGTGCCAGCAAAACAGGGAGGGTATCTCCCCAATATTGTCCCCTCATATTTCTTCCTTTTCAGGGGAATACCACATTTCCTGATTTGTGCTCTCTTGTCTCTTCCCCAGCCTCCTTTCTCACCCTCCAGTGATGCTGCCCTGCTCATGTAAACCCATCTGGCTCTTGTATTGCTCCCTCTGGGTGCTCCACACACCCTTTGTCCTCCCCCAGGATCATTCCTGCGCCCTTTCATGGCTCACTTGCACTCCTACACATGCGTGTACCTGCTTGCCCGTGGCCCTCCTCACCCCTTTGAAAACCAGAGTAGTTGCATTCAGCCAGCCTACCTGTTGCAAGGATGCTGTGCACAGCTGCCCAGGTGTGTTTTGGTGGGCAGGTGGAGGATTGTCTGGGGCCTGTTGCATTACAGTTGCATTGCTATATAAAATGTTCATATCTGAGTAACTTTATGTTCTGATACACAAACAGGCACATAATGTGTGGTGTTGTATACCTGTACAAACGTTAGCATGCCTGACATTACCAGTGCATGAATTAATAATATTAATAATAAAATAATAATAAAATGTGTACATATTAATTCATGTCCATATATATATTTATGCACACACTTTTATTTCTGAGCATACATTTAAGTATCTGAAGATATTTGGACACATGCTAATTTGTACATACAATGGCATGTAGATACACGTGATCACGTGAGTGTATACATAATATATAGCTGTATCTTTATTTCTGCTTGCATATCTCTGCTTGTTCGCATTCATATAGCTACTATATTTGTTTTTATATATGTGTTTCTGTGTACCAGTAGTCACCTGTTCCCTCTTTGAAAGCCTTTATTTTTATTGTTTATTTCTACTGGGCAAAGTTTACCCAAACTTCAACTTTCACATTCATAAAAATAAAAACAAAATCCTACAGGGGAACTTCTGTAGGTAATGAAGAAGAGTTTTTTTCCTTTGTATTTTATTGTGCAAAAGTATCACTCCTTACCGTGATAAGGTCTCAAACCTGGAAAAAGGAAGAGCTTGAACAGTAAAGATAAGGTGTTGCTGAAAGCATTAAGAAAGTTAATGCTATTGACCAAATCCTCAAAAGAAATCTGTCCCTTTCCAACCAGATGTGAAGGGCAATACTTTTAATATTTTACATGACCATTTGCAACAGGGTAGGTAACAAGTGCTGCTCTGCACAGCTTTACAGTGAAGTGTAAGGAGAGCTTCTCTGTCCTCTCCATTGGCAACTCCCTGGAGAGGTTCCTGGGAGACTCACACAGGAGCTGTGGCTGCTCTGGCCCAGGCCTCTCCAGAGAAAGTTCTGGAAATTGGAGAGGTCACAGGCCTGGCTGCATGGCCTCCTCCTTCCAGTCCACGTTAACTCCAGCAAATCCTCTTCCCATAATACTTTTGTTTGCTCTGAAACAGCTCTCGCTGTGGCCCTGTTCCTCAGCAAGGTACAGGCCACCTGCTCAGAGGTCAGAGACTAAGAGAAAGCTTTGACAAACATCTCCAGTGTGGAGAAGCTTTGGATTCAAGTTCCCCAGAGACAAGACAGCTTGTAGGAAACAGGCTCAGCACCACTCCATGGCTTTTGCTCTATGAGAGCAACAGCATCCATGAGAAAGCATCGATACCACTTGTTCCAGTAGGGGCTTCACTCTTGGAGTCATTCCTTCAAGGGGCTGGGGCAGACTGTACAGGTATGTACTGCATGGAAAACACCATCCCAGTTGGTTCTGACCCTGCTGCCATCTGCATGAGCAGACTGGCAGTGGACAGGACAGCTGGGATGAGCTGCCCATCCCACAGCTCCAGATAGGGCTGAGGCAGTGTTCACAGGGGAAGTCACCACACATCTTTCCAGGAGGCAAAGTGCTTGGCCTCAGGTCAGTGCTTCTGCACAGATTTGTTCCAGTTTAATTGACCAGGTGGGAACAGGGTGCACTTAGTTTGAAAGACATTATACTGCTGAATTAGCTCTCCTGCCAAGTGCATTATCGCTCTACAAACAATGTGAGTATGGGGAAGTGCACCTGGGAAAGCAGAGACTAGATGCATGAGGAAGAGTGTAGATTCCTCTGTTGATGACACAGATAAGTAGAACCGGTCATTCCCCAGCTCAGCAATTGAACTAAAGAAATGAGATGGCAGGTCTAGGATAGCAAGGAGCTGTAAGTCAGGAACTACACACTGGCCAGTCCAATATCCCTGGCTACTGACAGAGCTACAAGAATGGTCATCAGGGGACATATGGGGGAAACCACCCATGTGGAAAGACTGAGGAACCCACCAAGCCTTTAAACTTTGTATCTTCAGCCAGTGATCTTCTCCCCACTAAGCACCAGTTTTAAATATCAGTAGTTCCCCTTCTACAAAACTCTGCCCCAGGCAGGCCCAGATGACATGTTTGTACCCACTGGCCAAGTGCCTTGGTTTCAGTATGTCGCATAACCCTCCTTTAGCCAGCTCCTGGCACCTCCTGCATTTGTGCCTTCACCCTCTCAGGCTGACTGTCTTCTTTTTCCCTTCTTCCTTTAGGTCTGCTTCCATCTCTTTGTGGTTTCTCCATCTGTCCTTTTCCCTACGTCTGTGTCTGTACTATCTTTCTATACTGTCTGTACATCTTTCTATACACTCTCCCCTCAGCATGTATCTCCTCTTTGCCCCTCACATCAGTGGCTCCTCCTTTGCTAGCCACACTCCCTCTCATCATTCCCCCCAACATTTTTCATTGCGTGTGCATCCCTATTCCTCCTCCAGCCTCTGCTGCTGTGATCCTCACTTGCATCCCAAGGTCCCTTGTGAAAGGATGTCATGGTCCCCAGAGGGTTAAAAGCAGGAGTGGGGGTGGGGAGCTGCCCTTCTCTGTACTTGATTAGTGCCATCAGCCTTTTGGGAGGCAGCAGGTGGCCCGAGGGAGCTGGGCTGCATCCTCATGCTGTCTCTCACGTCCTCAGCACTTAGGGGAGTGCAGCAGCCCTGCTATCAGCTGTGCCAGTGCCAGGCTGGAGGGAAGGAGGGAGGCCATGTAAAGCAGACTTTCTGGCAGACACAGCCAGTTACCACATGTGGAAACCTCAAACACACGAGGATCAAAGAGGATTGATATGGTGAGTGACTGTACTTTATGCAGCTGGAGGATATTAAGTGTCATTTTCCTTGTACTCAGCTGCGCTGCAGAGGTTCCTTGGTCCCCCACGCTGCTCTGCTCGCTGCTCGTGTGTTCCTGTGGCTGCAATGAGGCTCCTCGAGGCCTTCCCACAATATATCACGGAGTCCCTCCTGGTAATCCTCACTCTGACCCACCTATTCACACATATGTATGTGCATATCTCAGATCCCTAAGCAGCTGAATTTCTAAGGAAGTGAATACCTCACAGCAGCCAGTCTGACAGACATCCGCCCTGGAAAACCGAATCTCCCTGGCAATGGGAGTGTGACAGGACAGGCAAAACAGAATTAGATTTTTCATGAGTAAGAGCAAGGAGCAGGCATCTCCTGTCAAGACATCCACATATCCTCCACTCAGAAACACAGCAGGATAATTTAGGGGTTAGGAATAAAACATGCCAAAAACAAAGGGCACCTGGCTCAGTGAGACTACGCATTGAAATTTAGGTGTGGTATCAGAGAGTATGCCTTTGAGCTAAAGTCCCCCAACTGAAGGACTGCTGTGTTAATCCTGCTTCTAGTACAGCCCGTTGGAACCTGATATGGGATAAGGCAGCATCTTGCCAGATTCTCAGTCTTCAGGGGATCACAGAACAATATGTCAAATGCTTGAAATGTGTCACTAATTGCACAGCCTCTCCCATCCACAGTGCATATATACATTACACCACTCCTGGAGCACTGTAGGATCTGGACATCTCACAGTCTTCATTTTTCACAGCACCCCACTGAAAGGAGGAAAGAGCCTTTATCAGATATGGAACTGATAAAGAATCGAGACAAAGAGAAACAAAAAGCAGATCCCAGTCTGAGATGCCACAATGCTGAGCACGGGAGCACTGGGACTTTCTCAGTCCCTTAAATGGAAACCAAGAGCCCAGAAGGAGAAAAAAAATACCCCAGGGAGCCATAATACAAAACGACACAGAAGAAAATAGTAAATCCCAGCACTCTCCAGGTTACACTGCAGCAGTCAGAACTGCTGAGAGGTGCCTTCCTTCAGAGAGGCAGCCTGCAACCTCTGCTTTCCTGAACCTGCACTCACCCCTCTCTTCACTTCTAAAAAAAATAGCAGTTCTTCAGTAGTTGCTTTCTCTCCACTGACAGGGCAGCTTTATGTTTAGTGCAATACCCCAGAACAAGAGACCAGTGTTCAGCTTCTCCATTAAGGGACCCATTTTCTACATTCCTAGACATGGTGTTCATGGACCCACAAGTTGCTATGGAAGGACAAACCCACTCACCATGCTGCTCTGAATGCCTGATTAAGTCTCAAAACCACCTGCTGTAGTCCTTAGAATGCTCTGCCTAATAAATCTGAACATGCTCACAGTGAAAAAATACTTAGGAGCCAAGATCACCTGCTTTCTGTACCTATGCCAGGTAAGGCAGGAATCAGGCTGCCTCATACCCAGTGCATCCTTAGTTATCCTTTGTATGGGGATATGTCCCACTGCCTGACCCAGTTCTTAGGGTCTCCACCATTCCAGCTGCCTCCAGTGGTGAGACAGGCTTCCTATGGAGGCTTTTTTTAAATGAAAACACACTACTCACCATTGCATTTCATGTCATGTCTGACGTCTAGTAGGGAAGCAAACAGTACTTTCAGAAATAAAGCAATGACAAAAATTTGCCTCCAGCACATGATAGTCACTGAGTGTAGTTTTTTTTGGAACATGTTGTTTTAGGTGTGGTTGCCTAAACGCTGCCTCTATCCCCCTTCAGATCCATAAGCCACTGTACTGAAGTCTGCCTTAACTAACAAGCACTACAGTACCTGTCCGAAGAATAAGCAGTAGTGGAGTGCAGCCTGTTTACACCTAATTCTTAGCTCCAGCCAGTGTCCTGGCACTACAGCCACTGTGACACCTCTTCTCTGCAACTTTAACTCTCATCTGTTTTTCTAGATCTTGTGGCTGCACAGTGACTGAGATAATAAAACAGAAAAAGGGATTAAGAAGAATTGAAGCAAAAAAAGGGGAAGGAAATATGTCTTACAGAAAATGGACAGAAAAAGAACAAAAAAACCAAGGTGCAGGTTAAGACAATGTAAGAAAGGAACAGCTGGGCAAAATAAATACATTTGTGAAAGGAAGTACAAGGATGTAATAAAAATTAAGAAAAGGAGAAATAGAAAAAAAAAAGGCTGATATAGAAACACATGTCCTTCTAGTAGGTGATAGATATTCTTCTGATTCTCAGAAAGTTGCATGACAGTGTAAGGGAAGTATGTTCTTGCAGCAGTTTTGTGTCCAGTGAAGCAATTAGTGCAGCACTGAGTGACAGAACATGTGCAGGATTCCTCCAGTGCCTGCAGAAGAGTTTTCATGTTGGGTGAAAGACCACTACCTCAGCAAGTCGGTAATTTTCAGGTCTTCAAAGAGTCTCTTGGTTAAGAAGTATCTCCTGCACCATTCCTGATGTTAAGTGCCGACTGTGCAGCTCTTCCTGTCACAAAGGCACAGGGCACCACAACCATTCAGCTACCCTATGCCAAGAGTTCAGGTTTCCCTGGGAATTTGGGACCCTGAGCCAAACCACCTTTAACAGGTCCAAAGACTTATCAGATAACACATTCTTTAGCCTTTCAGAAGAATCACTGGATCAGACAGAGAAGACAATGTGCTAGTCACATGAGACCCTAAATCCTGAACTGACCTAAAAATGCAGTGAAGCTCAAAACTCTCTGAATAACATATTTATCTGCAACTGATTCCTGATCAAGCATTGATACAAGATTTCTGGGAACACCTTAAAATGTGAAGTGAAATGTAGTAGCAAAATAAATGTCTGACCACTGTTGCCATTATCTGATGTTCATACAGCAGATCCAAGCCTCCCTGAATTCCATCCTGTTCTGTGCCAGGCTCAGTGAAAGAGCTGGAATTATTTTCCCATGGCAGCCACTCCTCTGATTCTTCCAGAGTTCACCCCACAGAGCTTAGAATATTGCAGAAACCAACAAATGAAACTACTGATGACATGATTTTCAGAGCTTGGAGCCAGCTAGAGATGCATTATTAATAGGATTAATTAAGTCCTCCTAAAGGGTCCAACTTAAATCAGGATGACACTGTAGAAAGCACTGTATGTATTAAAAAAAGAGTAAGAGAGAGCTATATCCTGAAGACTTATAGGCCTACATATATGAGGGAAAAGAAGTAGTATTAATTCTGTTTTGCTGATATGGAAACCTGACATGTAGTGATTACATTGTTTGGCCCAAGAGAAGATCTGTGATGGAGCCGTAAATCAAACCCTAATATCCAGAGCCCCAGACCAGTGCTTCATGCCCTAGGCAATCCACAGTTTCCCTCTGGACTGAAAGCAGAAACCATGACACAGGCAGCTGCTAGGTCTGCTGAACAGAACCACTACAAGTGCTGTATGTTCAATGTTGTTTGTTTTCATTCTTGATTTCATGCTCCTTTACTTACTTGAAGCCTCTGGCACCAACAAACAATTTTCTGGGATTCAAGAAAGTGTAGTTATGGATCATAAACCCTCACTTGCCTGCTGGGAATGTGCACAGCTGATGCTATCGGGGGAACATACACATGTCAGATTCTGTCCGTCTAGCCCAGACCAGAAACAAGAAAATGACCTTCAGAGTCACGCTCCAAATTTTTGTGGTTAGACGACTGAGAAACTGATGTTGCAGTAGGACACTCTTCCTAAACTAGGAAGAAGAACAAAGCCACTCACTGGCTGGTGTTGTACACCAAAAGAAGTTAGGATGCAGCCCTTGGGAAATTGCTGCACAGAGCATGGAAGTATTGTTGAGACAGCCTATGTGAGCCTAAGCATATTCTTACTTTTTACTGAGAGGAATAAGATCTGCTGAGTACTCTGACATCGTTCCTAAACAGACAGATTGCCTCCTCCCAACAACTAAGAGAGGACCAAGCTACCACTGAAGAAAACACCAAAAAGGCAACCTATTGTTGCAGCCCTATGGCCTGTTCTCCCTCCCGGGACATTCATAAGGCTAAACCAAACCTCAGTGGCTTGAAGGGCAAGTAAAAGGCCTGCCAGTCAGAGACACAACATGACATGCTTGAATACCGTACAACCTTTTCAGTCTCTAATTTTGGCTCCCTAATCACCTAATATCTGGACCTGATGTAAACTGCCGTGGCGAAGCAGGTTTATACGAGTTCAGCGTGCTCTGTGGAGATCAACTGTCTCCTCCTGCCAGGCAGCAGGTGTGGACATTAAACCTGCCCAGCCCATTCCATCCATCCGTTTTCAAGGTGCCCAGAAGACAGCAGAGAGGTCATTTTGGGTCCTCTGTTTTGTTACAGAAAGGCTACGAAGATCCAGAGAGATGCAGATGACAAACATGCGTGGGCCTCAGGCAATAAGTGGTGCCACTATCCCCAGCAGGTACCAACTTCTCCAGTTCCACTCTGTTTTTGCTCCCATCACAGGCTCAGCTGCTGGGTAGTTATATTTCAACTACCCTCAAACCAGTGAAGGTGTCTGAGATACCTCAGTGGGGTAACTCTACAGGCAGCATCTCTGATGGGGAACATTTTTTCTTTCAAATCTCCATTTGGGGATGATTTCCACTGTGTCAGGCAGATAACTTATTCCCTATGCTTTACATAATGAAATAGCTCATCCTCCTCTTCTGTTGCCTCTGCACACCTTTCTATCATCCTTCAAGCAGGAAGGCACAATCAGAATGGGAGCAAGTGCATATGTGCACCAGACTTGGGGGCATGTTTAACAGTGGGAGTACGACACGTGGAGCAGATGTGGATTTTATCCACGTAGGGAGGATCTTTTAATAGCCCCGACTTCACTCTGGCTCTTTCCCAGATGAAAAGGTGCTGCCACATCTGGCAGCAATGAAAGACATTCAAGTACTGTGTTCTACTCACTCTGTGTTCCCTGTATCCTCACCTTGCCTGCAGCCCTACCAGAGCTGCCCCACTTTGTGACCCAACACTGGGAATCTGCCAGCTTCCACCGATGTGAAGTTAAGACAGACCCACAGCAGTTTAAGTGAACAATAAATTAAACTGCCTTTCAGTGAGAACAGGAGATGTCACCTATCCCACCCAGTGCACAAATCCTGCAAACACAAGTTATCACAACCTGAAAAATTGGCTGGAGACTGAACACAGCAATCCAACACAGACAAGGCTGCATCTGCTCACCCCAGATACCACTTCTGTCATTCCTACCTTACAACAGCTCTCCCACAAGCCTCTTTCCCTTGGGGGCCCCTCTGCCTGCAGCATCTCTCTGTTATGCACTCAGGTAATCCTCACAGAGGAGCTCTGTCACAGTTTGAAATCTTTGCCCTCACCACTTGCCCTATGACATTTTCTTCTGCTGCCTTCCTAACTCCCTCTCATGCAATTACCCTCCCATTTTCTAAGCACTTTCCTCAGGGCAACACCTCCCCGCTCTGCTCTGGAGACTGTGATACCCCCCAGGCTTCCAGTCTCAGCTGACCTGGCTTGATCTCCAACCTCCACACAGCCTGCCAGCCTCACCTCACTGAGGAAAAGGTGAAAGGCAGCGCAGCAAAAGGAGGAGCTACACCTGGATCAGCACATCAGCTGTGCCATCTCACCCTGTTTCCAGATCTTCTCCCATTGCGAGGAACAGAGGGGCTGATCTCTTTATACCTGTCCCCCAAGAAAGCTTCTGTTTGCTGCCCTCCCACAAGCACTGACCAAGCAGGACTGCTCATCCTGGTGAGAAGGCGGCCAAGGAAACTGGAATGTGGCTACACGCAACCCAGACGCTAGCACTGCTGGGTCTCAGACCCAATCCAAGACCAGACCATCAGGACCCCTCCTCTCGTTTTCCCTCACCTATGCTCTCCCTCTCCCCCACTGACTCCCAAGAGGCTGGGGCAGAGGTGCTGCCGAGGGGATCTCACTGTCACAGGGACAGAGCCAACATGCCAGCACTAATTGACTCTTTAAACACAAGTAGGCTGCAGCGGTTCCCCAGTGCGTCTGGGATTGCCAAAGAGCATGGTGAAATGCATGTAGGAAAACCTGGAAGCACGATAGGATAGGGCACTTCCTCCTCTTTAAAGCTATCCAGTTGTCTTCTGTTCACAGCCGAAGCAATCCAGGTGTCCTGACTTGCTCCACCTGGGACAAGGACTCTGCCTCTATGGATATACAACAAATGTGACTACTTTGGCATTACTCTGGCTCATGAACTTTGTAAAAGGCTGACAGTTTTCCTTCTTTCAGACAACGAGTGATGGCATCTGTGAGCATGCTAAAGCATGATGAGTTCTCCTGACAGCACTTCGTTCCACCCCATCATGGGACAAACAAGCACAGAAAATGTGACTC
Organism: Machaerirhynchus nigripectus; assembly: GCA_013397975.1. Classification (NCBI taxonomy): domain Eukaryota; kingdom Metazoa; phylum Chordata; class Aves; order Passeriformes; family Dicruridae; genus Machaerirhynchus; species Machaerirhynchus nigripectus. Next base: position 401,873 of record VZRQ01005746.1, read on the forward strand.
TTCTGTTGTGCATAGGATAATTTTAGGCTTTTTATCTGAATTTGTTGAAGTGTAGGTCACAAATGGGCAGCTTTTGACTAGGGTAAACAAATTCCTCTTGTAGTTTTTCATGTGAGTCACGTTGTCTCAGATCTGTAATAAAAATCTCTTATCAGCCTGTTTCACAGTGAATGGTTATTTTGATAGTTACATGATCTGGTTTTGGTGTGCATGTTGTTTCAAAGCTCTTAAAATTTTTTTCCAGACTAAAAATGGTTTTGAAAGTGTGTACTTGTTACAGATTGAGGTAGTTTTTATTTTGTATAGAAAGAGATGTAAGGCTAATCATAGCAGAATAATTATCCCACTGAGATATACACCAGTTTATTTCCCCTCATAAGTTAGGTATGGCTGGGTTCAATGACAACATGAGCCATGGTAGCCAGCAAGGCCTTAGAACAAGAGGATCTTCTTGGGCATATTAATATCACTCCAGATAAAGTTAGCCTTGATTTGTCATTAAGTCCTTTACTAAGAACAGCATGTTAAGGATTGCACAGAGAAACTTCCACAGCAGCAGCAACAAATATTCCCAACAAAGGTCAGAATTATTTAATGCCCTTGCCCTATGACATGGATCAGTCATGCCAAACCTGGAAATAGACTTCAAGCCTTCTAATTTTATAATCCCATTATCCCCTTCTCCCCACCTCCTGGCACTTCTTCTGTTCTCTTTCACCTTAGCATCTTTACAGTGAAAGCTCCAAGACGGGTAACACGAGGGAAATGTAAACTGGATCCCCCAGCCTCCCCTTCTTACCTCATGCTCTCACATCTGCCATGTATTCGCTCTCCTGTCCCCTTTCACCCCAGACTTTTGTGCCCTGCTCTGTACCCAGCAGTGCCCATCACTGGCACACATTACACATCTCCCTTCCCTTTCCAACAGTTATTTTATGCATCATCTCTTCTCCATCGTCCTTCTTCTCTCCAGTCTCATTATTTCCAATATCTACCTCCTCCTCTCTTTCTCTCTCTCTCTCTCTCTCTCCCTCTGAGTTAATCTAGACTGAGTGAGGGGTGTGATGTTAGCCACAAAGGATAATGTGGTCATTTAACCAGCCTGATATGGACTCAGCAGACTGGCTTTAAGTGATGTTAACAATCCTAATTGAGGCAAGAAATCAGTGAAGCACTGATTTACCACTTTGCATATTTATTAGGTTTTATCAGTTTCTGATATCCTTTCCAAGAGTCTCTCCTCGTTTTTGTTCTGGTCATTATCTTTTGAAACTTATCTCTTTTTCCTCCCTTCCTGACCAAAAAAGGCTGTGTTTCACAACTTGATCATCACCCTAAACAGGATACAAGCTGCTTCCCCTTCACGTGTTTATGTTAACATGCTTGCTTCTCATTCCAAGTTTATTTCTCCTGCCTCAAAGTCAAAGACGGTTTTTTGTTTCTTTTTTAAAGAGGAACAAAGAACTTCTTTTCCGTCTTAGATATGGATAAGGTGAGGCCATGGTCCAGGAAGGCTGTGGCTAATCGTACAAGGAGGCAAAGAGGGAACAAAAGTGAGACTCGAAAATAAGGCTGCAGTGAAAGCATGAAGGCAAAAGGTTACAGATAGGGCTGAGTAAGAGCTAATATCAAGACCAAGGAGGTGGCCCGAGTCCACTTTCCCACTGGTGCCTTTGGTACCCAGGAACGGGAAGGTGCTGGCAAAAACCGGACTGCGCAACAGGATCCAGCTCACTCCAGCACTTCCCTCTGCTGGCCAGTGTGCCGAGCCCCAGGCAGGGCACCGGGTGCAGGGGAAAGGGGACTCTGGATTGCCCCGCCTTGTCCTGGGATACAAACCATGTGAGGGACTCGGGTGAGCACCTGAACCACCTCCGTTTGCTGAACTGCAGCATTCTTCAGAGACTGAGGACGGCTGAATTACTGGGGGAACTTTAGCTCAATTCTAGATATCTATTTTGTGTTCTTATTCAAATTTAAGGTCAATTAGGAGGCCTTTTATGTCTTGAATGCACACAAACCTACTGCAACACTCCTGTCTCCTTATGGCACTTAACCATTTCCTCCAGTGGCTTAGATTTTCTTACCTCACTGCTGTTGAAAGAGGGCAGAAGCAACAAGAAAATGATAAACAGGAAGCCCCAAAAGGCCAGATCATTTACAAAACAACACGTAGGCACATGTATTCATAATGTATTGTGGATAATACTAAACAGCATGGAAAAGAGTTATTTGTTTTGCTGTATCCTTTTATACCTAAATAGTGATGTAGGATCTTGGCTTAGCAGGCAGCAGGAGCTTCTTGGCCTGCTCCCCAGATGTGCACAGATCTGTAAAATTTCCTAGAGCCTTCCTGTTGACAGTGCAATATAGAAGGCACTATTTGGCAACAGCAGAGCTCTTGCTGTTTTGTTGCAGGGGTTCTGCAATGTACGTCATGTCTGTTGTATGCGTATGGAAGAGAGTTTCTGGATTTCCTTCCTATGCCGTAAGACCTCAGGCTTACAGCCAAGTCCCATTTCTTTTCTAAGGTTCCCATCTTTAGATCCTTTTGCAACTTCAAATTTCCTTTATCCTGTTTTTAGCTACAAGATTCAGATGGTTTTTCTGGGGTACTTAAACATTGGTAAACATTCATTTCAGCATGTTCATTCCCCAAACCTCCCCAAACCTGTGCCGCACCCTCCTCTCTGGTGCCCATCACAAAGCTTTCCAGCTGCTCTCCCAGTCAATCCACCCTGCTGCCTCTCCTCACCACAGTTCTTCCACCCACTCCCTTTTTTTCCCTGCTTCCCTCATCGGTCTCCTCTCCTCCCCCTCCTTCTTCCTTCTTTCCTTTCTCTTCCTTTTCGCTTTCTCTGAATGGCTGTAACGCTGCCAGGACTTGGCAGATGAGCCAGCCCCTGTCTCAGAATTAGCTAAATTAGCTCTATTAGCTCTATCAGCTGTGTGCGTGACAGGGAAACCCCTCTTTCGAAAGCTCAGCCCTGCCGATCCTGGACACCAGAGGGCCGTTTTTAGGGATTCCGTTTCCTGCAGTCACTTAGCTGTCTGACGCTGTTTGCTTCTGAGCCGAGGCTGTGAGGTGTGTAGTGATGTACCCTCACAGTTTTTTATAGGATTAAAAAAAAAAAAAAGTGCCTGCTGCCCCAGCAGACCAGCTCAGCCGCTCACTCAGGCAGGGTTTTTCTAAGCGGTGTGTGCTCATGCTTGGGGGCACGGGGAAGCAGAGCTGAGATCTGGCAGCGCTTCCCTCACCTGCTGAAGAACGGGAGGGCAGAGACAGGCAGCACCACCCGCCGCTCAGCGGCAGAGGGCACGGGGGGATGGCTGATTTATTGTAGGGTCTGACGAACATCTAGGTGCTTCTCAGAGACAGTAAGTGGAGGGGATGGAGGGAAGAGCGATCCGGTTCCCATGGCAACCGCGCTCGAGTCATCTGAGGTCAAAATGGTGACCGAGGCTGCCAGAGAAAACGAATTTTGACGTGAGGATAAATCCCAGATCAGTGGCCGCATGACTCAGTCTGCCAGCTCTGGGTGCCTGAGCAGCCCTGCACCCTCCTTCGTCCGCCGTCCCCCCCCGCAAAACTGGACTGCACTGCTCCCCGCTATTGGTGCCTCCCGGGGCCCTCTCGATGCCTGATCATCTCTCTCAATGCCTGCCCTGAATTCACCCCCAGCTATTTCTGTTTCTGGGTCACCGAGGTCACATCTGCACAGCCACCAGAGGCTGATGGCGGTGTGGGCTGGCACATCCTCGCTCTCTTGAACAGGGGCTGCCCACAGCTGTGAGGCTCAGGCCACCAGCCCACCACCAGCCCACCACCAGCCCACCACCGGCCAGCAGAGCCTCAGGTCGCCAGTCACCACTCCTTTGCTGTCCTCAGGGGTCCGACTTCATCGAAAGCCATCGCGTACGCGCCTAGTGACGACAAAACACGTCAGCTTCTATCTTTTTTGGAAAGCAGCTGGAACTGAGCAGTCTCTGCAGGATCCTGCCGCGCTGAAGCGGAGTCCTGTTGCCATCTGGTGGCAACTGAAGAGCACTTGGAAGTATAGACAAATTACCAAGATCCATGCCCCGCTATTCTCTGAGGGGCTTGTTCTCCTCCATTGGAATGGGCTGCCCAGGGAGGTGGTGGAGTCACCATCCCTGGAGGTGTTAAAGAAACGGCTGGACTTGGCACTTAGTGCCATGGTCCAGTTGACAAGCTGGTGATCGGTCAAAGGTTGGACCAGATGGTTTTGGAGATCTTTTCCAACCTAAATGAGTGTGTGACTGTTTATTCCACAGGTCTTTACTCAGGCCACATCAAAATTTCCTCACTTTAAAAGGGAACAGGGGAGAATGTTAACGTTATTAGATTTGATTTGATTTGATATCTAGATTTCAGACTATACCTGCCACTGCAAGTGTCCTCCACAGTTTTTAATTAAACACTGGCAATTTTCTTGATTACTCCACGTGCTGTAGCCAGGACTCTCCTAACCTCCAAACCCTGCAGTTTAGCTCACCCTAAATTAGAAATCTTCCCTCTGCCTCTGAGAATTGTTGAATGAATCATCCACAGTTGGTCAGTTAATGAAGGTACAATTACAAACCCCATCTGGCTGTTGCAGAAATCTCCTTAAAGGATTGCACCCCTGCTTATCGAGGAACGTAAGAACCAGAAGCTAGCCTCAGACTCCCTCTCTGTCTGGCCCAGGGCCCCATCCCATCTCCGGCTTAGGGGCAGAGGCCTCATGAAAGGCAGAGTTCTCTCATCAGATGGTTTGTCCTGACACGTTCCTTTTGTGGGCACTATTGCAGCTTCTGCTGGAGCCTGGCGTACACTGCAGCACCAGCATTTCTGAACATAGCCACAAATTCACCCTCCTGTCTATTCACTGCTCTCTGGTACAGAATAATTCCCTTCCCCTTTAAGGAGGGCACCAAACCATTGGATTGCGTGGACAGTGCAGAAGCAGGACATCCTAATGGCATTTGATTGTAATCCTGCTTTGGTTGTTACTCCCACCTATGTTTAGTCCTGCCTTTGTACCTTCCCTCATGCCAGTCTTGCTCTTGCCTGTTCCCTGCTCCAGCCCAGCCACATCTGCTTGCTGGAACCACCCAACCTCCTTCATGACCATGTTGCCTAAACTCCAACAAACTGCCTTTACCAGTCAGGCAGAGAGCCCACAGAGGGTTTTCCACTCTGTTGTTCCCACACGCAAGGATGACTCATGACATCTTGTCACTCCCAAGTAACTTAGCTGATGAAATCCCAGGAGCAGCCAGCCACACTCCAGCTCCATGTTGGTGCTCCAGCATCAGCTTCTACTCCATGTGAAATAATCCAAGGAAGTGCAGCAGCTCTTTCACTAGCCCCAGCTCAGAGCTGAACCTTCCCCTTGCCACACAAAACTAATGATGGCCACTGATGTTGTTTCGGTGCTGTTCATCTTTCTTGTAGGTTGGTTTTGACCCAGTCTCCTGTGTCTGCTCTTGCTTGCCAGACACAGGATGTGGGTGAGGGCCCAAACAAGCCCTCCCCTGCAGAAGGTGAGGCATTGCTTTTAATCCTTTATTTAGATCCCAGGGGACAGCAGTAAGCAGAAGCTGCACTCACAGCATTAAACCAAAAGCAGAAGGATTCTGTGGTATCTGGCAGTACTGTGACCCTCAGCATGGTCCCAGAAAGGAATTCTGCAATGCAGCAGCCCCACTTCCAACAGGGGCTGATTGGAAAAGCCCTGATGTAGCTGTAAACATCATTCACTTTAGTTAATTTTTTTTTTTTATTCTCTACATCAGTTCTGACACCCACTTTCAAGACAGGAAGGCTGAGTGTTTGAAGGGCTCGTAACGCAGTGATTTTCTCATGCAGTTCTCTACAGCTTCATGTTTCATCTTCATGTTCAGTGCATTCACAACTGCTACCTCAGGCCACAGAGCACAGGCAGGCACTCAAGAGTCACGCCGCAAATGTAGGCAGCCCAACCGACCTGTCAGTCCACCACTCTGCCCCAAAATGAGGAAACCTCATCCCACCACCGTATGGGGGCAGTGAATCACGTGGGTCTGAAAGACACAGGAGCCTCTACAAACTTCATAGACACAGAATTGTATTGAGAATGCTAATATTTTTTTACAATTTAGGCCAGGGACAGATCTTCAGTCACTGTGCACTATTTTGTGAAAGAGATTAGTTGGTTACACAACAGCACTAGTTGAAATGGTGGCTGTGAGTGTTCCTCACTAAAATTTGATGTTTAAAGTTTAGTTAGCAGCCCACTAGAAATTGTCCTTACAGTTCTGTAAACAGTTTAGAAGTCATCACATGGGAAAGAATGTTCCAGAAGGAACTCTGCCCGCAGCCAGACTCTTATATAGGGTAAGAGTTTAACAGTATGGCCACTTCATGCCCAGTAGACTCAAAACCAAAGAAGTTGAATCTACTGCCAGAGTGAGCCTTACTCTCTGAGTGCGCATTGAGTCAATTTATCAACACTTTGTTCACTTTTCATGTGGCCCAGTTACTTTAGGTTCTGTGCATGATACCAAAATAATTTAGGTCAAGAGACTAATGCAGTTTAGGTTCAAAGCCATCTTTCACTAACGTGTCTCTACATGTAATGTTTGATTCACTATGATGACAGAGTCAAGTTTATTTATTCTTTTTTTTATTTGCCTTTCGAAAATTAGAGCTTGTTGCTGGTTTTGAGGATCTGGGTTACTGGAAACACTGCTTAATAGGTCAAGTGCATTGCTCTACCACATTCGTGCTCTTCCCCACAACTCCCATTGATTTGATCCCAGACATGAAGTCTCCCCTAAAAGAACCAAAGCCAATGCTGATTTGAAACAAAGCCAGGTTACTCTGAGCGCGTAACATAGGGTTCCTTGTTCCCAGAGCTTCATCAACAGATCTCCACGTTCTTTCACAGCTGGAAAGGAGAGCTCCCTTAAATCTTGTGCTGCCTACCAAGAACCGAAGAGGAAATACTGGGAAATACCTTTTGCCATATGCATCCCTGACCTACTGGCTTGCATATGGCAAAAATCACTACAAAGCTAGAGTCGGGAAAGCATAATTGCTCTAAATCCAATAGGATACAAATGGTAAACTAGTCTTCCAGGCCAGAACTGGTCATTTTGGGTATATGGCTACTCATCCTGCTGACAGTAACTTTTCCAGACGCTGCAGACTAACTTACCTCCTAATATTTTGCATCATCCTCAATGGCATGCTGCAACCTCAGCAATGCCATTTTAAGTAACCCAGAGCAGAACTACTGGCTCATACCGATTTTTAAGAAGGACTAAGAATGATTCATGTTAAGATTTCAAAGCTCACAGGTTGAACCAAGCCTTCTGGTGTTCAGGGACTCTGCAAATGTTTCTTACCAATGTATTACCAGGAATCAAGTAATCTCTCTTCCTGATACAGACTCCTTAAGAAGAGAACAGTATTTTAAGGACAGCAGCCATTCAGAAATGCACTGAAAACCCTACAAAAGCCTTTATAAGTACTTTCCCCCCCCTCTATTCATCATGTGTTTCCTCAAACATTTGAGACAAAAATCTTCTGATTATGCACAGGAACACAGTTGTCCCAGTTCCTCATTCCTTGGACAGAAGGGCATCTGATCCTGGCTATTCCTATAAACCAACAACTTTAGAACATAATTAGCAATACTGTCAAAAACCCCTGCAACTAATTAGGATCATGTCTGGTCAATGTTAAACACCACTTGAAGGAATATGTTGTGCTTTCAAATGTGGACTGATCAGAAAGCTTGAGTAGTTCAGACAAGAAAGTGAATTAAGTTAGAGTTAAATGGCTGTTTCCTTTTCCTACTTCCACCTCGGGCTGAGTGAAAGAACAGCACAGCAGATGACTGTCCATGAAAGGAAACATTAGTCAGTCCCCTTCTCAAGATCTGTATCTTCATTTTAAATTCAGTTATGTTTCCGTGTGACTCACGCATCCTTGGGACATTCTTTGCGATTGTCTCTCTTGGGCATCAGTCACCTAACAGATAATTTGGCATCTGTAGCCAGATGAGAGGTTCCCCCTCAGAACCCCTCAACAGCTTGTGGGAACATAACCCTAACAAATACTCCTGCCCCAACTGTATTGCCACTGATGACAGCACTAGACATGAGTGCTGTCTCTTCATGAGAGCCATGTAAAATTCCAGGCCTTTCTGAAATCTAGTGAAGCATTTGGCTCAACCACTTCCTTCAGAGGTGAATTCTCCAGCATAACCTCATGATATGGAAAAGTGCTTCCCAATTTTCACCTCCCAATTTCACTAATGGTCATTTTGTCCTCATATATATGATACAGGCAGAACAGAAGCAAAGTCTACTTTTCCTACTCTAGCAATTATTTCGTAAACTGTCCACTTTTATATCTCTCCTTTTCAAAACAGCAATCTCAGTTTTTCCAGTCTCTCAGAGTTTTTGCATGCCTTAGTTGCTCATGTCATCATTTCCTGAAGTCTCCTATTTGAGGGCAGACTTCTGTGTCGTCTCCAGAGCATTCCTCAATGCTCCTCCAGAGCACTGACCTCAATGGTGATGAAATCTATGCCTATGATTATTATAGAGTTAATCTGAACCCCACAAGGGAAACATCAGCCCTTGCAATTGCACTGTTGAGACTGAACTTCAAATACTGTTGTGTTGCCCAGCCACTTTCCCTGTACAGGTCATCTTAGGGAAGGACATTTTAGAAAGTCTTTAATTAACTCTGGAATTCTTTCCCTCCTGTCCACCCTCACTTTGGGCAATGTATTTGTTCTTAAATTTGTAGCATCCTCCCAATTAAAAGCTCCTTTTCCTATCTGTTGATTACCATCAAGTGTATCTCTGGACGGCCATCAGATCATTTTCCAGACTTCAATTTACTAGGCAAAGTTTTTAAATCAAAATTTTGGTGGTAGAATCTTCATTCTTCAGAAGATCCTAAAAGCCATTCTTACACCTGTTTCCATTTGAATGAATATTTATTGAGAACAAATGATCAGAATTATTCACAATATTCTCTATGAGACTTTTTACATAGAATATTCTCTTGCTACTTTTCTGTATACCACTTAGCTTTTAGCAGTTCATGGTGTGTGACCAGCTAATACTCAGAGATCCTTTTTTCTCCTTCTCTCTCATTTCCAGTTGGTGAGTTCCCAGGAACAAAAGTTATTAGTCCCTATATCCATGGTAGTAAATTTTGCATATTCGAATCTCATCCAAGATTCATTTCATCCATCTTTCAGTATTCATTTATAACATCCTGATCATTCTGTCCTTGTGCCATCAGCAAATTTCATCCAAATGCTCTTTTTATTTATGCCAAGGCCATGAATTCAAATACGAAACAAGATAAGGCCCCAAAGTGACCTCCAGTAGCAATCCCTTTTCCCTATCAAGATTCTGCCTTTGTGGAGCAGTCTCAAAGGCCTTTTAAAAATCTAAACATATCAGATTAAATGTTTCTCTTTTATTAACTTCTTTGTTGACACATCCCGAAAACTGAGAAGAGGATTTATGAGATACTCTTTGCTTAAAGAATTAATCTCAGTTATCAGGATCTTCCAGGTGTTTTGACATATTTTTAATTACCATTCTGACCAGCTTTCAAGAAACAGATAAAAGCTTCACTATTCTACTTCCCTGATTCATCCCTAGCACCTTTTTGAAAATTGTGGTACAGTCTCTGTTGTGTTCCCTGAAGGCCTGGTACCACAGCAGCTTTATATGAGAGACCACATATTTTCCTAACCCAAGAAGCCAAGATGCCCCACTACTTCTCACCTGAAGTTCTCTGGAATTCTTGGAGGTATACCATATTATGTTTTAAAATTATTAGTTTGGTCCAACATTTCTCATTATGAACTCTCAATCTTTGAAAGCTGCTTCATCATAAAAAACAAGAATGCACTCAGGACAGGAATACAAAAGCCTCAAAACTGAAAGTGCATGTGAAAAAACAAGGTTTTTCTCGATTGTTCTCTTTAACCTCCCTTGATCCAATACATCCACTAATTGTTTCACAGGCTTCCCAGTTCTCACACCCAGGAAGATTCTCATTTATCCTTTTCATTCATTTCATTGTTTGCTCTGCAACTCTCTATCTTCCCTCCTAATTATTAAATGCTGCAAATTCAAGCTTCTCCCTACTGTAAAATTTGAAGAACCTCTTCCATGACTCTGAAATTATAAGTTAAGTCACACAGGCACCCTATTTTCCTTTTGATCCACAGGAATGCTTGTCATCCAGGACTACTATTATTGCTGATATCACAGGTACCCGCCAGCACTTCTGAGGATTTTAATCTTTTACTATTAACTCTGATGTCTGCTTCTCAGTCAGAACCAACAGCATGAACTGCTCATTAGTTTGAGTTATTGCGATCAAACTTTACATCCTGTCTGCATTTTCACACCACTGGCTTTTGAAGTGACAGACAAGCTGTTAATCAGACTCGCTGTGCTTCAGTGCCTGTGAAGTGTACTGGCTCTTTGAAAAGTGACTTCAGGTGGTTCTTCATTTACTGTTTCAAGCAACTTCTGTCCACACTTACAGGCAGCCAGAGCTTTCCTAGCTGCCAGTCCTGGGAATGTGTCCACAGCTTTCCTTCCCTGGCGCCATTGCCCAATATGAAGACCCAAACTTTGTGCACAAAACAGGGTTTTCCTTTAAGGACAGCTACCAACTCATTGTTTGGTTTGTTCACCACAAGCATCCGAAACGTAGAATACAATTTTGTCAATTCAAAAGGAAGGAGCAGTATCCAGCTTCCTCTCTCAGAGCTATTTTTATTCTGGAGGTCTAACAAGCAAGAAAACCAGTAAAAATTACTTCAGCCTATCAAGTCAAATTAGCTAAAATGCACGTAAGCATCTTAACTGCTGTGTAAGAAGGTACCTTTTCATGTAGGCATTTTAGAGAACCACTTTGTAACTTCGCTGTACTTTGTATTCATTGAGCCTGTGGTAAAACAACATGTGTAACAGTACCTCTGTGAGCTTTGGGGCACTAGAATCTGATCTTTGATATCAATTTGTCCGTCTGTGCAACAACTGAAATGTTTCCCTTGTGAGTACTTCACAATCCTTAACGTAGTAACACTATACAAACCTTTTGAGTCAGGAAAGTGCAATTATCATGGAAATAATTTTTTCATGGAAAACTCTTTAGATGTTTTACAGTGAAGGAAAACCAGCATGACTTGAAAATGTGTGCAGAACAAATTCATTCACTGACACCCCCTTCTCGTCTTAAAAAAGTGCCTTTGTCTCACCCAAGTCTGCTAGAATAGAGCACAACAGACCCTAAGCCACCGGGAACACTTGTGAAGACCTCGACACCCTGGTCTGCCAGATCATGATGGCCAGGAGTTCCCTCCCCAGGGGTCCCTCGCTCTCTATCCTTACAAGCACTGAGATCACACAGGAGTTTGCATTTAAGTACTGCTTAGAATCGTGTAGGCACTTGCAGACTCCGACAGCTCTGACTTCACCCCCCAGGTTTTTCAGCTTGAACAGAAGCTCCATAACAAGACTCCTGCATATGATCTTCCCCCACCAACCTTTCCAGAAGACATTGTTCCCAGACGCCCATTCACAGCACAGCTCAGCCCCAGGGAACCCATAGGAAGGGCTGGGGCACACCAAGTGGTTATTTTCCCCAGTTTGTGCAGATCTGTATCCTGACTCCTGCCTCACTGCACCGCTTTCTGTCAGAGATACCACAGTCTGAACACGCAGTTAAGCATTGTGCAGCAAGTATTTGTCATTTTGTATCTCCCTGGTATCTCCCATATACTGCCTGAATGTCCTAAAGACTGGGGTTTATAATCCACCTATTTTTGTCTCTGTGAATATTTAATCAATCATTCACATAAAGAGGATAAGCTTCAAGGGGAAAAGAAAAAAAAGCATTAAAAAGCAATTACCTCCAATTATCCAAAGCTGGCTAACAAGAGCACTTGCCTAGGATACACTGGCACATCTCTCTTTCAAACAGGGCATTTGACCTCAGGACACAGAAAGAGCAGTCTCCCTCTGCTCATGATCCTTGGGAATGAGCCATACTCTGTTCCTGTGTCTACCTACAGCCACTATGCCTGTCTGAAAGATCAAGGGAAAAACGGGTGAGCCAGGTTTAAACCTTTGCTAAAAAGCCACGAGGAGAATGAAGGTCCCTTGCAGACATCTAAAAAACCAAGAACTCCTGTAGGGTTCATGAAAATAAGAGACCAAATACAGGAGACAGACTTTATTTTTGTCCTTGCAGAGGGAAAGGTCACAGTACAAACTAGAGATTTAAAAGGCTTAAGAGAACCAGAATGAAAAGAGACATTAGAAATGCACCAATTAGGGGAAAAGCTTCAGTTAGAAACTTGTGCCTTGTCAGTCATCAAAGAATCCAATTACGAGACCAAAACCAGACTTTGTTAGTTCTGCAATTCACAGAACTATCTGCTTCAAAGCACATTAAAGTGCAGCTGCAGCCTGAAAAGTGACTATCACAGCTACGTGATGGCATGGAGCCTTCACCGAGTCCTGGAGGAAACAAAGACCCAACCTTCAGTCCCTAAGAAATGAACACTGGGACTTTCCTCATTTCAACAAAGCCTCTCTATATTGGAAGCACATCCAATGTCCCTGTCTTGGACTTCTGAGGATTTCAGGGAGAGTCTGTACTGTTGCAGGTCCTATTTGAATGCAGAGGTGGGCCCATGAAAGAGACTGGACAGTCCATGCAGAAACCACTTTTGTGAGTACCGAGAGACAGCGGGGCTTCTGTCCACCCAAAATATTCCATTCTCTTCCCCAGTGACTAAAAACTCTGGAGCACGGCTGGTTTGGGTTGCGCTGGCACTCCTCAGGCAGGGAATGGCCGTAAGAGATAGAACACACCCCACTGCTGAGAGCCCGAGTGCAGCGTGCGGGAAGGGGACACACTTCACCCTGAGAATTCCGTCACAGCCACTGTGCAAAATAATGTTAAAGGCTTCCAGGATGAGAGGACATATTCTTGAGCTGTGCCAGGGGAAGCTTAGGTTGAGCATTAGGAGAAATTACTTCACAGAAAGGGTGATTACAAGTTGGGATGGGCTGCCCTTAGAGGTGGTGGAGTCACCGTCCCTGGAGGTGTGTAAAGAACACTGGACGTGGCACTCAGTGCCACGGTGGTGCTCGGTCACAGGTTGGACTCGGAGAT
>VZRQ01005746.1:419883-477319 GCA_013397975.1 Machaerirhynchus nigripectus
CGGTGTGGGGACACCCCGGCGGCCCCCCCCGCCAGGCCCCTTCCCCGCAGCTGGTGAGGGAGCTTAACACTTGCCCCCTTTCCCACTAACGAGCCAAGGGTGTGCAGAGGCCCCCGGCACCCAGCCCTAGTAACTATCTAGAAGGAGGACTGCTCTTCCTCGCTGTGGAATAGAGCCTTCTGGAGCTCCCTCCATACTTGTTAAGGGGAGAGGTGTTCCCAGACCCCAGTTCCTGAGGATTGTGAGAATAACCCTTACTGCCTACTCCCTCCTGCTACTGAGGAAAGTCCTCTCTCAAGCAGAGCAGACAGCCCTTCCCCAGACCAGGTAGTAACGGGAGTCTTTACAGAAATCCTGTATGCCCAGGAGAGGCAGTTCCCAAGACAGAAATAAGCAGAAGCTCCAGATACTTACCTAGTAATTTTAATTATTTACATCTGCTCAGGAGGCGGTAGAGAGAGCAAAACAAGGGAGAGAAAGCAGAGAGAGATTTTGCTATTTTTTCCTTTTCCAGTTGCTGGTAACTGGAGATAAAGGTAATTTCCAATACTGATCTCATCCTCCTTCATCCCGAGGAAGATCCCTCATCCCCTAACCCTGAGAGGGTTTTCTTCAAATACCCCGTGCAAGGAGAGAAGACACACCTCCTAGTTACAGGGAGAGGAAAAGGCAGATTTCACTGATAATATCCACAGACATAGCAAGCATTTTTTTAGAGAAAGAGATTTTGCCCCCCTTAAGGACAAGGTGTACCTAGAGAAAAGAGATTTCTAGGTAGGCAGACTGGGGAAATTGATTTCTGAAATAATCTGACCATCAGTGAAAAGGCTGTTTCCCAGGGGAACACCCCTTTAGTAGTTAGCTGCCAAAAGGGAGAGAGGATCTCCATCCCAGGATAAAACCAGCAGTTTTAGGGGACTGACAATCCCCAGCAGATTGTTTTAATACTCAAGATCCTGATTTCATCCACAATCCTTTCACCCTCGAACTATTTTTTGAAGAAGCCCTTGGAATAGCTGACAGCAACAGTCTGAGTATGGGTCTCAGAGAAAGAGTGTGAAGGGCAGCACCCCAGCAACGAGCACTGAGGATAATCCACCTCCTTCCAGAAGATCTTCCAGACAGAGTGAGTGACCACATTATATCACCTCTCTATTCCTAGCTGTCCTCTCTTGCCTTCTGTCCTTGTTTTCTATGTCTCTTCTTCTCTCCTTGTATCTGCTTGCTTTTAATCTTTTAGCTCTTTCTGTTTCTGAACCTCTCCCCACCTTCTTTTTGTGTCTCTTTCTCAGTCATTTAGCTCCCTTATATGCTATATGGAATTGACCTGATTCTTTCCCTCACTATTTAGCTTATGGGAGACCTTAGCCTTGTTTAATTGTAAGAAACCTCTTTGCCCTTTCCCTTCTACTTACTTTCTCTGGTTTATTCATCCTAGGCTCAGCCTTAATCATCACTGGTGTGACTTAATTTCTGTCATTTAGGGGTCATTGAGAACGATAATACTGGCCAAAAAAAGCTTTGAGGAGACAGGAGCAGTGATTTGTAGTGCCAGTGTCCAAGGATGCACCTGTGGGGTGGAGTGTCAGATCTCCATGTGGGTTCTACTGTGGTTGTAACGGAATAAAATCCTTGTGCGGTGCAGACCTTGCTGTGCTTGGGGTCTGAATGTACAGATCCCCATGCAAGTACTCTGAGATGTGTGTCCTAATGTACCTAAGGGACTGTGGGATGAATTCTGCTAAGAGTGCCCTTGAGAGTGGGTCCTGTGGTGCTCAGGGACCTGGAAATGAAAGCCGTGACAGTGCTGGTGGAACCTGCTCTGAAAGCCAAAAGAAGCCATTCGGTTGCCACCAGTCTTCCTCCGTGTCCTATGCTGCATTCAGGGGTGAGGAATGTGGATCCTGATGCTGGTGCTGTGTGAGCCAAGCTGCTGCTTTTTGTAAATGAGGCAGTAAATTCCCAGTCACAGATGAGTATTCTGACACCAGTGTAGTGATTTCCTGAGAAATCAAGTCGGAGGGAAACTTCATCTCAAATAAAGCCAAAGCAGATTCCAGTAGCAGAAGAATCATGCTTAAGGATATCTCACGTGAGGTATTACTGTTTCTAGTGAGATAGCAGTGAGGAAATCCAAGATCAAAGGGCCAGGACAGGGAGCCCTTTTGGAAGCCATTTGGGAGAGCAATGGTTAAACAGGGAGTCCCTGAAGAAGGAACTCCTTGGTGTAATGTGCTAGCAAGATCAGACAAAGGATGCCAAAGTGATTCCCCATTTTGGCAGGGAATTTTGTCAGTTATCCATAGCTTCACAAGGTGGCTCTTTCTAAGGGAAGGCTGAACCACCAAGCGTACATATGCTCTGGGGGTACTGTTAGATGCCCTCCTACCTGTTGCCCTATAGTTATGCAATCAGCCTGTTTTGAGTAGAGCTGTGTTATCTAGCACAAGGGAAGAGATAACTGAGGCATTTTGGCCTTTGTACATTCAAGGAGATAAACTGACTTTTCATGCTCCTGAGGTTAATTTACCTCATGCTGCCCCCTTCCTCACAGTAATGACTTGACATTTTTCAAGTGCTTTTGCCTCTGATGGATGCCAGGGCACTTTACAGAATATATATGCCAGCCTTAACAAAATTCTGCTCTTCCACAACAATTACCTTTCTGCGCATTAAACATTTTTTTTTCTTCCATTAATGATAAAGATTCTGTATTGGCTGCCTGAGCTTTTAGATGTTCGTTACAGACATAAAAGGCTGGAAGTGGTGTGCTATAGACTAATTGTTATTTATTTTTTAATTGCTGACAAGGCATTCACTGCTGACTTGGACACAAAATTAAGACAATCTCTGCTCTGAAGATCTCATAATCTAAACCACAGCTATACTAAAGCTGGGACATACTCATAAATTTTAGGGAATAATTTTTCAAGAGCACAGCTCTTCAGTGTGATCATGGTATTCACATCAAATGTTTATCACAGGTGAAAATGCAGCTTTCTCTAAGGTAGAATACTGCAGCTATTCTGCACCATTTATTTTATATGAAAGTATTTATACGAGAAAAAGGGAGAGTATTATTTATCTTCATGAAAGTGCAGGATACTTTATAGACACATTTAAATGCAAGTGTTATGTCTATAAGAGTTTACATTAAGAATGTTAAACCTGACTGCCTAAAATTAGACTTCAAAAACCCTATTAATGTACCTAAGTAAATAGCCTCATTCTTGTAAATGCCCAGGAAGGTAGAGCTGGCTTCAACAGAAGCAATGAAGTCTTCTACATTTGAGGAAAAAGACACTTAGTTGTGCATATACAGGTTTGTAAATTTAAATTTGGACATCCGTGCTTCCAAAAGTTGATTTTTTAAGTTGAAGTGGTCTGATCCTGTCCTATGGGCGCTCAGCTCCCATCCGAGAACTGACAGTGTGGCATTTCTCAGGTCAAGCCCTTAAGCAAAATGAAATGAGACGGTCCAAAGAGTTATGGGAAAAGGATTATGTTACTGAAAGATCATGAGGTTATAATACTGTTTAAGTATGTGTTCTATAAGTTCTTGCGTTTTATCTTGAAGTGTGGTTTTGTGGGCAAGTTTCTAGGATAGAATAAGGAGTCCAGAAAGCTGGAATGAAAGTATGAAACAGTTTGAGGAGTTTGGATAATTTTTCAGTCTGAGAGAGGGTTGTGACTACTGTAGTAGTCACACTTCTGGTTTGGGGTTTTTTTGTTTTTGTTTTTGTTTTTCTCCCCCCCTCTAAAAATACAGCTGAATGCTGGTGTCTCTGAAGTTCAAAGTTTATTCTTATCACAGAGGTACAGGTTACTACCTCTTCCCTAAACTTCAGCTGACCTTCATATAGTGGGAGATTGTCTGCATCCCAGATTGGATCTTTGGCCCTTTACTTTAAATGTCAGAAAGTAGGTGTGGTTAATGGCAACTGTGATATGGACAGCTGTCCCTCAAGAGCAGGACTGAGCTGATTATCTCATCTTACACAGCTGTCAGGCAGGAATTGGATCTCAGTCATTAGCAACCAAAAGATGAAAAATGGTTCTGGACACATTTTTCCATTTGCTTCTCCCAACCTTGGGTAGAATCAGGGACTTTCACACAGAACCTTCTATGTTTTATAGTACTCCATTTGCAGAATCTATTTCTAAGTGATGCTTCAGAATTGAAGCTTTGAAGGATACTGTTTTTGGTCTGGAAGGCATCTTAGAGAAGATGAGTAGTCCCTAGGTTAATGGGCAGCCTAATGTGATAGCTAACATGTTTGAACTCTTCAGTTGTGTTAACTGTGAAGCCTAAAGAAAAGCCTTTAATTTGCTGTATTGTTGGCAGTTGCACAAGTTATTTTAGCAAGAATATCCAGTTGATATGTTCAACCTCCAAATGCTTATTGTCTTTGTAGGAGGCAGTATTGCTACTTGCTGTCTGTCCTGCTGGTTTTGTTTCCTTCTTCCTTCTAAGGGATATATGATGAATGTAAAAATCTGTAACATATTCCTGCCCTGTACTCATGTTTTTCACTTTTAAAGGCCATCTATGTGTGTTACTGAGAGAGAGCAAGCATGCTGCAGTATGTTTTCACAATTAATTAATAGCAAATTTTCATCTTAAGTTTGAAGTGAAATGCAAAATACTGTGAATGTTTCAAAATTTGGAGATCTCACAACCAACTCTGAGACCAATTTAATGCTGTATCCTGTGGTGCTTTGCCAAGATTTGGACTAGATTGTTGTTTTATCCATCTCTCTTTGACTTGCCCAGTCTTCCATCCCATCCTGTTATGAACCTGATACTCACTTAGGTAGGCAGCACAGATTTAAAGGTGGAGAGCAGAGATTTTGGTAGTACCTGCCCTTTCCTGAATCCCTGGGCTGCATAGCATCATGTGGCACTCATGTTCCTCTCCTGCACCTTTAAGGCCCAGCATGTTTCCAGCCTGCCTACTTCTTGACTCGCATTTCCTCCTACACCCACTCCTCCTCCTCTCAGTTGTTCCTGCTCTTTGCATCTCTTTTCTCCTGTGGTCCCTTTGGCATTCTGTCCTGTGGTCCTAGAAGCCTAAAATGCTACTTTTCATCGAGCAAGCATCCCTCATCTCCTCTCTAGGATTCTTCCCTGCAGGAGTCTTTTACTACATCTCATAGGCTCTGGTCTTACTTCCACATCTGCATTTTGTCCTGTTCCTGGGTTGCCTTTTCTTAGATTCTATGCCTGTGGACACATAGGATGTTTTTGTCTGAGGTTATCTCAAGAAACTTCTTTTTTTATCACTGAAAATATCCAGTTCTGCTTGGCTGGGGAATGGTACTTGGTCTCCATAGTCCAACTCAATTCATTCTCCCACCCTCCCTTCTCTTCTGGCCCCTTTCCTTCCTCAGGAATAGCTAGGTTTTAGTTGGTTAGAATGAAAAACCCTTCCATTACATTCTCTAGTTCCCTCTAGCACTAGGATCTTGGTTTGCAGAACGGGGCTGAACGTTTTGTGCAAGGCCCAGTACCTCATTCCTCACCTTTCTGAGGTGGTCAGTTTATTTGATGTGAAATCAAGAACTAAGGGAATGTGTGTTCTTTTTTGGCTTTTTTTATGTATAAGAGAGACTGAGTAATGAGGGACAGGGTGAGATGATGAGTGAGAGCTTTTATACCTTGAGGAAAAAAATACTTGCTTTTTTGTTTTTTACCATTAGCAATTCAAATTGTGTTTATGCTGTCTGCTCTATAAAGACTGTGGCTGATTATAGCAGAAATATGTAATTACTGTTAAAAGTTCAAATCTGAATAATTGGGAAAGAATCTGAACACTCTGTGGTCACAAATTAAAGGAGCAAAGTTTCTGAATTCTCAGTTTCCCCTAAAAAAACTATTGTTAAGTAAACCCAAAACAAATTCTCCCTCCCCATCAGGAACTTGCAGAGAAAAATAAACAAGCTGCTAAAATAGTTACACCTGAAATTCTTTTTATCTCTACCTGAACAAGGCAGACAAGGTTTGAATGTAGAGAACTGGTCTGGGTTTTGGGATAGTAATGCTCTCTGCATGGTTCTGCTACTCCTTTGCTGGCTGACCTTGGGCTGCATGCTTCTCCATGCATGGCTTCCCATTTATCCTGGAATAGGTTATTGATCCTTTATAAGGGTTCCAAAGTATGAGGATGAAAACCACTTTATAGTGGCTGTCTGTTCTTGCTGCTGATTGCCTTAATTACAATGTGATATTGAACTCAAAACCTCTATATGCTGGTTTTTGTGCCATTAGGAAACAGTGAAAGCTTGATGCCCCAATACATTTCTGTTTCATTGAGGAACCAGTCACTCCACAATTGAAAGATCCTATATGATTGTGTGCAGTCTAGAACTGTTTTGTAAGTTGACTTCAGTATAGATATTCTCACTCCCTTGAAGCTTCTCCTGAGATCTCTAATGACCTTTTCCTGGCCAAGTCTCAGGGTCTCTATTCCATCTTCATCCTTCTTGGCTTCCCTGCTGTTTTTGACACTTGATCATGCCCAGTCTTGAAATCTTGTCCTCCCTTGACTTTTGCGACAGTATTTTCCTGGTTTCCCTCCTAACTATTCTAGTCATTCATTCAGTAGCTTCTGCACTAAGCTATTTACCTCCCTCCATTTTTTTTTTCTTAAGTTAGACACAGTGACCCACTTCTAGTATCCTCTCTTTGCTTTTCTTTACCTCCTTCATGCCAGGGATATTAAATTACGCAACTTTGCATACTACCTTAACGTATTTTTAAAATTAATTCCTGCAAGTTTAAGACCCCTGAGGCCAGTACAGAACTTGAGAAAGCTCCTTTGAGATTTGCCTTTGTTTCCTGCTTTCCTCTGCTGCAAGCTTCCACAGTTGGGCCTATAACATGTTCTTGCTCTGAGCATACAGTGTAGGGACTCATCCTCCAGTTCGTGGCCTGCATCTTTTGCTGCTTCTTTCTCAGTCTCTTTGGGTAACCCTTATGCTTCCTCCTTCATTTACCATCTCTGTTACTGCGAGATGTTCTTGCTGGCCTCTGACAACTGTGTTACCTTCTCGTCTTGTTAAAAACACGATTGCTGAAGCTGTCCTCCTGGCATGTTTTCTCAACATGTTGCCATCTCCTCCTTGACAAGCCTGTGCTTTGGCTATCATCCACCACATAAGGTTCCAGCTTGCTGTGCTCACTCTAAGGGGCCTTCACATTTCTGTTTCTCCCCTATCTGTCACTGTCTCTTGCTGCATTGTCCTTTGCTCTGCCAGCAACACAAGCATGACATTGTGCTTTTCCTTTTTTTGCATGAACATCTCTTTGCATTCTTCCTCAGCTGACTCATACCTTGATACACACAGGAATATTGCCAGCCAATAGAGGCCAGACATACTGGAAAGTACTTATTTCATAGAACCCTAGAATTGTTAGGGTTGGAAAAGACCTTTAAGATCATTGAGTCTCACTGGTAATTGCGTGTTTGTAATTAGCTGTATTCAAATATGTGAATAGCCATTATTTGCATTTTTGAAAATCATTCAGAGGTCTAACTGAGACTCAAAGGTAGTCATCTTACTATATGTGCCCCACTCTCCCTGGCTCCTTTTATGAAGAAGGATGATTGCAAAAGGAATAAAGATTGTCATAAGCAAAGACACAACATCTCAAAGACTGGAATGTTCAAGGTTAGAGCAGAATGATGTTTACTTGCAGCTGCAAGGTGACAACTTTGGCAAGCACGTGTGTGGAAGGAAGGGCCTCCTTTCCGTGTTCGTAAGGAGATGAACAGAAGATTTCGTTTCAGGATGATACACAAAAGGGAGCGTTTTGTGAGCAGGTTACAGGAAGCCAAGCAGCAGTAATAGTGTTTTAAGCAAGGAGAAACCATTAATGGGTGTGTGTTCTGTGGCAGCGTGGCATCCTCTTGACCTTCAAGCGTGGTACAAATCTTTGCAAGTTGTGAGCCAGGCCAGGGATTGTCAGGTGTTTTGTCTACTGGAAGAGAGTTCTGTCAGTTTGAGAATAACAGCTAATAGAATGGTAAAAAGGAATTATGTTAAAACAGTGGTTGAGACTTAATTTATGAGCCTCATGCAGAATTATTTGATTCTTCTGATCATTCTCCAACTTAAATTTCAGCTGTGCTTTGCTCTCAGACTCCTCTTCAACAGGCTTCTCTGCAGTGCTTTGGTAATCTCAACCCTAGCAGCATGTGCTGTATGTACATTTTGGGCACGTGGTATACAACTAATCTGCACTCGATACCAATTTCCTTTTTTCCTATGAATTCAGTACAGTGTTCTTGCTAGTGCTTGATAGCCATTTCCACAAGTGGGTTGTGGTTTGTTTCAGCAGCTATTGCAGAGTTCTTATTGACTAATCTGTTTTCAGTGGTTCAGCCTTTGGTGAACAAGTTCTGACCACTTGCAGTCAGATTTTCATTTTCCCTATACGTGGTTGACATTCCTTTCTCTACCATATCAGCTTTTCACTATTGCTGTCCTTGAAATGCAAGGCTAACAGTAATTTTTCACCGAGACCCATTTTTTAATGTGAATAAGAATACAGTTTCATTTGTAAGCATGTTACATTCTTTCAACCTGGGTTTCTGTATATGTCTTTGCAATGCTGTGCAGATCTTCTGAGCAAGATAGTCTGCATGCTGATCTACTTCTGATGTTGTCTCTAATTTTGGTGACAATCTGGGTATTATATCAGTGTTTGCGTATTTTGTGCTGAAGGTTTATTACTGGATGTGATTCTGATAGGCAGGTAAAATTGAAGTCCTTCAGCTTGGGTGCTCTCATAGGGTGGGGGAAATACGTGCTCTTACATACTGTTTCTCTACCACAGACTTCCCAGTTTCCAAGGGAAAATTTCATTCCAGCTATGTGCTCATAAATTTGACTTATTCCAAAACCAGTACCCTATACCTTTCTCAGTGTAAGAGTAATTGTTCCGTTAATATTCTTAAAGCAAATGTCAAAGATTTCTCTCCTGCCTTGGCATATGCTTGGAATTACAGCTCCTACTTCCAACGGTGAAATATTGCGTAGTGGTGCTGAGGGTGGAGGGATGCTGCAGAGACACTTCTGCTGTGGTGATGTATTTTCATTGCACTTCTTCAAAGCGCTTGGTTTACTTTTTACTTCAGATCTGTTATTGGGAGGGTTGTCATGGGACATTTGGCTTATTATTAGAATAAATCTTTTCTAGTAGTCTTATTACAAAGGAAATAATTTCCAGCTCAAAAGTATTTTATGTATACCAGTATTCTCAGTATCATTTACTGTTTCTTTTGACAGGTGTTACATATTCCCCACTTTACCTTATACAGCATCATAAATAAACAAACTGGTCCTAACTTTGAACACATTTTCAGACTGTCTAAGGGGTATCTGCAATGTTTGTGTAATATTTCTCAATGGTCTTTTTTTCCTACATGTTTATACAGTAGACAGCAAAAACATTTGATTCGTTGGTCTTATTAAAATCTGGCAAGGTCCTGGCTGTGTTCAATCCTAGCCTGTTATGCCCATAAAGATACTGCCTCCTTTGACATGAGCATATTTCAGACTTTAGCTGTAATGCCATCTGTTGATAAGTTTAAATAAGCAGGTCAGGTTTTGTAAACTATACCATTTGTCAGTTTCATACAAAGCTAGGACGTAATTGCCTTTGGAATTGAATCCTGATGCACTTCCAACATGAGGGTTTGGGTGACTTTATAGTTCTCACAGGACTTCATGCTTCATTAGTACCAAAAATGCCTGCACAGTCAGCGCCGTTCATTTACTAAATTCAAAATACAAAATTATAGCCTGCTCGTGCACCTTTCACAAAATGGAGGGAATCAAAAGGTCCTATCTTAAAATATGCTATCATTATATTTATCTAATCTGTAATGACAGTGAAAACAAATTTGTTTTCTTTTTATTTTTCTTTGAGACTTCATAGGAACCTTTTGTTGAGATTTCTGTTTATTAAAGGAAAATCATATCTGTGTAACAGTTTAATTATAATAAAACAATTAGTCCAGCGATTTAAATTAAGCTATACATGGCCTAAGAGTTTTTATCTTCCTCTAACTTAATTTTCAGTACCATCTCAGTGTTTTGTGTAACTTTGAGCAAATTCTCCATTCCGGATACCATAATCATAGTACCACCTGTGTTCTTTTACACAAAATAGCACTGAGCATTCAAAGCCATTCTGTCTTGCACACGAAGTAGTTTTGAGCAGGGCTGTAGAGTCAGACCCTGACACGTGGACAGGTTCATACTCGTATAGGTGATACCACGCCATGTGCTCTTAGGTGACAGTAACTTCCTTTGGTTGGATCCCTTTTCCCTTTGTGGCTTGTGACTAGTGAGAACCATGTGCCCTCTGTTACCACATCTGCAAGCCTATAGTTGATTGGGAGAACATTTTTTGGCTTGTTCTGCTGCTCCCCAAAAAGCGAAGCATGGTTCTAGGGTATGAGAATTTTTCTTACCTCCTTGCCCCGGAGATGGGTTTTCCTCCTTTCATATGGCACTGCAGACAGAAGGGTGCTGTCAAACTGTAATGCCTTTCTTCTGTCACTAACATGACACCTATTCCTTCCAGGTTAAGTTTCATTTTATGAACAATACCCAGCAGCCTCTTTTACTTCTGCATTTGATTCCAGAAATATAAACATTTCCTGAAGGCTTCTCACAAGTAGTTACCAAAATAATGTATAGCAATTTCAGACTGGGCAGGTAATCAGTATCCTCTTTTCTTATTTCTTACATGAAACAAGTATTTCTGTGAGAATGTTTGCTTAGAGAAGATCAGATTTTTAAGTGTGTTATTCCTGCCATCTTAGTTCACACCACCTTCTTTTTGAGGGAAAGCACATACCTTAAAATGGCAAATTTCTCTTCCTTCTAGACTCAGCAAAATTGACTATTTCCCCCTTTTTGTATTGGTTGAGGACAGAGGATTTTTGTGTGTGTAATTTACACGAGTACGTCAGAACTGCCTTTTTTTCACCAAAGTAGAGGCTCTCCATTTGTTCATGCATCTGATATTGCACTTGTTTTACTTTTCCTCCTTACACTGTGACACTATTTCAGAAAGGTTGCAGTCAAATAGTCCTTTCTTGCCAGTTTTTTTATTTGCTAAATACCTTAGAGTCTAGGGGTATCCCTGAGTATATTAGATGGATATTGTTAGTTAGATCACTGGATCTGTGTTTCAGGCACCTAAATAGAGGTGGTTATATATTCATAGGGGTTCTACAGCAGTGTCTGTCATTGCTTGGTAGTCTGTTGTGCATTTCTTCTCTCAAAGTTCATGCTGAGAAACTTGAGTCTCCTTTAAATCTTTTGCCATAGTGTTTCATTGGATCAGAATAGCAGCAAATAAGGCAAAAAAGTAAACACAGAAAAATGTAAATAAAGAGATTTGTTCTAGAATAGGCATCTTCCGTAGGCAGTGCACAGCATGGCGCCATTCATTGTATGGCTCCCTACTTCAGTCCTAACTGATTCTGCCTGACTGGCCTTTGAGTCCAGCCTTAGAGAATGTTTCAGGCTGTTAATGTTTATTAACTGCCTTCAGTGTGACTCTTAGAGTGTTGTTCCTCACATTTCGTATGTTTTTCTGTCCTGATATGCAAGTAGCAGTGATCCTGGGTAAGATCTGACTGGCTTAGGGTGAGCATTTGCAAAGAAGCAAAGTATGGATTTCTCAGTGCTGCTAAGGGATGGTCCTTATTGTCCCATAGTCAGAAGCCTGGCCTGCATTTGCTGCAGGAGCTTCCATTTGCTAGTTGCAAAGATTCAAAGTAAGGCACTCGTTTTCCTGGAAAGCTGTAGGGGAGTATTACTAGTCCCAAGCGAATTAGTGGTTATTAAAAGGTATTCAATGCAAGGATTTTCTTTAATGCATTTTTCTTACAAATTGGACAGATTCTTGTCTGTTTAACTGTAGTTTGGGATCAATGCTTGGCTGGGCTTTTTGCATCTCTCTGACCTGTCTGACTTGGGATTGTACTGTAACTATTTAGTGCTTGAGAAATGAAGACTCTGCAGTCACCTTCCAGCTGTTTGATGGTGGTTATGACCTTGGCTACCCTACCCTTGCTTTTAAAATTCAGCCAAATACATAAACAGATAGCATTTACTTTGTAAAGTGGGAGATTATGAATGCTGGTCTTTGACTTTCTTTTTACTTCTTTGAAATGAATTCTGACTTGCTAATGTGGTAGGATTTTTTAAAGCACCCTTGATTTCAGTTCAGCGTGTTTATTAGTTATTACTGGTTTTTTCTTTGTTTGAGTGGGATCATAAGAGAAGAGTTCAAAAGATTTGCCAGGCAATAAGCTGGGAAAGGAAAGTTGGAAGAATTATCAGCTGCTCTGGTTTGGCTGCAGTCTTGTTTCATCACACCATTAAGTAGTGTCAAGCTGATGCACCAAACACTTGGGTCAGGTGAATGAGATATGCAACATAAATTAACAGTAATATTTTCTGCATAGCAAGTATTATTTTAAATAATTTAGTAGCCAATTACACTGAATTATTGTTGCCCTGAAAGTGTTCTGGAATTGCCGCCTTACCTAATGTTTGACTATGCCTGATTATTACAGATCCCATATTGCCAGCAAATCCAGTAACATGATCAAGTGCAAACTTGGAAAAAAAAGGTCTTATTCCACTGCTTTGAAATTTTCCATGTGATTGCTATTTGGTCTGAGTCTTCGCTTTCTGTCCTAAATTACTGTCTAGCGTACATGTTCTTAAAAAACTGCTGCTTTTTACCGAAAAGTGGTTGTTTCAGTACTGGGTGACAAGTGCATATGTATACACAGGGGGTTTTTTTAAGATTTTGGGATTTTGTTTTCTTGTCAAAGATTTTTTTAAGCCAAGGAATGAAAATATTAAAATTCTTAGTGTGGGTGTAATCTGACCCAATTCTAATTTTGCTTGTCTCCCTGACAAGCGTATTTTATACAAATGCACAAAAGCTTGTGTATTTGATGACGGGGATGTTGCATATCAGCCTTACATTTTACTGCATGGCCAATCATCCCAGATGCTCTACTGACATAACCTAGGCAAATCTGAAGCTCTGTGAAAACAATTGTGCTTTCTTCTGTTTCTTGAATTTCTGGTGTTTCAGATTGGTACCTTCATCTGCCATAGGCTTTTATAACCTAATTTTTTTTATTTCTATGCTTGTCTTAAAAAAACAAAAAGGGGGGAGGTGGAACAGAGAAATTTGTATTTATTTTACTTTGCAGTTGTATTGTTAATGCAACTGATATTTCATAATGGTTTAACAAGAAGCAGTAGTTTATTTTCTGATTGCATCATACAAACTAAAATTTATGAGACACATAAAATGAAGCATTCAACTGATACTTAGTTAATGTTTGTTTTCTTTCAAGTAGGATACTACTCTTAGTGAGGGCCTTCCCTGTGAAATTACCATGTAAATGTGGCTGTGTTTTGACTACATGGTGGTCTGTCCATCCCCACTGGATAAAAATACATTGTTGCTTTTCCCTTGTGTTATTCACAAAGGAATAGTCCTGCTATTTTTTTTTTTAAATTTGTGTAAATGTCAAATGTTTGATATTAGATTAAATCAGTCAAAAAGACTATTCAATAAAGCACAAAGCCTTTTGCAGCTCGGATCCTCTAGTTAGCTGTGTAGCAAGTAGTCATCCCTATCCTAAGTGATAGTGTGGCAGATGAGTAGATAGGTAAGTTCGTAGCAGTTGGGCTTTTCCTTTCCTCCACAGACATAAAAATGTTTCCACTTGCATAGACACTGTGGTGCTGCAGTTGTACTTCTCAGTCTGTGGGTGCCTAAGAGTGCAAGTTAGCTGTGCAATTAGGAGGTGTTTCCTGAGGCCAGGGCTGTGGAGCCACTGCCTGTGGGGGCTGAGGGATGGATTTTGTTGGGGTATTGTGTAGGTGTTTGAGCCCTAAGAGGTGTGGTGAGCACATGCATGGAAATGAAAGGTTTAGTGCATATGAACGCGTTGGAGTATGGACTTCAGTGCTATAGTGCTGTGAGAGCACCGGAGTGCAGAAAGGTGTAATGCATATGGTTGTGGGGGAAGAACGGGTAGCTTCAGTGTCAAAATGCTGGGTGCATCTGTCTCTGGATCTGTGCATCCACACTGTGTTATTGTCAAATGCCTATTTTTAGAACGAGTATCTAATTGGTATTCATGCAGATGGGTGTCTCCCTGTCTCATCTGATCCACTCATCTGAGTGATGCACTCAGTGGGAGGTGTCTGCTGATGAATCTTTCCTAAGCAGAGTGTGTTCGTGTCAGTCTCTTCTCTCTTACATGTATGCAAGTGTTTAATTTGCTATACATACATAAGTGTGTTTGTGTGTCTGTCGTGTATCTGCTCCAGCATGCTCAAAGACGGTACCATCTAATCTTCTGGAAAGACTAATTTCAGAAATGAAAGGTGTAGACTTGCATCCCTTCAAGACATGATTCTTCTCTTTATGCAAAGAGCAGTGCAAGTCATGGCCTTGGAAACTTAGCTGCCTTAATCCAGACTTCAAGGGATTGCTCCTAGTTATAGTAATGCAGCCAGTTGTGAGTAGGAATGATGAACTTTCTGCTGCCTTGTCTGCTGCAACAGACTACATAAAAGTTAGTGTGCTCTAAGTGTACGAGTTCTTACTGCTGTTCATGCTGCTAAATGTTTTCTTCTTATAAAATAGTTGTTAAGTAGAAATCCCTGTATACAACTGCTACCTGAGTGTGTTTTATTTTTATGAGGGGAAGTATATAACATTTATGAGATAAAAGATCCTGAGTCTCTTCCTGTAGCAAACTTACATGACTTCAGACAAGTAAGTTTTTTCTGTGCCTCAGAATTGGAGAAAATTCTTGCCTGTGATATTGTGAATTAAGCAGGATTTAATTCAATAAAATCATAGATATATATATTTAGGAAAAACTGGTTATGGTAGGCAAAGCTTTAACTATTATGAGCTTAATATAGTCTGTTCCGACTCGACATGGTAGATGTAATTATCTATATATAGTATTATGCATGATCTTGGTGTTTTAAAATGAGATATGTAATCCTAGCTCTAAGGAATAGGATTCATTATAATGTCACCTAATGCAAAAAAGAGAGGCTAGGCCTCAGAGAGAAATTAATTTCTCCTCAAATTAAGATAGTCCTGACTTTGCAGATGATCTAATTAAATTGTGGTTTGTATGCGGCATGAATGAGTATTCCCTTCTAGCTATGATTTTCCTCTTACTTGACACTGCAAACCTACTGGATTACAGGTAATCTTGGTGAAGGGTACCAAGGCTATATGGATTATGTAGTAAAGGTGTGAATGTGATGTACATCCTGAAGGGGCTCCACTTCCCTTAAACAGATCTTGGATCTTTACCTGGGAGCAGTGCCCTGTGTAAGACTGCCCTAGCAATGTTACCATCAGTGTTACAAAGCACTGTCCCAGCTGCTGTCAGTACGGCTGGTCCTTCCTGAGGCACAGTCATAGGCCTTTTGGGATGGTTCTGGCTGGCTGTGAATAAGATGCATGAAGTAGGATGATGTTCATACAGGTGTTTGTGAAGGGGAGAAGCAGAAGCAGAATGCAAATGGATATTTCTGTTCTTAGGCCTCACCCTTTTTGTCTCAACTGTTTCCTTTCCTCTCCTCTCTAATCACAGATATTCCTGCTTCCAGAACCATGGCCTCTGACCTGGAAAGCAGCCTCACTTCCATAGACTGGCTCCCACAGCTTACTTTAAGGGCTACTATTGAAAAATTAGGGGGTTCCTCACAAGCAGGACCTCCAGGGTCTGCCCGAAAGTGTCCCCCAGGCTCACCAACAGATCCCAATGCCACACTGAGTAAGGATGAGGCTGCAGTGCACCAAGATGGGAAGCCACGTTACAGCTATGCGACTTTGATCACATATGCCATCAACTCATCACCTGCCAAGAAGATGACACTTAGTGAAATCTACCGTTGGATCTGTGACAACTTTCCCTACTACAAAAATGCTGGTATTGGTTGGAAGGTGAGGGCTTGCATCACTGAAGTACCCTTTTTTGCCTAATTATAAGACTTTCTCAATTCTATGCAGAATAGCCTCACTGATTAAAATAAGGTTGATGTAAAACTAAGTTGACCTGCTGGAGAAAATGCAGAGCCAGATGTCCCATTTTCTCTGAGAATTTTGTTGAAAGTATGTGGTGGTCCATTAAGAAGGAGTGTGCACAAAACCCACCAACACCAACCAAGAAGAACAAAAAAAAAGCTTCCACAAAACCCACATCACTGCTATCCTCTGCATCACACTGATGGTATTTTCATTGCACCTTCTGTAGGTGTAGAGGTGGTTCAGCCCCATACTATCATCTTAATCGATCCCTTTCCACAGCTTCTGTTCTGCCCCTTTCCAGGAATATGTAGTGAGCTTTGGTTTTTGAGTATGTACCATCCTATTTTCTCTACCTGCTCCAGGGCATACTCAGAACACTGTATGTTTTTGTTGTAGCACTTACCTGTATCTCTTACTCTCTCATCAGAACTCTATTCGTCATAACCTCTCTCTGAATAAATGTTTTCGAAAGGTGCCTCGACCAAGAGATGATCCTGGGAAGGTAAGAAACCTGCATGCTCCTGGGCAAGCAATTTAAAACTGCAGGGAATAAGCTGGGGTTGCCCTTTCTAACTCATGGTTGGAATTTGAAACCTAAAGTGTAGGCAAAAATGGAAGCAGTAGTAAGATTTACTGCAGTCCTTTGGCTACAGAAGCATTTACTTAAAGGGACCCTGTAAAGGAGCTTTAAGGGTTTTAGTAACTATTTTTCTTATCTGTGATCTTCAATTGAGTTTGAAGATACTGGCAGAAGTCAAAAGTGTGGTTGAATGTACTTTATTAGTTTTGTTTCTTTTTCTTCTTGATCTTTGTGTGTAAAATGTGGGTGTAGTCCAACCAGTTCTGTTATGAGAGAGCATGGTGGCTGCTGGTGAACAGCAGGACTGTGATGTGACATCATGGATTTCATGGAGGGGAGATCCATGGAAATAAGAGCAAAATTACTACCTATATAGACTGCAAAATATTTAGTGTTGGAAAAAAATGTCATCACCACATAGTTTAAATCTGTAGAAATCATTTACAAGTAAAACTCACTAATTTAGGAATTTGTTGGCTAACTAAGAACTGATAAAGCTCTGATAGTATATATAGACTGTAAAGAGGCATTGCTAGCAAAACCAAAACTTGGCATCTTGGCATGCAGATGTTGTTGTTTAAAAAAACCCACAACCAAACAAGCAGGAGGAGATGGGAGGGGCAAGAAGCTATGTATTCAGACAGAAGGATTGTCTTCCCTTCCCCATCCTAAAGTTAAAAGAAAAGACCATTTGCTCAGGCCTTTTATTTCCGGTTATATTTAAAGGACTGTGTGGTGCTCGGTTGGGATCTGTAAATGGAAGTAGTAGATCTTTGACGATCACTGCTCAAAACTACCATTAATTATGTGGCTTATTCCAGGAAATCCTAACTGACTTAAGGGTATATGTTTGCAGTTGTTCATTGGCATGTTGGGCTGGGTTTATAATGAAAACCTGTTCTGTGCTTGTTACTTATTCAAATTATTCATATCTTGATTGGAGGTTAAAACAAGCTAAATCACACTCTATAGAGTTCTTTTTGTACTCATTCAGAAGACAACACACATAATTACAGACTATTTTGTGTTGAAAGGGACCTCTGGAGGTCAACATGTACCTCTATCCTCTCCCAGACAGGAACAATCACATTAGGCTGATGAGATCTGTCAAATTTTGAATATCTCCAGGGATGGAGATAGCAAAACAGGGCACTTGTTCCAGTCATGCACCACCATAATTGTGAAGAAATTTTTGTTGTATCTGACTGTACTTTCCCTTGGTGTAACTTGTATTTGTTGCCTCTTCTTGTGCTATACATCTTTGAGAGGACTTTGATTCTGTTGTCTTTTATAATACCCTTATGCAGTTGAAGACAGTGGTTTGATCCCCTTGGCTTTTTCTTGTCCAAGCTAAACAGACCTCTCTGTACATTATTTGTTTTAGTTCTTAACCATGGTTTATTTCTTAGCCATCATGGCCCCTCTGTGGATGCTCAAAGGGGAGTCTCACAACCATGGAAAAAGAGCAGTCCTTCTAGCTGTCTCTGCCAAATCCCAGCATTGAGGTGGTTCTCATCAGTTAATAATAAATTCAAGTTGTGAGGAAGCTACTGAACGAAGTGTGCAGGCCCAAAAGACTTCACTTAGCTTGGATCAAAGCATCCTTTTGGTGTCCTGTCTCAGAGTGATGGAAAGTAGAGGATTCTGCCTTCCACCAGTAGCATTGTACCTCATTGTTCAATGCAACCCAGTGCAAGAGAGGAATCTCTTGCCAACACCCAAGTCTTGGTTGTCTGAGGTTCTAGAGGGTGGTCCTTGTGGTCCTAATGTTTAGTTGGTGCTGCATTCCTTGAGTAAGCAGCCCCCTACTTCAGGAAGCTCTGTGATTTCATCATGTATTCACCAATGGGTTTTCTTTCTAGGGTTCTTATTGGACAATAGATACATGTCCAGATATATCTCGCAAGAGGCGGCATCCTCCAGATGATGACGTGAGTGTTTTTCTTTTCACACAGCATGGAGTGGGCTGGGAATTCCCTTCAGCACCAGACCATGATAATGTTTTGGGGTCAGGGTATATAGATGGAGAGACAAAGGCCAGGACTGAACGAACTAGTGTGTATGTCCTGCTGATTGCCTGTTGTTGCTGCTATTCAGTAGGAAAGTTAATCTTGTTTAAAGTCCTTTATCCTGACTTTTCAGTGACTAAGGCCCAGTCCTCTTTTTTAAGCCATGAACTTCTACAGCGGGGGAGCTGGCTTCCCATCTGCAGTTTCACTTCTCCATCTGTTTTTGATTTCTGCTCCTTCCTTTTCTCTTTCTTCCCCATCCATAGATACCACAAGACTCCCCAGAGCAAGAGGCAAGTAAAAGCCCCCGAGGGGCTGTTCCAGTCAGCACAGAAGCCTCTTTGCCACCTGAGGCCACCCCTCAGATGTCGATCCAGAGCACCACCCCCATTGCCAACTACAGTCAGGTGAGCCGGGAGGAAAAGGATAGAAGTGGGAGGAAAAGGAGAGTGGGAGGAGTGCATGAATGGAAAAGTGAAGTGGTGAGAAGAGGGAATTGTGAAAATTGTGATATAGAGGCAAAAATAAAAAGAAGGGAAGGAGCTCAAATTGCAGAGATAGAAAATAAGGAGGAAGTGAGTTTTAGCAAAGGGTTGGATGGGGATAAGGATAAGGCAGAATGGTATTAGCTAGCTGAAGAAAAGGCTGGAGCCGCTGTGCTGCTGAGGAAGGGTTGTGATTGGTGTTCCTCAAGGAAAATGGCGATGGGAAGATCTGTTGGAAGATGAGCTAAGTGATAGTGGATATCAGTGCATGTTCTATGCATATCTGGTCTCTGATCTCTGTCTCAAGCTGCAAAACCTAGTACGGACTAAAGGCCTTATTTCTCCCTCCCTGAGCAGGGTGCAGGGCCTGTGGATGTTGCCTCTACTGTAGCAGGGGGGCAGGGCCATGAAGGGGCCGATGTGCCACCCCCGCTGTACAGTGCCAACCATGACTTCAAGTTCTCCTACTCTGAGATCAACTTCCAGGATCTTAGCTGGTCCTTCCGAAATCTCTACAAATCCATGCTGGAGAAATCATCTTCCTCTCAGCACGGTGAGTAACTGCATGCGTCATGTGGGGTGGGCAGGTATCGGCCCACACAGTCTTGTCCATTTGGTATCTCTCAGATCTTTCCTCGTTCAGGAGCCTGTGCAAACAGACTTTCCTTCTTTGGCATGCTGTAATTACTTCTGCCGGGAGCTGATAAGAAATCTGCACATCCTTTATGCATTGCTCCCCCTAGTTCTCTCAGAACAAAAAAGCACAGTGATTTAAAAATGCCTTGTGTTGATACAAATGCAAATACTAAAATGGCAGAAACTGAGAAAAATGAGGTCCTGAAGAAAAGCATGTCAGAGAAATATTCACAGTCTGTCAGCCTAGAAACCATAAGAGGGAGGGGATTGTTGTATCTGGAGTCTCTCAGAAGGAGAGTGGAAAATCATGATTGCTCAGATCTGTTAAAACTAGGATTGAACAAGGCCTTGTAGAATTGAGCTTTGTGGATTGAGAGCAGGGAAGAGAGAGCCTCTAGCTCCATTCATATCTTGCATTACTGGGATTAAGTAAGCAGCCAGAAGAGGGCAGAATCACTGCAGGGATGAGATGTCCACAGAAAATACTTCAGAAAAACTTAAACCTCCTTCTGCCTTTAAACACTCTTCTAAATACTGACCTGGTGTAAAAAGGAATATGTTATTACATGAGCTTCTCACCTGTGTTATCACCCACCACACAGTGCAGGCAAAGTTTGCTACTCTAGGAGGAGCCTCCTGAACTTGAGGCTGCAGTGAAATAAAAATGTATATACTTTTACTGCTTTCATCATGCTGGCACTCCTAGTAGGAGCCTGTTGTTTCAGGTGTTGTAGTATGAGCGAGTAAGCTACAAAAATGCAGAGAACCACCTTGACTTGGTGTGTTCCTCTGATTTTACAAACTTTAGCAGCTGTCTGTTGTTTTTTTCCCTCCAAGTCTTAGGCTGCAAGGAATGTAGCAAAATCTGCAGTTTTTGAAAAAATTTTGTAGGCAACTTTTGAGTCAAGATGGCAGTATTCATCCTTTTGTCCCATGACAGTAGTAGGATACTCTAAGGGTTGATGTTGAATCTAATGAAAATGTGAGGCTTATTTGCAGATGGTCAAGTAAGGCTATTCAAAGTAAGAAGTGAGTAGCTCAAGTTAATGGCATGTAGGGCCCCTGACTCGTTTTCCACAGAGGTTCCCCAGTGTATGGGGAGAATGAAGAGGGGAAGCAGACATAAGAGGTATGCTA
This sequence comes from Machaerirhynchus nigripectus, assembly GCA_013397975.1. Lineage (NCBI taxonomy): Eukaryota > Metazoa > Chordata > Aves > Passeriformes > Dicruridae > Machaerirhynchus > Machaerirhynchus nigripectus. The sequence continues at coordinate 440,848 of VZRQ01005746.1, forward strand.
GCTCCTGGTGTTGGGGAAGTATGGAAAATACCTAATGCTCTCGCATGTAGGGGTTGCCTGAAATACAGGAGTATGGAAATGACACACCCACTGAGTCAGGAGGAATGAAAGTAATAAAGGAGCCCCAATGTGTACAGTGTGCTCTTTGTACAAAAGCAGAGTCTTTTATGACCTCTTATGATCAGTGTGAGAAAAATTGTGAAGATTCCTGACCAAGCTGCTTATAAGAAGGGAACTCAAGGGAGCCTTTGGAAAGAGCAAGTCAGATTAAGTAGTAAGTTGGCCATTTTCTAAATGTTCTGCTGTTTAAGTTTGCTTAATGGTCATTTATAGGAAAACAACACGTGCTTGACATTTCAGGAGAGGTTGGGTTACTTTGGTAAGTCTAGGAAAAAATCCAGGGAGGAACTTAAGTGCCTAACACTGTACTAAAATCCTTCTGGGTGTTTGTTGTAGAGCCTTTTGTTTTGAACAGTCTGGAGCACAGCAAGGGCATAACTGCACAGGTGATGGTTGTTGGCAGCCTGTAGAGGGCACTCCGAAAGCTTCATAAATAGCGGGATGAGCAGTGTGAAATTAGAGCTGGAAAATGTAAGCAGAGGTCTGATCCAGGCTGTCTTAAAGCTCCCTTCCCCTTCATTTACTCGGCAGGTTTCTCTTCTCTCCTTGGTGACATGCAGCCCTCCAACCACAATTACTACATGTACCAGCAGCAGCAGCAGCAAGGCCCCTCCTCAGTGGGTGCTGCTCCCCCACTCCACACTCCAACCCCAGAGGGTTGCCCATCCCAAGGAGGAAAGCAGCAGGGTGGCGAAGGTTATGGCCCTCCACCAGTGATGTCCATGCACCCACCCCCAATGCAGCATGGAGGTTACCACCAGCATCAACAACATCACCCACACTCCCACCCACAGCAGCAGCCACACCAGCACCAGCAGCAGCAGCAGTCACAGGCTTCAATCAACAGTGCTGGCTTTGGTGAGTCAGGGGCGATGGAAAGCACAGATGGGGGAAAGGGAGCAGCGAGAAGCCCCCCAGACAGAAATCCCCTAAGTGAGCTTTCCCTAAGTAGTGCCTACTTGTGTGTAGAAAATGCAGGAAAGCCAGATATGGTTGAAATCTGAGAAGGAAATTGCTTCCTCGCTGGAGAATGGAGGATAGATGCATCCACCCTGGGTTTGGAATTCTGTTAAGGGATGCAGCATAAAGTCAGGACCTTAGTGAAAAAGCAGGTACCATCCCTGGTTTTCCAAGGGAGAAAGGATTTCTAGCTGCTCTAGCATCAGGCTCTTTGGTGAAGAGGGGCCAATCTTTATATTAAGGGGTGGAGGGAAAGGGTGATCTCTATTGTATTAATCTTGTCCCTGTTGAATTCCAGCGTTTCCCCCTGATTGGTGCTCCAACATTGATTCCCTGAAGGAAAGCTTCAAGATGGTAAACCGGCTGAACTGGTCTAGCATTGAGCACTCCCAATTCTCAGGTAAGTGTTGGCCTAGTGACTAGGGCCAGTGACTCAGTGACTAGGGCTGTAGTCTAGAACATGCAAGTGCTGTGCAGGGATCATTTTTCAATGTAACTGTGGCAAGTGCCTGGATTTCTCAGTGACTCACCTCGTTTTTAAAAAGAGGTGTCCTACTTCATGGGTTCTGTTAAAGATCCTGAAGCACTTGAATGAACACTGCAGGGTTTGGGGCAGGGAGAATTCATTTATAAAAGTATGTCAGAAAGCTAACTGAGATTTTTCCTTCCAACTCTTCCTTGCCCTACCTGAGTCAGTGTGACAGTATCCTAGATATGGAGCTCTTCAGGAGTCTGGTGACAGATTTGAAACAATAAAGTTTGGTTTGTGAGGAGGAGGTAGGATTTAGGGGCAGAAGACAGAAACTCTTTGCAGGGAAGATCACAGTGTGACTGCTGTCTTTGACACTGTCCTTTGTCCCCTGCAGAGCTCATGGAGAGTTTGCGCCAGGCTGAGCGGAAGAACTGGACGCTGGATCAACACCATATTGCCAACCTCTTTGACTCCCTTAATCACTTCCTTACCCAGACTGGTCAGCTCCCTCATCTGGTTGGCCCACAGCAGCCCCCTCGAATCTCTGATTCTTGTGCCCTGAACAGTGGCAAACAGGAGCAATCCATGAACCAAGGTAATTGGGAGGAGACTAAAATGACGTGTAAATGAAGGCCCAATTCTGTGAGTATCCTGAACTACCTGCAGCCTTACCAGGCAATGCAGAACTGAGCAACTCAGAGCTAGGCTGTGAGAGCTGTTCATAGCAACTTGGCTTCCTCTGGCTTTAAGGAACTGGGATGTCCTATACCTGTGGCCTGGACAGACTGCTGTTCTATGATGCATACTACTGACAGGCAACCTCCAGGCAGGAATATATATAAAAGGCAAACCTGGAAGAGGAGAAGGGGATGGTGCTTTTTTAGGTGACCAACAGAGCAGAATGGCAAGGTGGAGAGATTGCTATTCCAGATGGCAGAAACAGTAAAGGAGAAAGCTCTTGCACCATTGTTGGAGAAATACTGTACAAGGAGTTGGGGATGCCTTCTGAGGAGGGGATATGATGGTCTTGATAGAACTGTTACAGTGTGTTTCATCTAGTACTGAACTAAATGGATGATATTGAGCCACCTTGTGGTGTTTCTGGATGAAAATTTTCTTCTTTTACAATAATAGAGAAACTCCTGCTGGTTTCAAGAACAAGATCCCTGACCAAGCTATAGCTTGCAGTTAGGACCCAACAGCTGAACATCTCCTCAGTATCCTGTGGGTCTGAGTGAGTTGCTCTGTGGCTGAGCTGCTACCCAGTCAGGGCCAAGACTTCTGACCTGAACATTAACAGTTGGTTTTTTGTTTTCTTGATTCATTTCCTTTCACAGTGAACTCCTATGGTCAGCCCCAGCCTCCCCATCTCTTCTCCGGGCCATCTCCTATGTACCAGATTTCCACCCAGGACTCTCCGGGATATAATCGCCCAGGTAAGGAGTGACCTTAAGGCATATTACACCAATGAATATTAAAGAACTGGTTCCCAACCCCTTTGTGCATTTCTCCCAAAGCACTTAGTAATCAAAGGGAGCGCTGTGGGTAGAGAGGGAGCATGGACTGCAAGGGACCCTTCATTTAGGGCTCTGTTATAGCTCTGGGAAGGTTTAGGATTTCAAAGGCTTGATTTCTTTCACTTCACGTAAAGTCTTCTAGCTTAGCCTCACCCTCAGTTAGTTGTTCGAAGACAACTGTACATGAGAAGCTTCTGTTTATGAAGTCCTTTGTGCTCTGTCAGCAGTCACCTATGAGGTAAGTAAAGGAGGCTGAAACTTAACCTCTGTAGAACCTGCTGTGGAGAATTTCACAGTGGAACACCCCCCGACATTGGTAGATGCTGTCCAGCAGAGGGATTGATGCCAGTAGTGTTCTTGTTTGTTAGGCAGTTGGAAAGGAGAAGGCCCAAATCACTTCTGGTTTCTTTGCCCCCTGGCCCACTGTGAAAAAGCATGTCGTTTTTCATTCTAACTCTTCTCTTTCCTTTTTCTTCTTTTTTCTTGTTTTTGGCTCAGCTCATCATCTGGTCCCTCGGCCTCCAGGGCCTCCTCCAGGCGCCAATGAGGAAATCCCCGATGATTTCGACTGGGACTTGATCACCTAGCGAGTTACAGACTTGATAGCCCGTCCTTTATGAAGGACGTGGGAGGGGAGGGGGACATGGGGTCAATGGTGTCAGCACCACCCTCCCCAGCCTCCCTGCCTTGCCTGTATATAGATATATATTCTCTATCTCCGCCAGAGAAGCCACCGCAAGATGCTGCCGAAGATAATCCTTCCTTGCGTCCTGTTTTATCTTCTTTTCTTCTTTTGTTTCTTATTATTATTATTGTTATTATTATTACCAATAATTGAGCACAGCCCTCCCCCTCCCCCGGTGGCCTCGGACGCATCGGATCGGCTCTTTCGTGTTGCGCAGTGCCCTGTGGAGGGCGGGAAGATGGGTCCTTGGTGCCATGAAAAGACCTTGGAAGGCTGAATCCTCGAGTGCATCTTTCTCTGCCTCTGTCATTTTGCGTTTAACAATCCCTCTTTCCCTTCAAGGTGGCCGGTGAATCTGTTGTATTGGCTACTGGAGTGAGAGAGCCTAGTGGACCCTGGGAGCCTGTAGTTAAGTTGTTTCGTAAATGTTGTAAAGGTCGGGGGGCTGAAGGGACACTGGAGGGGTGATCTTAGCTCTGTGAACTTTGTCGGGCCAGCAGGAACAGCAAGAAAAGAAGTGGTGTTCCCAAGTACAAGAGAGGGTAATCCCTGAGGTAGGGAGAGCTGAGCTGAGCTGGGAGGGCAGACCTGAGTTTGGAGAAAGGAGAATGTAGCAGAGATGGTATTTCAGCAGAGAAGTTGGGTTTCAGAATGTGGTGCCATCTGTGAAGACTGAGGGAGATTCCATGGGAATCCTGACCCATTTCCTACACTGCCTTTTGCAGTCTCTAGGTGAAGCCTACATACCCATCAGGTAAAAGAAGTCAGGGGTGTCACGTGTGATTTAGAAAATTCTGTTCCCCAGAGCTTTTAATTTCACCCCACACCCCTTCAAGCCCTTTTTCAAAATATGTTGTGAGGCTCTTCCTTTCATATGCAAATTTGGATGTTTTCTCCCATCAGTATTTGTCCAATTGTTATTTGGCCCCCCACCCCTCATATTTCTTTGGAGGCTGTCCTTGCCTGTGGTTGAGAGTGCCAGCAACAGGAGTCTGGCTGTGTAGGTTCACATCCTCCGTCAGTGGTTCCCACTTGGTGAATGGGCTCACGGTGGGCAGAGGAAGCTGCTGTGCAGAATGGGGCTGAACTGGGGGGCTGCTGGTCAAGGGCTGGACCCTCTGGTCAGGGACCGGGAGGCCCTCGCGAGCAGTTTTTCTAAGAGGGGCATTAGGGGAGGGAGGGTGAAGCAGGGCAGGGTTTTGAACTGACCAGCCAAAGAGTGTAGTATAAAAGGGAGGAGGGTGTGTCAGACCCCTTGCAGTTCAGCTGGGGAGATGATGTAATCTAGTGTAAATCCTGAAGGATAAGCTTTGTCAGCACGTGCAAATCAGGAAGGTGGAAAATGCGCAGGAGTGAGCATTGAGATGCTTCCTCCCCAAAGCTGTGTCCTATGTTCCCCTTTTTTTTTCCGGTATGGCTCTGTTCTGTCAAACCTCTTGTTTCCTCTTAATAGTTCTTAAGCCTCCCCCCAGCCCTTATTCCGTTTACCAGTGAAGGGAACAAATGTGGAAATAGACTATCATGGCTGCTTGACAGACCTGGAGCACAGGAGTAAAGTAATAATCTCTATTCTGACTGCAGGAAGGTGGGGAACTAGCACTGCTTTTTAAATTTGCTGTAGGGATAAACCAACTGGAAATTGGATTGTTGTCAGGGAAGCGGACAGAGTCTCATTGCATTGGAAGGGGGGAACAACACTTTTTTTTTTCCCTTTTTTTTTTTTTTTTTTCTTTTTTTTTTTTTTTTTTTTTTTTTGTTTATTGTTTTGTTTTGTTTTAAGTGTGTGTTTGGGGGGGGAGTTCGTCATTGAGCATTTCGAAGAGAAATGAGGAATCCCAGACAGCTTCAACGTGGAGTCAGCTGTTATCTCTGCTGCCTCAGGATGGGAATGATACAGCTTGGAAGCATGTGTGATAGGTTTCTGTGGAAAGTGGCACGAGAGACAACTACTGCAGGTGCCAGTTAGTGTTTTGCAGAGGACATTACTGAGAGCCGGCCTTGTGGAAGTCTGAAAACACCACCGGAAGAAAAACAAACCAAGATGGCTCCTTCTGCGTATCCAAGTGCTCCTCATTTGCATATTTGCCTCATTTGCGTATTAAGTTGTGCCTCATTTGCATATGTAAATACATGCCGGTCAGTGTGCAAATTAGCCTCGTTCCTCTGCCCCTGAAATCAATGTGCGTTGTTAGGGCATGGGAAGACATCGATGGGTGGGCGTGGAGCTCTGCAGGTGCGCTGGCACTGGCCTGCAGGGAGGGCAGGGGGGCCAGCCTGGCCCACAGAGGGGTCTTGCAGGCCCCTCCAGCCCGATGTGGCCCCCAATGCTCCGTGTCAGTGGTCAGGGAGAGAGGGGCGTGGTCTCACGAGTTTATTTTTGTGCATGCTTTCTTAATAAAAAGAAAAAGTGAATGTTTATGGTTTAACTCTTTTGGTGCCAGTATTGATTTTTTTTTTTTTTTTCAGCGGCGCTTGTCACGATGGCTCGGTTCCCACCTTAGAATTTGGGTGTAGACATGGCCAAATGGACAGCCCACACCTGGATGTACTTTAGACAGAGACTTCTTAGGATGTTAAGAGCTGAAGGTTCTCCCAGCTGGCTGTTCTTAAGGCACTGAGATCTTAGAGTCTTTCAGTTCGTGCTCACCAGAAAGGCAGAGTGCAAACTCTACCAATGCATAGTATCTGTTTGTCATACTATTACCTCACCTTTCTCTTTTAAGGAAGGACTAACACAAAAAGCAGATTTTAAACTGCTTCTGTAGAGTACCTAGTAGATACATTTCTGCTTTTCAGGAGCAGGGAATATTCAGTCTTGGGAACACCCCAAACAGCCTGACTGGATGAAACTTCTTCTCTGCTGGAAGGACATAAAAAAATGTCCTTCTCTTGTAAAGAGAGCCTGACATGACTGAGCCCCAACGTGGTCATTTCCTACCTTCTTGGGGTCAGATTGGACGTTATCACTTCTCCGTTCCAGGGTATTTGCGAAATGGCTGGTAGTCCAGCAGTCACCTAATCTGGGTCATCAGTGACTGCAGTTGCTCAAATTCTGCTCGTGTACCATCTCACAATGCAGTAGGTATATTTGGATAATCTCAAACTACTTCCTAAAAGGAAGATTTGGGACTCTGGTGGTGGAGGGAGTGTTGGGGAGGCAGCGAGTGTGCACATGCTAATGAACATAGGTACAGCATGTGTATTGACCAGTTAACTACCATAATGATGTATTTGCCAGGACGAAGAAATATATGGGGCATGTACCAGGGCACAAAAGTCAGTTCAATGCAGATGACTGGGGCAAGTGCTGTTCTAGTGCATGGCTGTAAGGAAATGTAGCAGTACTCTCTAGGGAAATCTTCAGATATTCCCACACCCACCTCAGACCCCTAGTAGAGTCACAGGGAAAAGATGCAGTGACCTTCCAAGGAGCAACATCCAAGTTAGTTTTATCTGCACTTTATCAGAGACCGGAGATGTAGAACATAGACATATGCAAATAACATTCTCATCTCAACTGAGAGGTTCAACTACATGATTCCCACCACAAATCTGTAGCCAGCCCTGCTTTCTCAAAATACTTTGTGTAGGTTTAAAATACTGTGTGTTCTGCTTCACCAGTCATCCCTCAGTTTATTACTCTTGGTCCTGCTAATTTCCCATCTCTCTAGTGTAGGATAGAAAGGGAGTTTTCTGTCATGATCTGAATGATTGTCCTGGGTTGGAGCTGCAGATCAGTCGAACAGGTTGGAGCAAAACCACCTGCTAAGCGGAGAGTGATTGATGTGCTTGCTCTTTCTACACTGGTGATAGGAAGTCCTGCATTACAAGGTGCTGCTAAGGTTCTTCTCTGCTGAAGCCTGGCTTCTGTGAAGGGTTGAAGATGTGAGTTCCTCACTAAAGGCGCCTTCCAAGATTCTTTGCACTGATTGCCGTACTTTTGCTCTGAAGTCCCGTCCCACAAAAACATAAAGCAGGGGGTTGATGCAGCTGTTGGTATACGCAAGTGCTGTAGAGAGGTGATCCCACAGGATCAGTGACTCCATCAGTCCTGTTCCAAGACTAGGTACAATGGAGAGAATCCCAACTACATGGTATGGAGCCCAGCAGATGAAGAATGCAGCTACCACAAGCAGAATTGTTCGCAGCATCCTGTTGTGTGGCTTGGAAAACTGATTTGCACATGTTCTGAAAACAATGAGGGTGTAGCAAACTGCCATTATGCCAAAGGGGAGCACAAAGCCAAAGACAACCCTAGTGATGTTTATTACGACCCAGGCAAGGGGTACAGAATAATTACCTTCATTGGTATTTCCCCACAAGTCACTATCGTTGTAGGTTGAGTATTCTTCCCATAACTCATTTAGAGACACATTTACAGATGCATTTACAGGATCATCTATGTAATTATCAACTCTGAAATTGTACCCACACTCCGTTTTGCCATCATAAGTGCTTGTCTCACGGTAGTAGAAGACAGGGCAGCAGAAAATGAAGGCCAGGATCCAAATGCCACCACTTATTAGCGACATAAATTTCACTGTTCGGTGGTTCTGACACCAGACAGGTTTCATCACCAGGAGGCACCGGTCAATGCTGATGGCCACGAGCAGGAAGACACTAGCAAACATGGTGAAGATTATGACTGATGGAATGACTTTGCAGAGGAACCAGCCATAGGGCCAGTGTTCATGGAGGGCCAGGTGAACAATGAAAAATGGCAAGGACAAGCAGCACATGATGTCAGCCACAGCAAGGTTTAGGAACCAGACAGTGTTCACAGACCTTTTCATTTTCAGACCAGCTACCCAGATCACCAACCCATTGCCCGGGATACCTATGATGAAAACAATGATGAAGACAGCAATGGAGACAATTGATTCCGGTGCATAATATATAGCAGCCTGTTCCTGTGAACTGATATTGCCCAGGACTTGAGGCATTCCGCAGCTATAAAACAGAAAGCAAATTATTAGCAATTCACATTCTCCTCCCCAAATTCTTCTCTTAACCTTTACTGAAGCATCCCAGAGTCAGATGACAGTACAGAGCTGTCAGGGTACAAAGGCATTGGTCTATACAAGTTTGTTACTAATGTGCCCATTGCACACCTTCATCATTCTCATGGTGGCTAAGTTATATATGCCCACTATTCAAACAGGGGGCTCTATACACTTATGTTCTCCAATCTCTATCATCCCCTTTGATTTCCGTCTGGTTCTTTTTAATCTGCAAAGTGGAGTTCTCTGTTCACATGGCCATGCTGTCCCCAGCTGTTTCCTGATTGACTTTGGGCTTTAGAAAGGCAAATCAGCATTTTTAGTTCCCTTTCCCTTTAAAATGAGCGATTTCTTCTGACATAACTGGTGAAATACATTCAAGTTAAGAAAGCAATGCCTGTCTTGCTGAAATAACCCTACTTCACTTTCCGGACATTACAAATAGAATATACAGGACATCAACTCTGTTGGCTAAGGGGTATTTTAGGGAAGTGTCAGTGACTACTTCCTTTTCTTTTGCTTGTGTTCTGAGCTGTCTGCTGGTTCCTTGGAAAGCTGGTTTAAGATTCTATGAAAGACAAGAAATAAATGTTTAAGAAGAACAGCTAGATACTTAGTTGTAGAAATAAAAATGAAAGTACAGAGTAATGTTCTTGAGCCATTTTAGATATGAGGTGTCCTTATGCAAGACAATGAAGCTGACCTACAGCATACTTAAGTGACATTTTAAAACTATGATCTACTAGAGGAAAGATGTTAATTGCTCAATTATTCTTGGACTTGGTACATTTAGAAAGGGAAAGAAAACCAGCAAAGCCAAGATAGAACTGAGAAAAAGAACCTGATCTTCATCCTTTAGGCATTAATAAAATTGTCTATAATATTCCTGTTAACTAAACCCTTGCTGAATTGATGAAGGCAGTTGTGTTGCTGAAAGGTCCCTAAAAATGTTACCAAAATGCAAGGAAACTGAAGAGGGAAGAGCTGAATACAGCCTGCAGAAGCAATTGAGAAGATATAAATAAGACAACTGACCCTCTTTTAACCTCTATTATGCCAGTACTTAAATACCAGTCAGAGACTGTTGTATGCAGGACTAAGTATGAATATTATTTAAAAAAAAATTCAAATTGCCAATCTCATTCTTGCATAACACAGTCTGAATGTGGAGCAATGCGTAAGTGTTAGAACTGCTTCACTAAGAAGAAAATGAGATAAACAGTTGTAACAAACATTGTGATTTATCAGTTTTTTGGTAGTATCTGCTAAGAGACTTGTAGTAGGTAAGGGTGACCTGCAAGGAAGGCTATGAAAGAAGTTACTGGAAGGCTTAACTTAAAGCTGGAGGCTTAATTTAAAATTCTCCCAATTTTGTTCCATTTCCTGTGGTCTTGCTGATCCATGCAGAAGCAACTTTTAGAGGGACAACTGGCAAACAGTTCTGCAAGAGTTGAACCCTGCTGCCTCTCCCTATAGCTATACTATAGATTCCCTATAGAAAATGGTATGAAGAGGATAGGGAAACAAGGAATGCTGTAAAGATAGTAACGCAAATCCTACTCCAAAGTAAACCGAGGGATGAATCAATTAGAAGATACTGCCCACACCATGTTTTCAAGTGTGCTAAAAGGGCTGAAATGTGGTTTGAAAATGGAAGGAGGAACTGGAGGAGGGAGAGAGGCTTTCAGGAGTGAAGAATAATAAATGGCAAGTAGAAGAGGAAAGAAATATTCTCCAGCTTACGATACCTACCTGAGTGAAGCAGTTATTTCAGTGTATCAGAGAGCAAGTACCATCAGTCCTGTCTCTGGAGCGACTGAAAAAACTCACATGACATTTTAGGAACTGCATTTTTTTTTCCTGCATGCGCATGTGTGTGCCAAGTGTGTTCTTTCACCCTGATAAAATGACTCATTCGAATGTCATTTGAAGATTTAGATATCATCTGCTCATAAAATAAAGAGTCAAACCACAGGAAGTTTCTCAAAACTCTCAAAATAAAATAGTGCCCTAAATAAAGCATTAATAGAAAGCACAGGAATGATAATCACAGACATACACTTTACTACATTCTGTAAGACAACTGAATGACATCTTGCCTGTTGGCACAGTGCTGGCCTTTGCTGGAAGTAATTCATAAGTCCAAACCCTGCCATGTTGCCATCAAATGTCTGATCTGTTATTGTCTTGTAGCCACTTCTATGTATTACCAGGTCAGCACGGTTCACCTAGGATTCTTATCAATCCAGATCAGCTTCTGTCCCAGCTTGAGACAGTTTACTTCATCAAACACAGAACACTACTCAGCAAACCATTGACTGGTCATGACAAAAGGATTTTAATCTGCCTTTTACTTTTCAGGGTATTAAAAGTCTACTTTTTAAAAAGGAACTTGACTGACAAAAAGATAGAAGTGGTTAATTGAAATGCTGATTTTCACAAAATGAGACAAGACAATAAAAACAGGAGACTTCCCGGACAAGGCATTTGTAACGTTTAACAAGGGGGTTCCCCCTCGCCCCTCATAATTTGGGAAATCAAGACTGCTAGCAGAAATAACAAAGCCCAGACATACAAGAATCAGCCTCAGTATTTTGGTTTTGGTCTGGAAAATGAACCATGACAGAGCAGAGTTCTGCTCCTGAGCGTGCCTGTGAAAGACACAGATGCTGCCTCCAACACAAAACCAAAAAAAGGAAAACAGGCCAGGGCTGATCTGTACCCACAAAGACAGACAGGCTGTCAGCACCCTGCCAGGAAGATTCCTCTAGCTTCCTCTTATTCTCAGCTGCCATCCTTCCAGGGGGACTCCTTGGGCCCAGACACACAATGCTGATAGGAGGTTACTCCTATGGGGTTCCTCTTGGCTGAGGGACACACAGCCTGGTCACCACCTAATGGGACCTGCCAGTCAAGCCCCAGTTTGCAGGAAGGTCCTTCACCAGTTCTATCCTCCAGGTTAAAACTTCTCTAAGCTTTGATGTTAATCCCAAATCACCACATTGTATTTTACTCTGGCTCTCCCTGTCTCCTTCATGATAAACAGACTGAGTTAGCTGAGAAAGGCTCTAATTCACAGTATCACAGATGAGCTGAAGTAGGAAGACTGTCTGGAGACTGTCTAGCCCAACCCCACTGCTCAAAACAGGGTCATCTATAGAAGACTGACCAGGACTGTGTCCAGTTATGTCTGGGTATCTCCACAGAAAGAGATACCACAAACTCTTCAGGGCAATCTGTTCCAATGTTCAACCACCCTCACAGTAAAAAAGTGATTTTTTGAGTTCAGATGGAACTTCCCATGTTTCAGTGTGTCCACCTGGCCATTTGTCCTGTCACCAGGCTCCACTGAGAAGAGTCTGTCTCCATCTCCATTAATGCTCCCATCAGACAGATAAAACAGTCCCCCTAAGCCTTCTCTCTTCTTCCCAGGTTGGACGGGGCTCTGAGCAACCTGGTCTAGTGGGAGGTATCCCTGCCCATTGCAGGGAGATTGGAAATAGATGATCTCTGATGTCCCTTCCAATCCAAATCATCCTATAATTGTCTTCTCCAGGCTGAGCAGTTCCAGCTCTCCCAGCCTCTCCTAGCGTAACAGCTGTACCAGTCCCTTAATTACCTTATGGTTCTCCACAAGTTTCACTCCAGCATGTCCATGTCTCTCTGCTAGTGGGGAGCCCAGAACTGGGCCCAGCACTCTAGATGTGGCCTCACCAGTGCGAGTAGAGGGACAGGATCACCTCCCTTGATCTGCTGGTAACACTCCTCCTAATCCAGCCCTGGCAGCTATTGGCATTCTTTTCTGCAAGGGGCACATTGCTGGCTTATGTTCAACTTTTTGTCCACCAGAACCACAACATCATCATTCTCTGCAAATCTGCTTTCCAGGTGCTCAGCCCCCAGCATTTATTAGTCCACGGGGCTGTTCCTCCCCATGATTCTTCTCGTCTCCTTGAACTTCACGAGGTTCCCGACTGCCCAGTTCTCCAGGATGTCCAGGTTCTTCTAAATGGTAGCTCAGACACCTGGTGCATCAGCCACACTCCTACCAGCTTTGTATCATCTGCAGACTTGTTGAGGGTGCACGTTACTTCATCATCCAGGTCATAAACAAAGAGTTATTATGGAACCAGTGTCAGCTGCAGCCAGACACCACTAGTGGCTGGTCTCCAGATGGATTTAGGTCTTCTGACCGCCACCCTCTGAGCCCAGCAGTTCAGCCACTACTCATCCCACCTCACTGTCCCCTTATCTAGCCCATATTCCATCAGCTTGTCTATGAGGATGTTCAGACTGAAGTTTATCTTGATGTCTAGGCTCAACTTGGCCAGCGCAAGTTGGCTAAAGCCGTAATGCAAGTTGCCACATGTACTGCCATTCCAGGTTTGTTACCACAAAACTGCACCAGTCTGTTGGCTACTAAACAGTTACACCCATGTGCAATTCTGTCAACATGATCAGCGGATTTACAAAAGCCTCCCCCCTGCAAGAGTAAGCAGGTTGTCTCCGAAACACTTTGGTAACAACTGAGAATTTTACTTGTGTTTTATATTTCTTCTGCTTCTGCAGTTCCCAAAAGCTTTGCAGCCCCTCTACAATCTTCCATTTGTTTCTCTGCAGAGGCATGTCTAGCTAGCTATGATCTTTCACACAGTGGAAGTTCCATCCAAGACTTCTGCTGTTCTTTGGTTTTCATTAATTGAAGATTTCTGTATGGGAAGAATATGGATCCTTCACTGCTTTCAAAACCTGATTTTAAATATGTTCTATGTCAAGATTTCAACCTCTCTGCTGAACCCTTGAAAAAGAAAAGTAAAAAATAAATAAAAATTTAAACTTCAGTGGTTGTTGGCAGTGCTTTGTATTTTTTTGTTCCAGAGATGGTTGTTTGAACCAGGCAGAAGAATGTTATGTTCTCTGCTGGTTAAGTCTCAATGGAATTGAATGGGAGATGTATTCCTGGCGTTCTGGTGCTGCTTGTGAGTCTTTCCCCACGTTCCTTATAATAGTTGGCCCTTTGCCACTCCCTCATCCGAGATGCTCTCCTTCTAGAGGGACCGTAGGAGGACTGTGGCACGCTGAATGACAGCACTGTAAAGAGGTAGGTGAAATTTAATACTGCTAATAGTGAATCATTGAACTTGGAAAAGCAACCGTAACTATGCACATGGATGGGTGTACTCCCGGTAAGTTATTAGTGCTCAGTGAAAAAACTTAGCAGTCACTAAGCTAACTGGGAAGTTCTAATGAAAAATTAGGTCAACAAGCAACTGGATGCTGTAGTGGCCCTTGATCTTAAAAAGTTATACAACAAGAATAAATATCGAGAAGGATGACTAGACAGCCATGGCTGGGAATGGCTCTGTCTGCATTAACTAATGCCATTCCCTACTGGGAGGGGAAAAAAGAGTAATTCCTCAAACTTAGTGATGTTTTAGTGGTTATTTTTGCCTTAACACCTCCAAGGATGGTGACTCCACCCCCTCCCCCCCTCCCACCCCAGGCAGCCCCTTCCAGTGCTTGACATGGAAGGCTCAGACACGGCTCTATGTAATTTTGTAACTTTTCTTATGCCTTTTCTTGCACTTTTCAGAGTAAACATTGGTACTTTCAGAGATTCAGTCACAGGATGCTGCACCGCAGTAAACTTCAACTCCAGTCTCCACTGAGAAGCCACCATTAAAAGAGTGTTTTAAATGCTGCCAGCCTTACCATTATTGATAAATAAACTAGTATCTACACCCTTACTTTGGCCACATTTTGGGGGAAGACCCACTCCTGAAATTAAGCTTTGCATAGCTGGCATTTCCATCACTTCCAGCGGCAAAACCTGTCGTGCTTTGTGCCGCATTTCCTTTTTGGTTTGCTCTTTTACCAAAAAGCCACCTAATCCCCGCACCACAGAAGGAGCATTGCCACTTAAACCCCCAGGTCTGGCCCAGGCCGACAGGGGAGCAGCCCCCGGGGGATCCAGGCGAGCAGGTCGGTGCCGCCTGGCGGCACAAACCCCGCCGCTCCTCCCGCCATCCCGCCCGGCACTTCCCGCTGCCCCAAGCAAACATGGCCGCGCCCGCCCCGCCGCGGGACCTGCCAGGCCCCAAGATGGCGCCGGCCGCCTCTGCTGTGTCAGAAGAGGCTCCAAGATGGCGCCTTGCCGGCCCCTCTCCGCGCTGCCAGGATCCAAGATGGCTGCCTCCGCTTCTCCGACGTGGCCCGCGTCTCGTCCTGCCGCGCCGGCGCCCCCCGGCGGTGTCTGCCCTCATCAAAGATGGCGGTGGGCAGCGCTGCTGGTTACTAAGCTCCCGCCGCTCGCTCCTCGAAAGGCTTCGCGGCCGACATGGCGGCGGCCGAGCTGGAGTATGAGTCCGTTCTCTGCGTCAAGCCCGATGTCAACGTCTACCGCATCCCGCCGCGGACCTCCAACCGCGGGTACAGGTGAGGGAGCGTGCGGCGCCCGCGATCGCCCCGGCGCGGCCCGGCCTGGCCCAGCCCCTGCCCGCAGGGCTGGCAGGGCGGGCAGGGAAGCCGGGGGCTGGGCTGTGCCGTGCCGTGCCCCGGCCTCGCCCCTTGGCAAAACCGTGTCCTGTGGTCGCGAGCAGCTCTGGCCATCCCCTGGACCCCCTCCAGCCGAGCTTTGGGAGAGCCGCCGGCTGGAATTGCTTCTTGTGGGCAGGTGGTCAGCGCCTGAAAGCAGAGGAGCATCCGCTCCGTGCTGTGGAGGAGCAGGGGCCGCTCTGTTAATCAGGGGCAGGAGGTGAGGGCGCAGCCTGCTCTTCCAGGCAGAGCTGACGTCTGCTCCCGGTTCCCTGGGATGTGACGCTGATGTGGTATAACGGCACGTTGGATTTGGCTTGGTGGCTCTCGCAGTGGCAGGGAAGGAAGGCAGCAGGAATTCGGGGTGATTTTTAAGAAGAGGCTGCAGGACCAGCAGTTAGAAATGCCTTCTCTGGTCAGCCAAAAGCAGCAGAGTGTGACTTTGTAAGCTGTGCCCACAGGCCTGCTGCAGAAGGGGGTTTGTGTGCTCGATGAACCTGACAGACTGTAGGCGGATGTTGAGCCTGGCCGGGGATGTTTGTTTTTGGTTGTAAAATCCTGTAGATTTTACAGCACCAAGCCTGCCAGTGTTCAAAAAGCATTTGGACAATGCTCTCAAGCACATGGTGTCATTTTTGGGGTGTCCTGTGCAGGGCCAGGAGTTGGACTCGGTGATCCTTGTGGGTCCCTTCAACTCAGAATATTCTGTGATTCTGTAGGTTGGGTTTTTTCCTCTCTTTCCTTTTTTTTTTCATTTTTTTCCCTTCACAAGAGTCTGTGGCAAAGGGTGTGATGGGTCAGTCAAAACGTCTGTGTGTGTGTTTTGCCTGGTGTAAGTCAGCTGCCTCTAGGTTCAGAAGTACTTGGTGTTATTTTACAATAGGGTAGAGTAATAGAGTAGCTTTTCAGCATGTTACTGATTAATTTTTGGGGTCTTCCCAATGATCACAAGTCACTTATTAGTTGCTTGTGGATTTCCTGTTCAAGTGAGTTTCTGGGCTTCTGTCTCCCCTATTTTGCAAGCTTATAAAGGTGAGGAGCTGGTATTCTCTATTCCCTTTACCCCAAGATGCCAGTCAGAGGCGTGTGTCAGTTGGCAGCAACAAGAGAGGAGCTGAGACCCCATGTCTTGTTTGGGGAGGGAAGTGGAATGAGGCAGCTGCAGGTGTTGAGGGTTTGGGAGCAGAGACTTCTGAGATAGATGGCTGGGCAGAATTGGAGAGGCTGATTATGGTCAGTGATCAGCTTCTCTTCTTTTCAGGGCATCTGACTGGAAACTGGACCATCCAGACTGGACAGGGCGGCTTCGTGTCACTTCCAAAGGCAAAACTGCTTACATAAAACTGGAGGATAAGGTTTCAGGTGAGGGAAAGGCTGTGCCTTGGCAAGACTGTGACTGTGATTGCTACCCATGAGCCTGTGTTTCTAAGCCTGCGCAGAGCTGTGCATGGCAGCCCTGGCCATGCTTTAGCAAGGGGTCACTCTCCTTAACACCTGATTCTTTGTCTGCAGGAGAACTTTTTGCCCAGGCTCCTATAGATCAATACCCTGGCATTGCAGTGGAGACCGTGGCAGATTCCAGCCGCTACTTTGTCATTCGAATTCAGGATGGCACTGGTGAGTTGGGGGACAACGTATGTGCTAAGTGCTAGGGGTGGAGGATACCCAGGTGGAGCTGGGAGTGTGCCGGGAGGATGGAAGTGGTGTTGGGAGTGCTGAAGAGGCCAGGTGGTGTGCCTGGAGGGGTGTGAGGGCAAGGTAAACAGGGGAGGTTCTCTGCATTGCACAGAGTCCGGGGGCTGGGCTGGGAAGGAACATTTGGTTTCCAAGCGTGCCCCATGGGAAGAAGGGTGCATCCTGAAAGCTAGGGACAATGAACTGCTGTGAGCTGCTGGCATCCAGCTGCAGGTGTGTCAGAGAGAGGTAGCACAGAGTAGTTTAGGACAAGCAGAAAAATTTGTGGCCCAGTTGCAGGGCACCTCCAGTGACTCCTCCTGTCTCCTTGCTAGGACGAAGTGCTTTTATAGGCATCGGCTTCACGGATCGGGGTGATGCCTTTGACTTCAACGTCTCTTTGCAGGATCACTTCAAGTGAGTTTTGCTTTTCTGGAATGCTGTTTTTCCTCTCGGCTGTAGAACATGGTGGGTGGTGGTGCATGTTCACTTAGCACAGGTTTCCTTGGGGTGGCCCTGAAGCCCTGCTCTGACAAGGGACACTTGAGTATGCTGCCAGCTGTCATGCAGGCTGAGAGCCCCTGCAGGGTCAGATCTGTAAGTCTTAAGCTTAGGTCCTGTGATGCTCTAGATGCAGTATTAAACAGCCTCATGGGTTTGTGGTGGTCCCAGCTTTGTGCTGTGCTACACCAGGAGTAGGGAGGTGGCTGGTTTGACAAGGCAAGGTGGTTTGGTGGGATGGGGAGAGAAACCGCACATTTTTTAAAACACTGTTCTTTTTTGCCACAGGGTCTCATGTCTTCCTCTCTTCTTTTTAGGTGGGTGAAGCAGGAGACTGAAATCTCCAAGGAATCCCAGGAAGCTGACACACGTCCCAAGTTAGACTTGGGGTTTAAGGAAGGGCAGACCATCAAACTAAACATTGGGGTAAGCAGACCAGTTTACCCTGCTTCTTTCTCTGGGTATGCCGATGGAGACTCTTCTTTACACTTCCTTTTTATTTTTTTATACAGAACATGACGTCAAAGAAAGGAGGAGCAGCCAAGCCCCGTGTGTCTGGATCAGGGGGCCTAAGCCTGCTGCCACCCCCGCCGGGAGGCAAAATTGCAGTCCCTCCTATACCTCCCCCTTCTTCCACAGCCATTGCCAACCACGTCACACCACCTCCTGTGCAGAAATCCAGTAATGCAAGCAGTGCAGGTAAACCTTAGCACTGAGCCAACAGTCTGTCAGACACTGGCAGGTGCTGCTTCAGCGAGCCTGTGTTCAACCTAGTGCCAGCAGTGCCCTCTGAAACATGGTGTGTCCCAAGGGTTTTGTTCTCTTTGGCAGCTCTGTTGTCCCCCGTGCAAGGAAGTTGTGGACCTGTTATCCTGGGTCCAGAGGAGGGCCATGGGAATGGTCAGAAGGCTGGAACACCTCTCCTGTGAAGAAAGGCTGAGAGGGTTGGGGTTGTTCAGCCTGGAGAGGACAAGGCTCTGGGGAGACCTTTCAATATATAAAGGGAGCTTGTAAGAGAGAAGGAGAAAGACTTTTTACTAGAGCCTGTAGTGACAGAGCAAGGGGTAAAGGCTTAAACTGAAAGAGGGAAAGAGGGTAGATTTAGATTGGATATAAAGAAGAAATTATTTGCCATGAGGGTGGTGAAACTCTGGAACGGGTTGTCCGGAGAAGCTGTGGATACCCCTTCATTGGCAGTGTTCAAGACCAGATTGGATGGGACTTTGAGCAACCTGATTTAGTGCAGGATGTCCCTGTTCATGGCATGGCAGTGGGACTAGATGAGATGATCTTTGAAGGTCCCTTCCAACTTAAATCATCCTGTGATTCTGTAACAAAGAGATTGCTTCAGTCTTCTGGATGTGCTAGAGGTGTGCCCATGCAGAAGTGTCTGGAGAGCTGCTGATGCTTTTGTGAAGGCAGAGACTTCAGCAGTGCTGTCCACAGGTTGCAGTGAGAAGAAACCACAAGCTTCTGACTAGGCTCATGTGGTCCCAGTGCATGGTTTGTACTGTTAAGGTGGTGCCTGTTTGGCAACTGTTACGATTGCTGAGCTTGGGTTGAGTCTGAGCCTTATGTCTGCTGGGAGAGACATACAAATAAAGTGACAAATCTGTCAGGTGGTGTACTGAGTGGAGACTGAATAGTTCCTGAAGACAATGTACCCTTGCAGCATCAGCTGGAGGCTCCATGCGCATTGAGCAGAAGGACAAGCTCTTACAACAAACCCCTCAAAAAGTCTTAACTCCTGGAGGGAAAGCTGGAGTCCCTTCAAAGGTTTTCTGCCCCTGCATCCAGGAGTTTGTTTAAGGTGACAGTTTAAATGCCTGTGGGGTTTTCTTGATGAGGCTGATGTATTTTTTTCTCTCTCTCTTCTGCCTTAGATATTCTTTTAGACTTGGATGCTCCTGCAGCTGCATCCAAGGCACCAGTATCAGCTACCACAGACCTCTGGGGAGACTTCAGCACTGCATCCAGGTAAACTGTGATGAATGGAACACAAGAAGGGTAGTGTCCTGATGGGCGTGGGAAGAACCATAAGTTAAGAAGTCTTACTGGATCTGCTCATTTGATTCTCCTTTTTTTATTTCAGTGCTGTTCCCAATCAGGCTCCTCAGCAGTCCAACTGGGTCCAGTTCTGAATGATCAAAGCAGTGGAATGGGACAAACTGATGACCTAGAGGCACCAAATGGGATCAGAGGGGTCACAAACCTCTCTAGTCTTCAATCAAATTGGGACAATCCTTCATTTTTAGATCAGACCTTCACTTAAACTTACTATTTTTGATCCCACTGAACCTAGAGAGAACATACTGACTCCTCCCAAGATGGGCAAGGAGGAAAGAGGTAGCCTTATCTCCTCCATCCACTTGACCATTACATGGTACATCCTAGCTCTTTTTCCCTGTCTTTCCATACAGGGAAAGCAAGAACCTTGAAGAAAGTGGGTACAGGAGGAGGCTGGGTAGGTGCCTCTGGGTTCCTTGTCCTTTAAATTTTCTCTGGCTAGGCTGTTGCTTTTTGTGGCTGCTTTCAGTAGTGACTGCAGTCCCTGCAGCTTGCGGTGCTGAGGACAGCTGCATTTGGCTACACCTGCTAAATGGAACCTCTAAGGAGATAGGTCTTGCCTCAACACAAAACCGTCTTGGATTAATGACATCTGTGGTGAGGAGTGACCCTCCCCATGCACACACTACTCCTCTGTCTTTGGTGCAATTCTTGGTAGTGCTGGATGTCCTCATGCTCCTGTGGGAGGAGTCATGCAAGTCCTTGAGTAGACCTGCTGCCCTTGCGCTGTAGTTCCAGGTGGACACCCCATCCTGAGGCTCCTGATTTGGCTTGCAAGTTCACTGGAAGAACTTCTCTCATTTTAACTCCTTTCTCCCCCAAGCAAAGGCCTCACTGTCACTGAGCTGTTTTAACTGGAAATAGCTTTAAGAAAAAAAGAGCGTGTTTTTACAATTTGGTAGTTATTTGCACTAGATGACAACCAGGTGATTCCCACCACTCAGCATTTCATGTTCCTGCATCACTATCCTGAGCCCTGGCCTTGTGTTGTGACTTGGCACTGTGTTAAAAGTATTGCATATTCACAGTAAGAATTATGCTGGGAAAACAGATTATTCTCTGATGAAGGGACAGTCTTCTTCCCCTTTTCAACTCAAGAAATGTATAGTAGGCTCATTCCTGAGATCTGTGGGAGCAAAATTCTCCCACCTGTGTTCCTTTTTATGACTTTCCTTCTGAGTCCAACTTTCAGGGATGTGAGCTGGTTATTGGAATTTAGATTTTTCGGGTTGTTTTTTTTTTTTAATGTGTCCGAGCCCCCTCTATTTCCTATGTGGTTAAGGGAGTTAGAAAGAGGTAAAAGGCCATGACTTTCCACTTTTTCTTTGAGAGAGTTTCCTGAGGCCCTTCAGTGTGGACAGTACTTCATCTTCAGCAGATGTGGATGTGATCTGGGGTGTAAGTGTTGATTACTCCGGGCAAACTCACAGGGCAGGCCAGAAACCTCACAATGCTGAATTGCTACCCTTCATGCTGGCTCAGAAGCCAAAACACTAGCTGGGAAGGTGGTCTCAGTGACTCTTGGACAGCTGTGCCCAGTTACTGGAACACTAGGGTTTGGTGCTTTGCTGGAAGGCTTCTTCCTGTTTTGAACACTCAACACAGCAATGCTTTTGTGTCTCTAGCACACCTTCGCAAGGAAATTTTTCCCTTTGGGCAAAAATTTTCTGGTGAGGCTTTTAAAAGAGTAGTTAGACATAGGCACCTTGTACTGACAAAGGTCTCTTGTCATTTTTGTCTGGCTACACTGAGGGCATTTTGGAGACAGTTTCACTTAGACCATCCCTCTGGGGAGCAACATTCTTGAAATAGCTCTAAAGCTGCTGCAGTTCCACTTGTGGAAGTGGGGACCAAACTGCTCTTGGATGTATTTTAAGTAGTCATTTAACCCTGATTCTGTGGCTCTCTTGGTGTTTTCCCCTGCAAGCCCTCCCCTGCCTTCATAGTCACTCCTGCAGTCTCACTGTACTTCAACTCCCTGCCTCCTGAACTTGTGGATGGCTGTAGTCTGCAAGCGACATCACAGACTCTGCTGGGTTGGCATTTTGTTTTCTTTGTCTTCTTTTTGTTTGCTCACATCCTTGTGAGGTCCTGTCATTTCAACTATGTATCAATTCCCCAACCAAGGAAGTTCATGGCACCAATTAACAACTAATTAGGAGCCTCTTCTGTATTGTCTTAGTATTCTGGAGATAATATATTATGTATTTGAAAAGCTGAAGAAGCAAAAATTAAAGATATATGTATATAAAGCATAAGATGTACTGGTGCAAATGGTAATTAAACAAGTAATACTGGGGAAAAGCATGTCATGAGTCTTCTAAGTTGTTAAATTGTTTTTGCTTTGGAAGCCTCTAGGTTGAAGGTCTTCATGTCTCCAGCAAGATCCTCAGTCTACTTATCCTTCTGCATATGTGTTGTGGCCTGCAGACTGGACAAGAGCAACTTCAGGAGTGATGGGTTCAGGCTCTATCTGGGCAAAGAGGTAGGAGTGTGGAAGAAGGGCACAAAAATGACATGGCTGTTCCAAATGGGGTAAAAAACTCACACAATACCAAACACAAATCAGCAACATGGAAACAGGGCTGACTAGGTTCCTGTGGGGCTTGATAAGAGTGTGGATAAAATGAGCAAGTGAGAAAATTTGGTTGCCCTGATATTTAGCATTTCAGACATTAAAGGCTTCTACAGCCTGCAGGTATTTTCAGAAACAATTCTTTCCATGCTGTTAGATGGGAAACAGTCTCTGCCTACTGCAGAGATGGGCAAGGTGAGCTGAGTGGGCCCTTTGTTAGGGGCCACAAGGACGGGCTGCTTGGAAAGAGAGAGGAAGCAGGAAGCCAAGTCACAGCAGGGCAGGCAGGGGCAGTGGCCTCACCAGCAAAGGTCCCGACGTACCTAAGCACAAAGGTCAGAGCGGGTCAGGATGAGGATTTAGATCAGCAGGGTATGTGGCCAGACGGGGACATGGCCAGGCATGGCTGCACTAGCTCAGGCAGGGACCAAGGGTGAGACCCTTAGCTATGATAAGGCCAGTGTTGCTGAGCTTTCTCAAAGCCAAACACCTCTGTTACTTAAGCTGGACCTCAGTCCAGGCAGCCAATCCCCCAGGAAGTGGAGAATATGCTCAGGGCCCCGACCTTGTTCTGTCAAGCTGCTTGCAGCCATCTTGCACAGCATGCTTGCTCCATGTTCCTCTGCCAGACAGCAAAGCTGTGCATATGGCTGTGTTTAAAGTACAACAGAAGTGGCCTGGATAAAGATGAGGAGTCTTAACCTTTTAAGTCAGCTGTTTGAATTGTCAAACATTCTAGTATCTGTTGTGGCTGGAAAAAAATGACATTTTTTCAGCTTTAGGAGCAAAGCCCTATTTTGATGAATAGGATAGGTATGTTGTATAGGTCCTGGCAAGGAGAAGATGAAGCATTTTACCCATAAGCTACGGTGGAGCTTCTCAGACCTTTCAGTAGGTACTTGCAGCAAAAAGAGTTGAAAAGCCTAAAAGGGTCTTTCTCCAGAGCAGGAGGATCTTCAGATGAGGTTCACCTAAAGGAAGTGCTGGGATATACTTCCATTTGTGCTTAAAGAAGCACAGAAGACTGAGAAACAGTTCATGAGGGAGAGCTTAGTCCTGTGTGGAGATCTTCCCAGTCCCCATGCCTTTCCTCACAGAAAGGCCTGCTAGAACACACAGCTTGGTGAATCTTGTGCAAGTCTTCTTCCCTTTCTTCCAATTGGGAGACAGACTGTAGCACATAGAAAGAATCAGGAAACAAGTGTCAAAGGGAAGATCCCATTTTTGTCTGGTATTTGGTTGTCAATTCTTCTGTGGGAACTGTAGTTGAGGTCGGATGTGCGTGTTTTCTCCACCCCTTCTCCCATTAATTATACTCTACGTTCTGTGACTTAGTGTCTTACAGCCATGCAGCAACTGCTCTTACCACAGCCACACAATATGGATTGCAGACACAAACCTGCCAGATTTCACAAAGCCTTGATGCTGTGTGTGGGCTCCTGAAGAAATGGAGAGGAAGGGTTGTACATTGGAGGAAATCAAACAGAAACCAAACAGGAAACCAAAACCCCCAGTCTTCCTGAACTTTGATAATGAGGTAAAAGGATCTGAATCTGAACTCGTCTTCTTAAATCAGCATAAACCTACAAGGTTCTAGGAGGAAGAACAACTGGGCTGTTAATGTACATAAGCAGAGCACTGTGGCTTAAGTGGTTAACACCCATTGTAATGCCCCAAGGTCTAGGCAGTCTGTTGAGTGCTCATTACAGTATGTGAACAATAGATTCTCACTCCGGAGACTGTTACTGGTCTCTTTGTTCCAAGATAATAGCTCTGTCCATGCTAACAGTCAGGGAAAGCACATTGCAGGATGACAGCTTAATTTTGCCACCCACCATTGCCAATAGCTGTACGTCCCCACCCAGAGCTGGGGCTCTGATGGGCATTCCTTGAAGCTGAGCAAAGGAAGATCAGGCAGCACCAGCTGGGCTGTGTAGTAGCTCCTGACCAGAGCTATGTTTTCCAGTCACTGCTGGGATCCTACGGTGGACCTCTTGCATCACTTGTGTTTGGGGCAAGCCAGTCAGGTAGCTTGCAAAGGCCCACTCTCCCTTTTCTTTCACAGGCATTGTAGGATGGCAGCTCCTGCGTGTTGAGGCAGAGGCAGCTGCCTTGCTTAGTCGACTGGCTTTTCAAGCCTTGAAGCAGTCTGAAGAGACATTCCCTAAAGGAGGGAGCCGCCTGTAACTTGCAGCCTTTGTGTTGAGCCTTGTGTGTTAGGCACGTACAGAGGTGTGGGCTCCCTGCCCTCCCAAGCCTGGTCTGTGAGCCTGGCTGGGCTGGTGACACCCGCGAACAGGCGTTGAGTTCAGTCTCACGCGTGACCGTGTGCTGCCATCTGCTGCCGAATCCTTTTGTTGCGGGCTTTCCCGCAGTCCCTGGGCTCAGCCACCTTCTCCAGGGAGCGGCTGGGTGCCCAGCAGCCGAAAGGGGGGCAGGTGGGATGCAAGCAGACATCACCTGAGACCTGGCTAGTACTGGTGGGGTGCCCTCTCAAAAGAAATCGCAGCTGGCAATTTGTAGTTTGATAGTTTGGCAGTGATGGAACTGGTGCTTCTGAACATAGCTGTGTCCTGCTATCCTACTCCCCTCTGTGCTTCAGTGCCCTCATGCACAGACACCATAATGTAGGGCTTGGAACTGAGCTGTCCCAGGGCAGGCACACATCCCCTCTGGTGGTCAGTGTGCATACAGGTATGGATGTCTGTTGTCTTTAATGTTTGGCCCAAAGGAATGGAACTCCTCCTGCTGTTTTGTAAAGTGATGGCTAAGCACTTGTCCATAAGTTCATGTTTATGGTGTTAAGCAAACTGTTCAAAGATGTGTGAGATGCTGTGTCATCCTTTTGGTTATCTGGCAGGGGTGAGGAGCTGGATTCCAGTGAGAGGAGAGGTAAGGGGTAGGAGAGCATTTTCTTTGGACACTATATGCTAAGTGGCTATAGATGTAACTGTATGTCTGGCCCAGAGTTAGGGGCTGCTGTCACCAGTACCTAAAGCTGAAGTCACTACCCTGGAAATGACCCCTTTTTGGGTAGAAAGCCAGGAAAAGCCCTTGAGCAATACATCCCATGCAAAACCAGGGTTACTGTAAGCAGATAACCTGCCCTGGGTAGCCCGGTCTAACTCCCGAAGTAGTCCTGATTTGAGCAAGGTTTGAACAAGATACCTTCTGTCTGAAGTACTTCCTAGCACAGCTTTTGTGCTCAGCTGTGGTGAGGTGGGTCCCCTGCTGGGCCAGCAGTGTGGTGAGATGTCTGATATGGGGGATTGGTCAGTGAAGGAGAACGCTGAGATCTGACAGTCATCCTTCGCCTCAGAAAGGGCAGAGGCTCTGTGAGGACCAGGATGGTGTGCTGAGACTGTCCTGTCCAGTCTTAAAATGCTAAATATGCAAATAACTGATCTGGAGGCAATCTAAGAGACGTGGGCCATGGTGCTGCAGGCCAGTGTGAGTCATGGAGGAGCACTTTGCCCTCTTTGTCAGTCCCAGCCGGCAGGAAGTCAGCAGCAGGGGCCCTTTGCCCTCTGGGTCAGTGCCAGCTCTGTGCTGGAGGCTGGCACATGGAATGCCATTTGCCCACCCTTTACTTCACTGTGCTGACTTCAGTGTCCTGGGTTGGTAAAAAATGGGTGACACAGGCACCTGGAGTGTGCTCTTCAAAAGAAAAATTGCTCTTCCCTATCTGTGTTGACATCTGTGTCACGAGGAGGCTCCTGCACATGGTTGAACCCCAAAGCTTGAGGCCTCCCTACCTGGCATTAAAACTTCTCCATCATGTTTCATTAATGAGGTGCCAAGGAATGTTTGGTTCAGCTGACTGTACTTTCTGGGTTTAGTTCAGCTTTCTGTGGCTGTTTCCAGATGGCTTTTGCTTTGTCCTATCCTGACTGGACATATGGGATGGCTGCTCTGGAGGCAGGTGGTGTCCCCTCACCTCACTGCTGGCCGTCACGACTTGGGCTGGGAGGCGGTAAATTGGTGCTGTGGCAAGCAACTGCAGTATCTGGATCTGATCTCCAACAATTTATAGCCTTGAGACTTGTGACTCAGATCCAAAAAAAGGAAGGAGGCAAAGGTGCAGTGTTCCCAGTAATGGCATAAACCAAAGCTCTGTGGTAACTGCATCTGAATGTGCCCTCTGTTGGCTTTGATTTGGTCATCTGTTAATTAGGGGAAATAAATAAAACGTATCTTTGCTCTTCTGAAGAAAATCCTCTGTTAATGCTACATGTGTAAAGCGGCAGGTAAAGAGGGGCTTCTTGTCTCTTTGAAGATTCTCTGGATCACGTTCTTCCTTTTCTTATTCCTTCCCTTATACCTGAGGAGATATGATCTCTTCTGCTTGAAACCCTCAGCTCTCACTAAAACTTGGCAGGGATGTGGCCAGGGGAGAAATGGACAAACCATTTTGGGAAGGAACATTTCTTTTCATCTCTCCTACTTTTCTTTTGTTCCCCTGTGTTCTGCATGGTACCATAACCATAGCATTTTGGGAGCTGCTGATCTCTGGCAATGTATTCGTGTCACTCTGGGTGGTTCTGCTCAGGATCCCGCGTGTTTCTGCTGACTCAGGCCTGCCTGTGGTGAAGTGCTGCCACCTGCCAGAAACTTGTGTGGCTTCACAGTGCTACCTTCTGTTAAATCCATCCCATTCATTGCTCTCACTCTCATTTCTTTTTGTCCATTCACTGCTTCCCTGTTTCCTCTTCACCCCTGGATGCTCAAATGTCTTTTCCCTGTGCTTTCACAGCTCCATATAAGCCATTTTTTCCTTGGTCTCCTAGCAACCTGCATGGAGCCCTGGTTCACCTTCTATCATTAGAGGCGTTGACTGCCTTCCATAAGAGGTGTCTTCTCCCTGCAGCTCTGGCCAGTGTCAGCCTTGGCTGAGAAGGGCATAGGGTGCCTTTCTCTCGGATCCCAGGAGGCTGCTGTGCTCCCACACTGTCCCCTGGAGCACTATGAACTGCAGTATCCTGACCCTCCCTGCCCTAGCCGGTTCCGTGCAGCAGGGTACACAACGGGATCACTTATGGCTAGATGCTCTCTAACCAGCCAAATCCCTCCGGAGCTCTCAGGAAGCTCTTGCTGCCTGAATCCCTTTGATGTGGTATCGGACATCCCTTATTAACTGCTCAGTGCCTTGGGTTCCCATTCTCCGTGTTCCAGTGCCTTTTTATGCTCTTCCCTTGGCTGCTCTGCTCCACAGCCTTAATCCCTGAGGAGGAGCAAGGTGGTGTGAAGAGAGAAGACCCAAGAAGGTGGCATCTATTCACTTCTGATGCTCTTCTCACCCAGGTGCAGGGACATAAAGCCTGGGTTTGGTTTAGGCTTTTATCTAAGTGACTTGGAAGACTGTGCTAGCTAGAAGTGCCGTAAGAGCAGGTGATGCCAGGACTGTAGGCAAAGACCTACAAGAGGCAGGATTTCCTTACAAGAGTTACGTGGACTCTCCCCAAAGTACATCATACTCATTCACATGTCCATTAATTCATTCTTTTGTTATATTAACCTGACCACTAGTGATGTCAAACCTTTAACTTCCTGAATCTCCCTGAGACTTCTCCCCTTCCCCTTCTTTGATATGTTCCCTGCCTGCTAGGGATTTGTTGATTAAAAGACAGTTTAAGGCAAAAGGCCACCCATTTCTACTAGCAACTGTTTTACCTTTGAATTCCTTGAGAATCCCTGGGACCATCTTGCCCAGATCTGCTAATTCCGTACCTTTTGCACAATCACTTTTATTTTGGACAAATCCTTTGGTTTAGTCCCCCACAAAACGTGTGTGAACTTCACCAATTTATTCCATTGTGACAAATAATTAATTTAGCTTTGTTTTGATGTCCTTGTTCCCTCTGACTGCTTATTTTATTCCATGCTCTTCAGTTGCCCTCAAGGCAATATATAAAATATAAAGGGTTCAAGGAAGTTCTGAGACCTTTGCTTTGTTATGGTTTTGCTTACTGGAGGTCATGCTCTTTTCAATTTTCCTCATTTGGATGCAAGGTCAGCTTGTTGAAAAATGCATACTGATAATCCCTTTGGGTAGACATTTTAGTCATGTCAGCTTCATTTTGCCTTTTGTCAAGTCTTCTGAACAGGGTCTAGGTATTCAGGGGGCCAGTGTGATGTCCCTGTGTAACCTCCATGTCACTTGCAATGACTCGCAAGCCTTCAGCTCAATTCCCTCAGCTGCCCCTCTTTCAAACTAGCTTGTAAGAAGTGTCTCACTTCCCTGCAGCTTCCACCACAGTGGTGCTCAACTTAAAAATGGGATTTCTTTTGGATGCGTGGGGTCACAGCTTTAGGATTCAAGTCCTACTCCTTGCTGATAAATTCAAATTTAACTTAATAGGTTCAGCTGGATTTTCAAAAGAAGTAATGCATGTGCAATGGCACTGTTTCCTCTGCTCACAGGGACCTGCTTGCTAGATAGGGTGATGCTGGCTGTTGGGTGAAAGGCTTGCAGATACTACCTTATTCGAACCTCACTGACAGGTAGGGGAGAAAGAGCGTTAGTGCCTCTGCTGCCTTCTCTTTGGGACAAGTGGTGCCCATGGAGCTTGCAGAGCACCCAGCAGCTGGAGCACGAGTAAGGAGGGAAAGCAGGACTGTGGGAGTCCCAGAAAGGAGCTGGGGCTTGTGAGGCACATGGGAGCTGAGAGCATGGGAGGCATCTGGCAGCGTTGGGGTAGGGCTGAGCTGAAAGACATCTGTGGGGGAACACAGGTATTGTGGAAGGACAAGGGAGTGAGCAGAACACAGGAGGAGGGGCAAGGGAGTAACTGAGGAAGAGCAATGGGACTGCAAGGCAGGAAAGTGTGTGTCTTGGGGGGTTTTAGGCAAGATTTTTTAAAAATTATTTTTTCAGCACCACAACTAACTGCAGGGTCCAGTTGTTCATATCTCCCACTCATTTACATGCCGTCAGTGCATACAAAATTCAAAGGACAAAATTTTCCCTCAGGAATATTGCCTGACTACTGTTACACATCGGCTCAGCACTGCATCCTATGGAAGTATGATTCAGGGTTGAATTTTGACAGCAAGCATCAACTCTGATGGCTGAGAAAGAAGAATTGAGCTGTCTACTGATGTTTGAGTGCAGTCTAATGTAATCTAATAAAAAGAGCAGCTAGAGCCTGAATTTGCATTTGAAATGCCTCAGCTATGTTTGGAGATGTGTTTCAATGGAAAAAGCTCATGAAGCTGCTCTGCAACTTCCTTCTCTGTCTGCTGATTGTGTTTCCTGTTTTTTCACAGTGGAAATCTTGAAACACCCTGCCAGGAAGCTTTTTCCTCAGGAGACTGGGTCTGCTGAGGCTTTGTTGGGTGGGGACGGGGGAAGCATGCAGAGGATTGCTCTGAATTCTCAACAAGAAATTTGAGGGCTTAACTAGATTTCAGCAAACACTTAGGGAGGCTTAATTCCAGTGAGAGGGCCAAGCCTGAAGACAAAGGATAGTGCTGGAAATATGTTGGAAGGAGAAGCAGGCAGCATGCATCCTCTTGAGGGACCAGGCTTCTCTCCTGCAGCTGTTCTTATTCCTATGTAAAAGTCACCCTCTTTGCACACAATACATAAAGGAGAAGTAAAGTTAGCTCAGGACACACAAGACACGAGGAGGGTGCTTGGTGAAGACATCCTGTTACATATGCCTCACTCTCTTTACGGGCAGTTCTCCATAATCTGTGTTCAGAATCCCTTGACCTTCTGCCACATTGTTCTCCTCTGTTGTTTGGTGCATGTTCTTCCTTCTACTGCCTTATCTCAACTCCAGCTCTGCTTTGTGTACCCTCTGTGCTCTCTGGATGTCCTGTGAGCATCTCATTCTGCTCTGCCTTAAGGGAATTCCAGCTAGCCAAACTAACCAGCTTCTTCCTTCTCGTTGTTTTGGAGACCTCATTGTGGCTTTTCAGTACTTAGAGGTGGCTTAAAAGAAAGATGGAGAGAGGCCTTTTAATAGCAGCTGTAGTGGTAGGATAAAGGGTAATGGGTTTAAACTGAAAAAAGACAAATCTAGATTAGCTATAAGGAAGAAATTCTTTACAATGAGGGTGCTGAGACACTGGAACAGGTTGCCCAGAGAAGCTGCAGATTCCCCTTAACTGAAAATGTTTAGGGCCAAGTTGGAAGGGACTTTGAGCAGCCTGATGTAGTGAAAGATGTCCTTGCCCATGGCAGGTGGGCTGAACAAGACAGTCTTTGAAAGTCCCTTCTACCCAAACCTGAGTCCTATCTGCTGACTGAACCCGGCTTACCCTGCCTGACTTATAGGCATCTGTTCCCAGAAGTCTGATTTAGACAGTATCTCAGCAGCCCTTTCCCTTGTCTCCTCTCAAGATCTGCTCCAGCTTGAAATCAGACTAAACACTGACACTTTGCCCAAGGTAATATCAGAGGTCTTTACCAGAAAGCAGATAAGGGAGGTAAATGACAGTGCTGGAAAAGTAGCAGAAAAATGTAAACCATCCCTTTTCAGCCTCTGAAGTGGAGCCTGAAGCAAGCACTGCTCTGATCTTCCACAGGCTGTGAATCAGGTTTTAATAGAAAAGTTTCTGTGTGTACCCTTCCCAATAATCTCTTAGACCATCAACATAATTTTTTTTTTAATTCCACTTTCTTTGTTCTCCTCCCCGACCCCAGCCTGATCCTCTGATCCTTCTGTTTCCATCCTCATATATCAACTGTCTGATTATTTTTATTGCCTGCCTAAGGCCACAACTCCCCAGTCTCACTTCTACAGGAACATTTCCTAGGCTGAGATTGTTCTAGTGCTAGCTTCCAACTGGGACTGACTTCGAAGAATGAGACATAGCTGCAACATTGATGTAACAAATGCAGCTTAACCACAAGGGACAAGTAGGGCAGAGTGCATTTTGTACTGGACTGCAGGTTAAACTGGGCTAGGACCTGTGATAGCTGCAAATGTGAGAGCAATGGTAGAATTACTAACAGACAAGGAAAGGCATGAAGATACGGGAAGGTGAGATAGTTAAGTAAAAAGTTAAAAAGGGGAATAAAAAACAACCCTACAAATGTCTTGAAAAGGAAGCCATCAGCTGAGAATCTGATATGGGGAAGAAGTGCAACTTCCTTTTCAGTTGTTAGGTTCTCATTTTTCTTTTATGTCTCAAGAGCTTCTGTAGTGCCAGGGCTGATTTCCTGGGTAAGAAACTGAAAATCTCTTTGGAACATTTCTGAGCTTCCAGGAATTCTCAAGTTATCACCAGTGCTTCCAGTGTTCAGCACAGCCTTCTTTGATGGGCAGAGGGTGAATGAACGGATGGGAAAGGCTCAGTAACCTATTGGTGTCACCCTCTGGAAACAAGGACCTAAAAGGACCACCTTTTACGTGGCAAAACTAAGGACAGGGTCACACTGTGATTAAATGGCATCAGAAATCACCTATGCTGAGGTGAAGTTCAAAAATTCACCTCTCCAATCACCGGCTCCAGTGGTCAAAGGTAAGGAATGAATGGGTTATTTGGGAGATAGGGAGCTGGAGGGCGTGGGGCTGAAGAAGAGGGGATGGAGATTTTTCCTTCTGTGACTCTGGTTCCCACCTGATCTTGATGGATTGGTGAGAAAAAGGAGCTAAATGATCAGGAGATTGAAAGAATTTTGAAATAGGAGTCTCAGGGAATGTCTCCAAGTGGAAACGTGAATTGGAGTCACAACATGAACAAGGATGACTACCGGGAGCACAAACAGTAGGTTTCAAGTGAGCATTCATTAAGGAATGTATTTGGGCTCCCTCAGTCCCCTACATGTTATACAGTCTTTAAAGAGTCATTTTTGGACCATGCTGAGTACCAACAGTAGAGACTGTGGTTTATTACAAACAATCTGATCTGCCACAAAGGTGGAAGGGCTCCCAAAGCAGCAAATGGCAGCAAAGAAGCCCAAGCCCTGGCTGCTCTTGCCTCTGAGACTACAGATTGCTGCTTGTGGAGAGGGTAGGAGTAGAGAATCAATGTGCCTGCTTACAGTAGAGCAGTCAGCTGTACTCTGCACCTTCATGAGAAGTGGTACTGGCTGCAGAAACACAACCCCGTTGTCCATGGCTGATTGAGAAATGGTCCTTGGAGAAGAGAGACCCAAAACTTGAACACTGTTGAATACATAGAATTATTTAAGATCTGGAGGGAGATCCAACTCTGTAATTGATGTCTTCCACTCCTGAAAAGCAGTTAACACACCAAACAAACAATTCTTTCTCCTATTAAAAATTACAGTGGTAAAATGGTTCTTTTACTAGACTTCATGCAAATTTGAAGCATATTCTGATTAGTATGTACTCTGTAGTCATTATGCCACAAGTAGGAACCCATAGAAATGTTCTATGTAAGGCTCACTGCTTCTGCCCTGACGTACAGGACCCTACACAAGAGCGGGTTCCAGGACAGTAAAAGTATTTGTGCATAAATCAATGAATAATAATTTGTTAAAAATTAAATAAATAATTACCGCTGCCTAAGGATATTAGCTTGCCTGTTTACAGCTTTACCTCAGTGTTACAGTCCCAAACAGAGCAGTCATCAGCTCCAGGTTATTCCTTGCCTGCTCTGAGGAATGAGTCATGGAAATAAAGAGTGCACATAGTCCTGTCTGACTTGAAAGCTCACTGTTTTCAGTGCACCAGGATTAGTTGGTTCTGGATATAGTTAGCATTTCCATTGTGGTGAGGTGGGGGTGGTAGAAGTTCCCCATTGTGTTCCAAATGATTATTCCAAAGACATCAAGTCTGTTGTGCTGGGATCATGCTGGACACATTGCAGAGCACAGACCAACTGTGGAAATATTTTGCAGGGAGTTCAACCCACCGTGTGTGCACAAGATTACTGCACTTCAGTTGTGTTGCTGAGGTGCACAGCATGCAGTGCTCCCTGTGCCACCTGGGTGTGAGTGTGGGATAGGTTGAACAGTCAATGTCTGGATGTGCTGCATATAAAAAAATTCCTTTGGACTGGTTAGAACTATTGTCCACAGTAGGTGGCTGGACTCCAGATCATGAGCCAGTTCCTTGTTTTCACCAAGGCAAAAGCTCTGGCTAGAAAAACATGATTTGACCAGGGAAACCTGGATCTTGTCTGTCTACTCATGTTTTCTCTCCAGATAATGAAAGATGATGCCTTTTGCCCTGCTGTAGCAGTCTCTCCAAAGCCTTTGGGAAGTAGTCAGAAGGCTTCCACAAAGAGCAGGTTTCTGACAGTCTTGCTAACTAGGCATGTCTGGCAGGCACAAACTGCTGCTGACAGACCTGTTCATGCTGAACAACGAATGAAGGCTCTCTAAATCTTATCATTAATATCAGTCTCTCCTAAAACTTCTTTACTCCTATCCTGCAGTGAGTGCTGGTGTCTCTCTATCCTCCTGTTTGCCCTGGCTTGTGTACCTGCCACAAGCTAGAACAATCCCCTAATAAGTGTTTCCTTCCCCTTCCCTGTGACCCACTCTCCTGCCTGCTCCCAAACCTCCTCAGTACTGGCAATATCCCTCTAGACAAAAGTCAGGTCCTGGCAAGTCTTATTCGAGTACTTTACTCAGGCTGCTGGACACAGCCCTCTGTTTTCCCTAAATATTCAGCCTAGCAAAACCTAGTTTTATTACAAAAAATCTCTGAACCCTGACTTGGAAAGCAGAGATGGAAGGGAAAAATATATCTTTTAATCTCCCAATGATGATGTGCCATCATAGCCTGGCACATTTTTTGTCTCCCATCCTCACTCAGATTACACCAACACAAGCGACAGGAAGTCCAAAAAATAAGAAGGAGCTGAAGCAGGCAGAAAAAGTTTTCTGTGAAGAAGTCAACATGAAATCTTCCCATGTATGTCTCAAGTATCATGGTTTGAGCAATGTTGCATTTGGCAGCTTTGGGCTCAATCTAGAAAGACATTGTTGCACTGCGGATTTTGAGGCCCTGTGAAATGCTCACCCCCAAACACTAACAATTAGCATTGTTGGCTCACTGGCTGGGCTGGGAACACTTTCACTGAATCTTAATTTCTCCAGAAACCACAGACATCCCCTGCTCTGTCCCAGTCTGCCCTTCTTCCAAACCATGTAACTTCCACATCAGAAATGAAACTTCTTTTGTTTTCTTTTGAGGAGCTCTCCCTTGAGCGGTACATCCTTGGTATGTGGACTGTGGACTGATGGACCCAGAGCTGACTGTGGTGTTTTGTTTGGTGTGTTCCTTCACTTTTA
Organism: Machaerirhynchus nigripectus; assembly: GCA_013397975.1. Lineage (NCBI taxonomy): Eukaryota > Metazoa > Chordata > Aves > Passeriformes > Dicruridae > Machaerirhynchus > Machaerirhynchus nigripectus. The sequence goes on from VZRQ01005746.1 coordinate 475,170, forward strand.
GTACCTCCTGAGAAAAAGAAGCCTGAGCACCATCCCCAGAAATACCCACTCTGGCTGCCATGGCTGATCTCACTGCTGCTCCTCTTGGTGTGCATTGCCCTTGTTGTCATCCTCCTCGGTGAGTATGTGCAGGAGGTTACAAGGGAGAGGTTTGGGGCAGTGCTGGGAGAAAAGCAGAGAACTCTGAGCCCAGAGGGAAATATCTTCCAACCAGAGGGGGCTTTTACTAGCACCAACACCTGGGCACAGAAAACCCAAATGTTAAGCATTTGAAAGGTATGTTTAGGAACAAAATCTTTCCTGACTACTTAAACACTGGGGATTTAAGGGCATGGCTGCAACATGACACAAACCTCTCTCTTGAAGGCCAGCCAAGCCAGATGCTATGGCCGGTTGGTATGTGGGAGCTAGGACTACCCCAACACTGTGCCAGGTGCTTCTGTTACACCCATCCTCTTTCTTAGAATGACAGAAAGAGTTAGGTGGGAAGGGGCGTCTGGAAGTCTCTAGTCTATTGCCCTACTTAAAGCATGGCAATTTTCAGAACTTCACTGTTGTCTGGGCTTTGTGTAAGGTCTCAGGTTTTCCTGCCCTGACTCTGTATATGTCTGCATACATCCCCCAAATCTTCCACTGTTTACCCTGAGGCCTTGTCAGTGTGCCCAGATGGCGCATTCCAATCTTGCATGGACTTTTTGGAACTGTGGAACAATTCTCTAACTTCATTCCCCACAAAAAGAACTCAGTTATATTTGGCAGATGGGAAAAAGGGGAGACAGAAGCACAAGTGTCTGTACAGGCAGCTGAATCTGTGCTTAGGCTCTCCAAATGCTTGGATATGCTTTGTGTCCTACTGGAAAAAATTGCTTCTCACAGTCCTGGCATTTCCAGGATTAACTGCACAGTGCAGTTAATTAACTCTCACAACTTTTTAGGGTTGATTACAGAAAAATTCATTAGAAGTTATTCCTGGACATGCTGTTTGTCAAGATTGTGATCACTGTTTCATTCGCATTTTCTATTAAATATAATTCACGGCATGTTTGCACAAATTGTCAATAACCATGATGGATTCTGGAAGAGGCATCTTATTACAATAAATCACTGCTTTTCCTTTTGCTGCCATTAGGGTCTGTGTCCCAGAAGTTTGTATTGCTTTGTTCCCAAATGTATAACCTTTCACAGTACTTAGCTAAATGGTTGGGGAGTTTTAGGCTGCGATGTCAGCATCTCATACCTTCTGATACACACAGAAGGTTTATTTTTTTTTAATGAAAATGTACTTATCCAAGTTAATAGATGCTACATAGAATTTTAGTTTAGCAGAGCGATAGAGCATTTAAATGAAACACCAATACAAATTGCACGTAGCAGAGAGTGGCCATTGCAATGCACGGATGGATCACAATACAAACATGATTTTAATTGCTGAATCATAGAACCATAAATTTTGGAAAGGACAGCTCAGGTCATGTAGTTAAACCATTAACCAACCACTGCCAAACACACCACTAAACCATGTCTACAAGCGCCACATGTACACATCTTTTGAACACTACCAGGAATGGTGACTCCACCACTTCTCTGGGCAGCCTGTTCCAATGCCTGGCCACCTTTCAGTGAAGAAGCTTTTACTAATATCCAAACTAAATCTTCCTTGGCACAACTTCAGACCATTTCCTCTTGTCCTGTTGCTTGTTACCTGGGAGAAGAGGCTGACCCCCACCTGGCTTCAACCTCGTTTCAGGGAGTTATAGAGAGTGATAAGGTCACCCCTGAGCCTCCTTTTCTTCAGAATAAACACCGCCAGCTTCCTCAGCAGCTCCTCATAGGACTTGTGGTCCAGACCCTTCCCCAGCTCGACTGCCCTTCTCTGGACATACTCCAACACCTCAATGTCCTTTTTGTTATGAGGGGCCAAAAACTGGACATAGTTCTCCAGTATTCTTGACATCAAGACATTGATGTGTCCCCAAATACCAAGACAAAAGAGGGAAGTTAAAGCCAGCTCAGGCCCATTGCTTTCTTCAGGTATATTTTTGTTAGTCATTCAGTTTCTTACACTATTTGGACTAAGGTATACACTGGCCCTGTGCTGGTTTGGCTGACTGAGGACGACACTGCACTCTTTTTGATCCCTACAGGGATGG
>VZRQ01005763.1:568-90862 GCA_013397975.1 Machaerirhynchus nigripectus
ATGGTCCAGCAGATCAAGGTGGAGACCAAAGGATGGTTAGAGAGCCTGCTGGACCACTGGGGGCTGAGCCTCTCCGGGTGGGCGGCCTCAATCGTTAAAGACATGATTTTGATTTTCCTCATCATTTTGTTGATTCTATTGTTGTTTGCGTTACTCAAGAAGTGTTGCCTTTCTGTTGGTGCCACATCCCCCCAAATAAACCACGTAGAAGAAGAAGAAGAACCGCCCGAATGGGTGTGTGAAGAACCTGAGACCACCGTTTGAAAGTTTTAAAACAAAAAAGGGGGAGATGTGGTGGCGAGTTTTCTCAGTTATCATTTTATGTATAGTTTTCTGATGTTTTTACCAATTCTGTAAAATTTATTGTACCCCAGTTGGTTTATCCCAGTTCCCCCTCTCCTTTCCCAGATGGTATACCCCAGTTCCAGAACCTTCCATCCACTCCCCCGACCCCCTGTCAATCTCCCCCTCAACCCCTTGTCAATCCCCGAGACCCTGCCTCCCCAAGACCACTCCCCACTTGGAAATCCCCGTTTACTCGACGCCCCATTGGCCCACGTGANCTGTTTTGTGATTATGTTTAGAAATGGCGAAGGTTAATTCAGTGATGTAATTTTAAGAGCAGAGATTTGATCTTACCTAGTAAAAGTTATATATTAAAGAAGATGTGCTGTTTATCATACTTTATCACAATTGCTGGAATTCAAGGCTCTATTTAGTACACTCTAAGTGATAATAAACATGTGAGTTCACAATAGAGTATTCCAGATGTTGTTTAGGTAAAGCGGGATGAAGCAACTGAAACTCCCTCAGTTGACTCAGTAGTTGTGCAGTTGGTAAAAGGAGGTGGTTATACGTGCATAATCCAGAATTCATACTTGCTTAAAGCCTAACTATTCCATTCAAATTTATTTTTATGCAATTGTTATGTTTACAGAATTTTTAAATTTAATTTTCCACCAGTCAAAAATCGTAATGAAAAGCTTTAAGAAAGAAGTTTCTATAATTTTTAAAATTTTATATATATATACATTTTTAATATAATGTATTATAATATCATTACCATTATAAGTAAATTTAAAAAGTAATGGTTTTAGTTTAAGTCTTACTGTTGCTCATATTTCTATTTCCTCTTTATTTTCCCATGCTGGTATAGAAACTAAACTAAAAACGCAAAACAGACTGAAGTGAATATTCAGTTTAGGTTTTGGACTACATATCAAAATTTCAGATATTTTTAAAGTAGTTTTGGGAAGAATTTTTGAAATTATATTTTATTTTCATTTCTTCGTGCTTTGTTATGCTTTTCAACATCTCCTCATCAATATGAGAAACCACCATTATATACCTGAAAATAATTACATTCACAAGGAACTGTCACAACAAACCATAATATTTGCATATCTGATTAAATCTTATCTATCTAAACCAATAATTCAGATAATTATTTAGCAAAATGCTCCCATATACACTAACAATGAATTCTACAACGATTTGTAGGAATAGGGGTGTTTTTCTGATACTGCAGGCTATGTAAGTATGGATGAATGTGTAATCTTAAAAACACAGTGCAGAAATTTAGCTTTTGCTCCTGCTCTCCCGCTGAGGGGAGAGGAAGCGGGCCCCGGGCTCTGTCCTGGAGCAGGCCCAGGCCCCCTCCCCCGGCAGGGTGGTGTGGGGCCTGGGAGGCTGCGGGGAACCATCCCGGAGCCACACACAGCCAAGAAGGAGCCATGAGCTGCCGTGCAGCCGAGACCGTGTGGTGAGGCTCTCTGGGGTCAGCACAGCCCGCGTGGGCCAGCGGGGTCTCCCCGCAGCCAGCACAGCTTGCACTGAGACGAGAAAACACCCTGCAGCTGGCCACATAAAGAGAGCGAGGCCTTCTCCAATGTATAGCCCGCACAAGATCAACTACTTAGCTGCAACTTGAACATGACGACTCCAAGGTCAGAGAGAAAGGAAAAGTGAGAGATCATGTGGGATGAAGCTAACATGGCAACTCCTAGGTTAGCATAAAGACAAGAAAAGAGGGCAGAGGCTCTTCCAGCACTGGAGCTTAAATCTGCCTGTAAGCCATGGTGAGGACTGTAATATCACGAACAGTTTTTCTATAATCCATTGGAGTACATAGGGGGACGGAAACTCCACATGCAGCCTGCAAAGAAAGAATGTCCACACCAGGTCACGTAGAGGCTGTGAGAGGCTTTTAGAGATTTGAAGAAGAGAGCTGTTGCTCTCAGGCTGGAATAGCTAATTTTAAGACTAAAACCCCATGGACCACTCTGGCCCATGCTGGCAGTAATGAGAAGACTGCTAAACCATGAGAGAAATTTTTTCACTGCAGCAGATTTGGGTAGGGCTGCTGCCTGTGATAGTTTAGAACCAGGCTGGAGAAGTTCATGCAGAACTGTCTCCCGTGGGAAGAATCCCAAGGCACAGCAGAAGAAACTCTTTTTCTTTAAACATAGAGGAAGACTCTTAAGAAATGCAACACTGACCAAATCCCATGTTTTGTTGTCTCTTGCATGAGTTGGTTGGAAAGAGGGGGTGCTGGAAGAGATGGGAGTTTGCTTTAATCTCTTTTTTCTTTTTACTTTTAATTCTGTTAATAATAAATTCTCTTTATATTGTAACTGGTTAAGTGTAGACCTGTTTTGCCTTGAAGTTTTTCTATTTTCCTTCATAATCCTAATTTCACCACATGAAGATGAAGTTTCAATTTCCCCTTTCTCTGCTTAATTACAGAAGAGGAAAATAAGCAAATAAGATTTCGTGTGCTTGACGTTTAAACCAGTGTCAAACCATGACACTGGATAAGGCAGAAAGTCTTAAAATAACTATTTTTGTACATTTATTTTGTATTTTTCCTACAAAACTTAAATGCAATTTTTATATCCTTATTTTCTTTCTTACTATCAGCTGTCTAATATTTATTCAATTTAGAGTGGAATAGCAGAAAGTGAATTAAAATCTTTGGGCCAGATACATTTAGCATTTAATTCACATTGCTCATGCATTTTGGCTTCCCTGAGATGCAGTTGTATGCAAACACATTCATAAAACAGGAAATCCCAGTGGTCTGATGTTTCTTCAATCAGGCATGAAGAGAATGGAGAGAAAGTACTGGCAAATACTAATATGAATAAGAACACTTTTTTTCCCAGTCTTCCTGTTAAAAACAAAGAAGTATGAAAATTCTTCACATATAGAAATTAATTTTTCCATTCTGATATTCCTCTACATCAACTATTTTCATATCATTAGCATATGTAATTGAATGTCTCTCTACTCCTTCCAGATCAATCAAAGTGTAAGCCTGGTGCACAAGTTAGCTATGTCATTCCTCTATTTTTACTTATCCAGAGGGTATTCTTCCACATGTTTTGAGTTTGGACCTTGCTTTTTGATTTAATTTGTCTATGTGTGTGTGTTTGTTTGTTTGTTTTTTCTTTCTCTTCATTGCTTATTTCCTCTTCTAAATTGCTCTAGACAATTTTTCTTTTAAAAGTTCTTGTTTTAACCACAGTCTTAAAAGGAGATAACTTACTCAAAGTTAAGAGCAGCTGCTGTTCCAGCACCTGTCAGAAACACTTTAAAAAGTGGTTTTATTTCATAGTCATTTTTTTACTTATGCCTCAATATACCATGGAAGTGCGTGATGGCAAATGATTTTTAACATACACAGTCTTTTTAAGTAAAAGGTAACTGCTGTGATGATAAACTTCAGCAACAGAATAATAACCATCTGTAAGAGACTGAAATATTAGAGCTTATGACTTAAACTTTTTTATGAAGGACTTTTAAAACTGTGTTGCAAAAGCTGCAGAGAAGACCACCGCACCCTGAAAGGGGCCCTGCCTGAGGCCTTACACTGCTCGCTGATGAAGATAAGATAAAGTCACAGCTCAGGGCTGGGGACATTCACAAAGGCCTAAACTTAACACCCCCAGGGTGGAGACCACAGCCCCAGGGCTATCAGCTGCCAGGCCTGCACAGACCCTCAAGCCAAAGTGTGGGGGGAGAGAGGCTTTGGGTGTAGAAGCCTCTGGTGAGAGGTGCAGTGACCACCCATCCTCCACTGTGCAGAGCCCAGCTGAGGGGCCCTTCACCCGGGGAAAAGCTTGTCTGCAGCAGAGGGGGTGACATGGTCCATCGAAGGGCCTCCCTCACAGGGGTCCCCAGACCCTGCACCAGAGCACCAGAGATGATGCAACAGACCCTCAGGGTTGCAAGGGACAGTGTATCAAGCCAGCCCCTGCAAGGGAGATATGTGGGCATTCCCACCTGGCCCAAAGTGTATATTAATCCACAGGATTCTTTACTCTTCGGTGTGTGGAGGTGTGTGGCAGCGTGTGGCTGCGTGGCCATGGCGGCGACGGGGGACCGTCACCACCAAGAAGACCAGATGGAGGGGAACAACGAAACGTCACTGGGACCCTTGGATGGGTGATATGCTTCCACCTAACCCCTGTCACCTCTCCCTGTCCCTGCACCCCCCACACACACTTCTTTCTCTATGTCTTTCTTTCTTTCTTTCTTTCTTTCTTTCTTTCTTTCTTTCTTTCTTTCCTCTTTCCTTCTCTTTGCCTCTTTTACTATTAAATAAAATACATAGATTTTTTGGCACCAACATCTAACCTTGTTTGTTTTTAATCTCGTTTTTGGGCATATTTTGAACCTTCTCAAGGTTCCTTCCAGTTTCTGCACAGAGACTTAGTTTTTTTGCTCTTCTGGGCTTAAACCAGATCGTAACACCATCAATCTAATGCTTATAGAAAATATAGATAGCTAATTTAAAAAAAAATTATACCTTGCCAGTTTCTAAGTACCAGCAGCAAATTATGATGCAGAAATAGGTCTTGAAAGTGTTCAAAACTTTTTGCATTTTTAATTCCAACACAATGTCTTTATCATTGATTTATCAGTTTTGCCATAATTTACAGAATAGTTATATATAATAAAATGAGCACTTAATAAAAGTAGGTTTCAGGTTCTTACAGATGTGATATGTTTTTTTTCCACGAAGTCCACAGTCATCCATACTGAACCCAAACATGTAGGAAGATGTAGGTGGAAGTATATTAAATCTGACAAATGACCTCCCATGTGCAAAGGAGGAAATAAAGATTCATTCTCCATGTTTGTGAGATCATTTTGATGGAGGGAAGGCTAATTGAGGATGACATATATTCTAAATCTAATTCAAATCAGCATTTTTACATGAAGACTCATCACATTTCCAATGGTATGCTCTACCATAAAACAGCTTAGTAAAGACATTGTGAATTAGATTCTGGAATTTTTTTTTAAATGCTTCAACAGAATTGACATTTTTAATAGCAGTGAGTTTCCAGTCTTAATTTTAGTACAAACAAGGTACCTGTGGTATTTCGTATCTTCTGTGAGAAGATGTTGTTGGAGTTAATTCAAAGGAGGGTCACAAATATGATCAGAGAGCTGAAACACCTCTCCAGTGAAGACAGACTGTGAGAGCTGGCGTTGTTCAACTTGGAGAAGAGAAGGCTCAGAGGATACCTCACTGAAGTCTTCCAGTATCTATAAGGGGCCTATAAGAACGCTGGAGAGAGACTATAGACAAGGGCGTATGGTGATAAGACAAAGCTTAATGGCTCTAAACTGAAGGAGGACAGGTTTAGAATAGATATCAGTAAGAAATTCCGAACTGTGAGGGTCATGAGGCACTGTAACAGGTTGCCCAAAGAAACTGTGGATTCCCCATCCCTGGAAGTGTTCAAGGCTAGGTTGGATGGGACTCTGAGGAGCCTGATCAAGTGGAAGGTGTCCTTGCCTGTGGCAGAGGGGATGGAACTAGATGATCTTTAAACTCTATTCCAACTTAAACCACTCCCCAGTTCTGTTTCTTCTTAATACAATAGTCTCATGTTTCTGAGAAAATTACAACTAATATGGGATTATGTTTAGCAAACATGGGAAAAGACAGGATTTCTTCCTGTAAAACCAATCACCTTGAAACCATTGTAATGTTAAATTATAGACTTTTTCTCTGGCATTCATTAGATAATCATATTTAAGAACAAATTGTATTATTTTGTCTTTAAAAATGGGGACTACAATTAAGTCCTGCTGCTTCTCACTTTAAATGGTAAAAATATCATTATCAACTTAACACAAAATTAATAATTCAGTTCCTTAGAAATATTGATATCGTCTTACACTATTAATTTTGCTTTGTTAATACCAAAGATTACAGATTTTGTAGGAAATACATACTATGAGAAATCGTTTCTCACAAAAAGATGAAATTGCATTTTGAAGACATATATGAAATGATGGTATAAAACTCTGTATAACTCTGTGCAGTGAATGAACAGGACAGAACATTTAGGAGATTTTCTACCTGAATGCACAGGTAATACTTTTCAACCATTTCAATTAAATGTACATGCAAATATTTTTATCCAAGGAAGGATGGTGCAAACAAAGATGGTAATTTTATTTATAATTGGTTTCCCTTCTCACAATGGTCATTGAGCCATCTCTCCATCATGAAGAAACTCACCAAATCTCAGGTTTCTCTAGCATAGCAATATTTTAGAAGTAGATGAATACCAACATGTGGGAATTTTATTCTTCTTCTTCTGAAATTTTTTCCCTTAAAAATTCTACAACTTTAAAACTGCAGTATAAAATTTTGCAAATTTACTCTTCCTACATTGACAATAAAGCTGACAATAACAATTTGAAGCTCTGGTTTACCATTTCAGACATTAGATAGCGCAGCAGAAGAAATATTACCTAAATGTTAAAGGAAGACCGCTCTTCATGGAGTGGCCTCTTCAGCATTGTGAAAATTATATGTGACTGTAGTCTTATCAAAACTATTAAAAAAAAAAAGCAAACAAAATAGGAATGAGACACACAAATTTCAAAGAAAAAGTTGAAAAAAAGGACGATTGAACCTCCCCTTTGCCAGCAGTGAATGATGACCATAATGCCCAGAAAAAGGCACTACAAACCTTATTGAAGCAAGAATCCCTTCAATAAAGAACCAGGAAGACCCCAAGGAGATGAGGTGGTATTGATATATGTCATCATCCATTTGCATATGAAAAGATTATCTCCATCTTGTGGGTGCATAGTAACTGCTGTGAAGTATTACTTCTGCATTGGAATTCCAATTATAGGTGTTATATGTCATAGAAAACATCAATCTGAGATTATGCCTTGGGGTCTGTACACAGTATTATTTCCTTAATTTTTAATGAATAAAATGCTCCTTTATTTCCTAAAAGTGAAAAAAGAGCACAGATATATCTAAGTCAGATAAGCATTTTGAAAAAAGAAAACAAAACCCTAGATTTTTTTCCTTAAATGAACAGTAATATTTGCTTAAAATTCATGTTACTTGACTTCTGGATCTCTTCCTGGCTTAGCCGCTGCAATGTGCTTCCACTCATGCTGAACAAATTAAATGGAAAGAAACACCATTCAGTGAATAGTAACAGAAAAAATTCAAATTGCATCAAGTAGTTTACTCATGTAGGCATTTTTCTGTGTAATAATAATTTACAACTTCTGTCACCTTCCCAATCTACTATTAGCAACTTTGGATATAAGGAGACCAAAAGGAACACTGTAGTGTATAACTCAGGCTCTGTTGCTTGCAATGATTGTGTTCTTCTTTTAAGGCTTCATTTATTCTTGACAGAAACAATTATGTAGAATTATGTGGAATAATTATATTGAAGGCAGGTTGTATGCAGTGTTCAAATTAGAAAGTACAGAGCATTGTTTGACTGCTCTCTAGACTATCCCGGACACTGAATAAAAGTTTATATCAAGAGGCAACAATATTACCCTTTTGTAATTTATTATTTAACTCAAATATCACAATATTCACAGTGTAACTGGACAATATGCAGAAATACTCCAGGCATAACTCCACGGCCAGGGGTTACTTTAGATTGAAATACATACTCTTACCTACAGAAAAATAATTGAGTTTGTACAATAAACAATTGGAATGTATTTTTACAAGTGTACTAGAGAAGTGGTTTATTTTGGTGTCCCAGTTTGAGACAACGTTCAGGGGAGCATCCGAATTTGAATATCCTCTCTCAGAAGGCAGGTTACAGCCACCCCCCTAGTTTAGGAAAGAAATATTCCTCAGAGGAAAGGAGAAAAAACTATTTATTTAATAAACACACAGGAAAAGAGTAAAAATGCTAAATAATGAAACCTCTTACTGTGGAGGGAAACCTGGGACGGTTTAAAGTCCTTTCGTGGGTGTGGTCTTTCTCCTTCTCAGAGCTGAAGTTTGGTGGGGGCGTGGGTGCCCCTCTCTGGGCCTCGGTGGAGAGTTCTCCTGGATGATGTTTTGGTGTTGTTGCACAGTTCCAGAAGAAAAGAAGAGGAAACCAAAGTCCCATGGAAAAAAAAGGTTTAACTCTCCATCTCTCTCTGGAGAAACAGACTGAAAGCTGGTTGAAAAGCAAGAAGGGTGCTTCCTCCACTCCTCTCCCTGCAGCAGCTATCTCCATGTCCTTGGAGCACACACCGCTTTAAAAAGTTCATCTGACTTTTTTTTCCTTTCTCTTGAACCCAGTTTTAAAGGCACAGAAAGGCCTGGGCATAGGGCAGGCAATACGGGATACAGCATCATAAAGTCACCCCAAGACATTTGTAATTTAAAAAAAAATTAAGAATAAAAAAGAAGAAAAATTCCTCAATATACCACCCTATTTTTATTCAATGTTATTTCCCAATTTTTCATGTACTTTAACTGTAATAATGGGAGCTGGAATGATTGTAATGTAAAAACAAATAACATTCCCAAAAGTGATGCTAGTGGTAAGTAATTTCATATAATCATAGACTATAAGATGAAGTGGACCTTTAAGGTCATATCATTCCAACCCCGCTGCCATTGTCAGAGACACCTCTCACTAGATGACGTGGCTTAGAGCCCCATCCAACCTGGCCTTGAACACTTCCAGTGATGGGGTGTCCACAGCATCTCTGGGCAACCTGTTAAAGTGCCTCACAGTTAAGGATTTCTTCCTAATATCTAAACTAAATCTGCCCTCTTTCAGTTTAACTGAAAGAAAGTTTTAACTGAAAGAACTGTCTCCTGTGAGAGGGATCTCATGCTGTAGCAGGGAAAGACTCTTCTCCCAGAGCAGTGTCAGGAACAATATGAGATGCACTGAATGTAACCCCCACTCCCTGTCTCCCTGCTCCACTGGGGTAGGAGGTAGATCTGAGAAGGAGGGAAGAGTGGAGGGAAAGATGTTTTTAAGGTCTTTATTTCCTTCTCATTATCCTGCTCTGATTTTGCTAGCAATACATCCAATTAACATCTCTAATTTGAGCTTGCTTTACCCATGACAGTATTTGGTGAGTGATCTCTCCCTGTCCTTACCTCAACTCATTGTCCTCACTCGGTCCCACTGTCCATGTCACCAAAGAAAATATTAAACAGCACCAGTCCCAATGCCAACCCCTGAGGCACGCCACCAGTCTCCACTTGGACATTGAGCTGTTGACCATAACTTTTTGACTGCAACCGTCCAGCCAGTTCCTTATGTGCTGAGTGGTCCATCCATCAAATTAATGTCTCTCCAGTTTAAACACGAGGCTGTGCTGCGGAACAGTGTCAAATGCTTTGCACAAGTCCAGGTAAACAATGTCAGTTGCTCTTGCCTCATCCAACCTATTTTTTAATGTATGAGGAAACGAAAAAATGAAAGGATTGCTGACATTCAGTAGAACTAAATAATTGCAAACAAATTCAATCTTAATGTAAGTAAGAAAATTTGCTTTGACTTTATTGATTGCATGGCAATACAAGAAATAATTCCCTATCTTTGGCACATTGCCACTTTAAGTATAGAAAGGAGTGATGCAGAGATTGCATAAAAGGGGAAGTATTAACTGCTTTTTGATTTCTATCTATAAAGTAGAAAAGTAGAAATCTCATTTATGAAATTGAATTTGCTTTCTTTATAGCATTTTAATAATTTTATGTATTGCATGCAAGTTCTTGGCAGGATGTCGAATCCTGGGAGGGAAAAGAAAAAAACGTGAAAAGAACTGGTAAAATAAAAAAGTTTTTAAAAACACTAAGTAAAATTTTATGGCTTTGCCAGAGTCCTTCATGAAACCAGGATAATTATTATCTGCTTTTTGCTGATGTCTCAGTTTGAAAGTTGATTTTTTGATATTTGGGTGGTCAGCTTGTCAAAACAGTAATCTCTGTGTTGGAAAGTACAATTTTTGAGTTACTTTTTCTCACCACAGAATACCTGTTTCTGTTATAAAAAGAAAAATATTCTTTACCCCTTTGCCTTTTGCACTGTGACTTTTTTCAGTGCCAAAATCCTTTTTTCACACCATCATTAATTATTAGTTATTAACTGGCTTTCCCCTTCCTTGCCTCACAGCAAATAAAAAAAAACTTCAGAAATTAATATTCTCTATTATCTACACTGCCATATTTGCAATTTTTTACAGGCATTTAAAAAGCTGAGTATCCAGGAAAGGTGGAAAGGTTGTTTATTCCTCTATGGGCAAAACTTAACTACAGTAAAGTTTGTCAAGGGCTGATCTGTAGCTCTGATTCTTGAAGCCATGCCAGTGGGTATTGCTTTAACTCACAGGTGCTCATAGGTACCTGTACGAGGACTAACAGAAATTATATACACCTATTTGTGCTTAGTCTGGAGGAAATTTAGGCAAATTTCAGTGGATATTTTCACTTTACCTGCAATGAAATTTTAGAAGACTCTATCCTATTCTTTTGATATCTTTCTTAGTCTCTTTGTTTACCTCACAATATTATTAGCTTTTTTTTCCCTTAATAATTTGCTACAGTTATTATTCTTATCATCACTGCAAATGGAAATACAGCAGTTATGATGTATTATTTGAATGTTCTTACTTTTCTAACACCATAGTGCACAGGGTATTATTTCAATTGTTACTTTTCTTCAAATTTATGCTTAAAATTACAAATACACTATGCTTGTTGCGTGTGTAAAAAAAAGTGTTGTGGAATTTGAAATATTGCAGAGTCAGTTTCAACATCAGTGAATGGTGTTAACATACGAAATTCTGATGTCACTTAATTTAAACATCTTACCTGTTTTTAAATTTCACTGTGTCTAGGTCTACAAGAATGAAATTAGTTTGTTCTCTGACATCTTACTGAATTACATCAATTTCTTTCCTCTTCATTGGAGGAAAAATGTAACACTCATAAGCACAGGGCATGTATTGCCAGATCAAATTTATAAGACCAATTTTCTCTAACATATCTTTCTAATAATAATTCATCAAATCTTAGAATATCCTAAGTTGGAAGCTGCCTACAAGGATCGAGTCCAACCCCTGACTTCACACATGGCAACATAAAAGTTCAATCATATGAGAGCTGTCCAATTGTCTTTTGAACACCAGCAGACTTGGGGCCATGACGAGTTCCCTGGGGAACTTGTTCCAGTGTTCGGCCATCTCAGTGGTGATTTTTTCTGAATATGCAACTTGAACTTCCTCTGACATAGTTTTAAGCAGTCACTTGTTTCCTATCACCAGACACCAGAGCGAAGAGATCATTACCTCCCTGCCCTCTCTCCCTCATAAGGAAGTTGTAAACAGTAATGATGCCATTCCTCAGTCTCTTCTTTAAGATGAACAAACATAGTCTCCTCAGCAGCTCCTCCTAAGTCATATCTTCTATGCCTTTCACCATCCTTTTTGGACACATTAAAATATTTTATCTTTCTTATATTGTTTATCCCAATCCTGCACACGGAACTCAAGGGGAGGCCAACCCGTGTTTAGTATTGTGGGACAATTACTTCTTCTACCAGTTGTCTCTGCTGTTCTTGGTGCACCACAGGATACAGATGGCCCTTTTGGTCTCCAGAACATCATGATGCCTCATATTGAGCCTATGATCAACTAAAGGACCTATGTGCATCCAGGATTACACCATCCCAGGTGCAGAATCCACTATTTATTCTTGTTTAATGTCAACATACACTTGTTTATTACTTATTTAATGGATATATCTCCAACATATCGTAACTTGTCACTAAATACACCTAGATGGAAACTTTTGAAGAAGAGAAGGAACAAATAAATTTTGTTTCTCATCAGTAAAACTGCAACAAAAAAAGATTTGAGGATAGGACCTGGAATTCTTTATGGGTTAATCTGGAATTTTTCAATACTGATGTTTTCCAAAAAATATTTCTAAGGAAAGCTTTTGTTTCCTGTATTCTAAAAGGTATAAAATGCAATTCTAGTAAACTTTCTCTATAATATATTATCATTCTTTCTATTACTAGTACTATTATATTATATAATAATGCCAGCAATAATAATAAGATTAAAGAAGTAGAAAGGATATTTATTTTCAGGTGGAGTATATTAGGCAAAAGATGGCTGTATGAAAATTTAAGAATCAATTACATTCTTGAAACTTCCATCCTTGCTCTGCCTTTTCTTTTTTGAGAACTCTATTCTTATTTCAAGACTACAAAATATAACAAACAAAATTCATAATGAAGTGTTTTCCCAGAAGTACAATCCCCTTTTTGTCACCTGCAATCTTAACAGAACTGTTTTGAATCAAAAACTGAATGTTGCTCGTACTTCCAATATACTTTTGCATGCATGTGTGTGTAGTGTTCCTCTTTCCTCCCGCATGTTCTCCACCTACATCTCTGTCAGCCTTTTCCAGGCAGCATTAAACCATAGGTCTTTCTTAGAACTGAATTCACAAACACATAACTGTATTTTGATGTGATGCCTTCCACAACATAAAGAAAGGCTGTAAGTAATTCCTCCCATGAAGAGTGAAACAATATGAGGGAAATGAATTGCAGCAGTATGGAAGTGTTGCTATAGTTCAGAAGAGTGTGTTTCTAGCATTAGGGTCTTTGACTCCCCACCCTTGTTGCACTATGTCAAAGCTTTTAAGGTCTTTCATCATTTCCCCATAGCTTTTGGTTTTATTACCCTGTCTCTACATTTATTTGTTCACTTCCCCACTAATTACTGCAGTGAGAAAGTTCATTATATTTTTTCTGTAGTCTTGCCTCTCTTGCTTTTTTATTACCTTTCCCAGGAAAGCTGACAAAAGACCAAAAGGAAAAAAGCACAGAATTTTAGACTGTATGAAGTGTTAAACAATATCAAGGTTTTGCAGATGTGGTTTGAATTGTAGGAATAGCATTAATGAATGAATGCTTTCATTTTTTTACTTTCTTTGGAGGTTATTAGAAGATTATGTCCATCTCACATCTTAAAATAGTTTAAAGTTCAACTTGTTTGCACAGGACTAGGATTGTATTAGGAAGACCTGCAGAACTGGGGAAAAAATAACTTAGTTTCTCATATTAATAACAGAATAGTTCATTTAAATAAATTGTACTAAGTGATACATTTGACTATATCTATTTTAATTTTACAAATAATTTTCATTTTTAAAATCCATGTAATGCTTTCTTGAATAACAGAACTTATTATAGCACATTACAACTATACGGATCTACTAAACTACTGAAATATTATGCCCATCCTGTTTTGAAAAAGACTGATTCTTTTAAGCTACTGCTTCTCTAACTACCATTTTATTGTAAATATTTATATTGTAGTGGCATCTAAAACGTGCTATTCACTGTGTAAACAATTAAATATTCACTTCTTATTTAATAACATATTCTGCCATCATTACATGTGCAGACCAGATCAATGTCAGGATATAGTTTCGCAGTACTATGGGGAATTATGTTACAGTATGCAAAGTGCTAATTTCCTAACATTGTAATTAAAGTTTCTGAGTGACAAACTTTGGAAATTAGATGTAAGTCTCCAGTGTTTAAGAATGTCTGAATCATTTGCCATCATGCTTGAGTACCTTTTCTCCTCAAAGTATTCACTAAACTGACTCAGGGGTAAGGGAGGGAGGGAAATTGCTTGTTTATATTTCTTGGCTTCTGCTATGGTGACTTAGAAGTACTTACATCACATGTCTCAAAGGCAACAGATTTGCTCCCATCTCCTGTGAGTGCTACTGAAGGTATATCTACATGTGTTTTAAAGAGAGAAGGAATTGGGGAAGATCACTTTGAGAACAGGAGTATATTTTTTATGCTCTCCCCGCCAACATTTTCATGAGAATCCTGCCAGCTACATTATTCCTAAGACTTCTAAGGCTTTTGAAATTTTAAAGTTGAATCTGAAAAGTCCTGAAAATGAATTTACTTATTTGCTTCAAACAGTTTTCAGTGTGGTGGTGAACTGAAGAGCCCAAATTTTCTTTTTTTCCTGCCCCTCTCCTTATTTATGTATTTATTTGTTTGTTTGTTTGTTTCTGATTCATAAGAACTAGTAATATTTTATACCAGAGATGCAGTTAGAAAACAGAATATTTATTCTTACCCAGAACTGAATTTTTGAGCACGATGCTAATTTTATCAAACTTGCATGCCAGTCAACTAGGTCAGTTCTTTGATAGCTTGGACAATCAATGTGCTGCCTAGGAAAGGACATAATTTGTATTTTTATTATTGTAGGAAGTAAATTATCTTACACACTTCTGTATTCAGGGACATCAAAACAAATAGGATCCTATAGTTTTTTCACTAGCATTATAAGAAATAATTATTATTAATCCTATTATAGACCTCTTCCATGTATTTAGGTGAGGTCAGAATCTCTGCATCTATTTACAGATGGCAAAATTTGTATTTGACTTGTAATGATTTATAAGGGTTAGAGGAGGAAATTTCAGCAGTGGAACCTCTGTATTCTGATCTTGGCAAGGGGCCTGCTACTTATGAGGCCATACTGCCTCTTTTGTAAAGCCCTAGCAAATCCAAAAGTTCCTTCTGCTTTAATAGTGCCTTAGACTTCAGTATACAAAACATATGTATCTGTAAAAAAACTCTCAGGGAACTGAATTACAAAAAAAAAGGTCGGTACTCATCCTCCAGGAACCACTAACCCAGAACCCTTCAAGTTTTCAGGTTGACTTCTGTAAAGTAAAAACTTTTCTTTTGTTTACCTAAATATTTTTCTTCATTAGTTACATTATGGTAGGAACAGAGACTATCCTGATAGAAGAAAAGCATCATTTTTACTTGCTTGGGAGAACTGTGCATTTACTGAATACAGAACTTTTTAAAATTTCCATTAAGGCCAAAAGGGGTTGGGGAAACTTTCTTTGCTGCTTGATTTTTTTTATGTTTGTTGTGCTAAGGAAAGAATTGAGAATAGCAAATAAGGTACATATTTAGAAGAGATGTTTCAATTTCCATTCTAAAAATGAGTTATATATAATCAGATGTACTTTCACCTCTTCCTAACATAAGTCATTGTATTGCCATTGATTCACAGGTCCTTATAAAAGAGATCAAAATAACTAAATGTCTAACCTGGGGCAGATGACCCTATGGTTTATAGTGAAAAGGAATATTTGAATAAATTCCATTTAAGTCACTAATGTTTAATCTAGTTTCTCTCTCTGTTCTCTCTAATTTATCCCTGAGCTTCACCTATTTTCACTGCTTTATCTAATTTAAACTTCGAACAGTTGTTCTTAAATTATATTTACTTTGAAGTGATCTGCTTCCAAAAAAAGATTTTGAGTATTCAAAACTTTTTCAAAGCTAGGAAAGAAGGTCTTGTGTACCCAAAGTTTTTTCAAAGTTCTACACCTTCAACTCCAAAAACATTGGCTGGTGATGCAAAACCGTGCTTCACTCGATAAAATCCAAAATGTGGTAGGAATGTAAAGAAACATGGATGGACATACTAACTGAAACTAAAAGTCTGTACTGTCTAGTTTCTTGCCTTTAGAGTACCCAAAAGAAAAACTAAGGGTAAAGAGACCAAACATTAAAACTTCCAGTGCTTCTTTTCCTGAGGAATAAACCAGCTCATGTCCAATCTCCCATTTCTCCTTCCTCAACTTTTGGTAGAAAATGAAGCCCAAATATTTTAAGAGTTAATTAAAATATTTACTTAATCAACATTTACTTCAACATGCCTTTTTATTTGTTTATTTGGATTTTGGGGGTTTTTTTGTTTGTTTGTATTTGTCAGAGATTTGCAAAATTTAGATTTGAGGTATCGTAAAGTTTGGGGAATATGTAGATTCAATCATCAATACCCGTAGGACTTTCCTGGAAAATATAAGCTAAAAAAAATTAAACATTTATAACTTTTTTTTCCTGTTAAAGACCTAGAATAGCTTCTTAACCCTACCTTAATCTTTAAAATCTCCCGGTAAGATTAACTCTGCTTGTTAGATGAGTAGCACTGTCAGAATGCTTCACCTGCAGATAGTTTAGTGCCTAAGCACTTCTAACATTTATTTTAATTTATAGTAAGTGTTTTTTAAATTAAATTTCTTGGCATGCTTTTATCTATGGTGAAGTTTTAGTATTTCACATACTTCAGTACCAATTTAGCAAGACTTTCATTTTGCAAATTAGTTCTGTATTGCCTAAGAGAAAACTCAAATATTTTCTCGTAACACTAAGTTATATGACATTGGAATTTTTAGTTATACGTCTTTGTTATGTTTCACGTGGTGGAATTACACTGAGGTGAAAAGATATGTTAAGCTACAAAACAGCAATGCTTTTAATTTAAGAGGTGTTCCTGTTTCATTACTTTTTTTACTCTTCAATGGAGCTACAGAAGACTGGAAATGAAGCTGTAGGAACTGAGTGTTAACTTTATGCATTGTATATTTAGAGTCTTACCATATTTTCATAAAGACCATCTGTAGGGGAAAAAACAACCAACAAACCAGAACCATACAATCTGTACAATAAAAGACCTATATTCCACACTAAAGAGTGGTTTTCACAAAAAGAATTTTCATTTTGCACTAGAGGTTCTTACTTGGACCTTTTGGAAGTCTATGAATATGTTTTGTATTTTGCCTTTCACTTTTTTGCCATTCTGTCACCTGAAATACACTGCCAGGTGATGTGAAGTAGGTTTAGTGCTACATTCATTTTCAAATTTTCATTTTTCAAACAGGGAAAATAGATAATTTTTTTACAGGATCAAGTAGTTGATACTTCTAATCTACAGCATAAAATAAATTATTTGCTAAATTATTTGAAATTTTCAATAAACAAAAACTAATAAATGTTTATTTTCTCTTTTTCATTTTTTTGGTAAGAAATATGCAATTGTCATTAATTTGAACAGTGGAATAAACACAATTTGTCTTATGTGATGCGTTAAAAAAAAGAAAAAACTTTTTTTCCTTTTCTTCAGGTAGGTATAATGAATATTGTATTTCCATACTTACTATATTTATACATTACCTATGCAGAAATAAAAAGCATGTATAATTTGGGTCATGTATGATAAATATGTATGTTAGGTTTTGTTTTTAAAAATGACAAATGAATAAAAGTTGTGGTCACATTGAGTAATAAACTTTTAATTAATCAAATAGAAAATACATTGCCATAAATTAATTAACAAAAGTATTTTTTCCTAATTTTCTTCATATTTTTACATATCCATGATTGCTTTCAAATTTTCTGATTATAGGTGACCTTTGCAAATCATCATCTAGATGAATTTACTTCTTCAATGAGAATAAACCTGAAAACAAAATAATAAAATCTTCATAAAATATACCTTCCATGGTAAATAATATCAACTTCCTCCTGCTTTTTCTTTTTCTATAAATTGCCAAATAATTTTTAATTATATTGACATTGAATTACATCTAGAATGCCAGAGTTTCCTCTGATCTTGCTGTGACTCAAAGCCTTTCTACTGCAGCAGCTATACTCCAGAGACAGATTTTTGGCTAGTTTTCATTTGTCCTAAATATAGAAATATCCAGTTTGGCCTGAGAATGAGAGGTCTTGTTCTTACAAATGCTTTCCATATAACTGCATGTGGAGTAATGGGTGCAGTTCATATATTTGCTACGATAGGCATTCATAATAGGAACAATGAAAAAAGACCCTCCAAATCTCTACAGGCTGTTTATGAGAAGAAGACAGTTTGGTCATTGGAAGTTAGGTGAGAAAAATTCTATTCTTGCTGCTTCAGTGGACAGGTCTATGTAAAATAAAGGCTGCCTGAAACGAATCATTTTGATTTGGATATTTTCCTGAAGGACATGGTACAGGTAGCTGAAGGAGCACCACATCAATTTAAAGATAAAGATCTGCAGTTCTGGTTTGTCTGCTTTGTATAATATATTAAATTAACATGTAAACAGCATTTACAATAGCTCAGGACTGAACTTAGGACTAAGCTAACAACTAATACACAGTGAATTAACAAAGAGAAGTTACACGCATTGGGAGGAAAAGGAAGATCAATGACACACTCCATTGAAGGGAATGACAATTAAGATAAATCATATGCTATGCTATTTAGCATATTTTCAACAAAGTACATTATACACAAACTTACATACATTTTTTTCTCTTTGACAGTTTGTAACTGAATGCTTTGTGAAGCCATGAACACTGTTGGCACAGATTCCCTGGATCTCCCCTGGGTTATTCTTAGTTTTTTATCACATTGCTACTAAAGCACTGACACTAAGTGCTGAATATATAACTTGTTTCTAATTAGATACCCTCTGTTTGCAAAATCTGTGACAAAAAAAAAGTGTTTTTCTAAATCTAATCTGGATAAAGGCAACTCATTATGAGTAGCATGTGATATGTCTAAAGGTTCCATCAAACAAAAGGAGGTGTTTTCATGCATTCCCCTGGAGCCCTGCAACCCTGATGGTAATTTTAAATTTGAAATATATTATCATTTAAAGAGCCTGAAATATGTAAAGAATTAATTCTCTCTACTAAAGTCAACAAATAATTATGAGTGCAGGATTAGATTGATAGATTAGTGGCATGGCAAATTAAAAGAGTAAGGGATATATTAAATCAATCTATCTACTTTGAAATTGTTTATTAATACTCTATTTGGGAATTTTAAGAGACTGATACTGAAGGCTCAGTCACAGTGTCTGTGGGGATCCAAGTTTAAGAGATTTGAAAATACAGCTTTTTTCCCCTTTTCTATTTGTGCTTCTTAGCCTTTTGAATACTATGAGTGTGCTTTCATCAGCTTTTGATAGAGATGCATTTCTGAAAAGAATATTACACTTACAGGTTTGGTTCAATCCACAATATAGTAAAACCCTATGATTGCCCTCCTTTCTGATGAAAATAAACCAAGAATTGCACACTAAAGATTCTCCTGATTAACTTGATCCAAGCACTAGTGGGTATTTAGTCTGTAAGGCTATGCTGTAACTAGTTGGTAGTAAAACCTCCCAAGATGTAGACAGAATGCATGTCAGGTCCTCAGCATCCTCTATTTTGCTTAGTGATAAACTCTTGATGTGTCACACTGATAGCCTGGCACAACTGGGGACCTCAGGGAAGGAAGGATGAAACCTATTCCTGGATGCTTATGACCTCTGTTATCCTTGTGGCTAAAAAAGGACTTCAACTGAGGTGCATTTCTGTGCATCTTATGTTAGCATTTATCTGTTATTTGTCATAACAGAAGCAAAATTATGTGGTACAAAAGCATGATTGGCATCACTGATCAGGATTTCATACAGATTCACTGACCTCTAGTTCCCTTTGCATATTGCTGCTGTTGAGTGCATCTGCCCTGCCTCTCATCATGTCTTGATTGAAACAATGGGGGAAAAAAAATTTTTTCCAAACACAAACATTCTGACTTTGACCCCATGTTTCTTATGAATTATGAACCTATGCAAGAACCAAATCCGTATCCATAACTCTGGTTTTTAGGTGACTAGATTTTTCTAGTTTTTACAGTATGAATAAGATGTGGGATTGACAGAGCAGTCCCTCACTTTACTCAGCCAAATGGAAGCCTTATTCATTCCCACGATGTACTGTTGGCAGCTGCTAAAAGAGACATTACCACTTTACCCTTTTAGTAGTTTTAGGTAAGCTGCAGCAACGGTATGGCTTGGATTAGCAAAATATGTGGGATGAAATGCAGCACTGCTCAACCAAAGGCGTTCTTCTGAGCTCTCAGATGCTAGGAAGAGGCTGTGACAAGGAGAGGGTGCGCCTGAAAGGGTTGCTGAATGCTTGAGTGGCAGCTCTCTGTATGACAAGTCTTGGGGGATTGGGTACTTAAATCTTAATTACAAAAAACAATCATCATCAGGTATTAAAACACTACAGGGAAATTGAAAGACTCAGAGAAGAGAATCCCAATAGCGGAGATCTGCTCTACGCAAATTTAATTGACTCATATTATACAAATAAACCTGATAAATTAAAAAAAAAGTACCTGTAAGAAATTGTTGAGTGATTCTACTATAGACCAGATGCTGTGAGAAAGATAGGGAGTGGGATTTTCAACCTGAAGAAACTCAGAGACTGCTTAATGAAGAGCTAAATGACACAGCTGACCAACTTAGAACAATTTGTAATGCACCTGAAAGCAAAAAATCTTTTAGATCATTCAATGCCAAACATTTGCAAAATATAAATTGGTACATTTACATGCTATTTAGGGTTTGTCATGCCTGTATGATGCAAGCATGTAAAAAAATAATTTTGAAAAACTACATTGGTGGAAATGGAAGTGTCTCTAAAAAAATGAAAGAAGGCTTTACTGAAGAGGTGTAATAAAAAGAATGGGTTCTACTATCACTCTCTGTAACTGAAGGAGAGTGGCAGTCATAGTCAGTGATGGATTTTGTGGTAGAGCTGAGCAGGAGTGTAAAGCAGGACTCAGTTTGGAGGAAATTATTTTCTAGTTAAACAGTGGCAAATTTTAGATCTTTTCAGAAACAATAAGATAGTTCTGTCACACTCAATTCGCAGTATAATTAACAATGGAATTTTTTTTTCTTTCATGTTTACTTACCACTTTTGTTATTATACGTGACTGACCTAAGAGGAAAACTAAAGTTGATGAACATAAAAAGTTCTGTTTAGAGTATATTGCATTTGTTCTGTACTTTCTTTATTAGCCCTATTGACAACAGCAATAGTCATAGTGACAAAATCCCAGTAGGCTGCTTCTTCATAATATTTGAAGAGAAAAATTTCTAATTAAATTTCTATGGCCTGGGCAGACATATTCACTGTGTGCTTCTCATGTGCCAAGTCATGGCTCAGCTCTATTTCTCTAGTGAAAAAGGCAACTTAAGTGGTTCCCAGACTTCTTGGACTGCCCTGGCATTTCTAGCATGATTCACAGCTTCAGCTGAATTAAACATTTGTCCAAGCATGATGCAATACAGGCTGAGAAGGACGAAAGTTATAAATAAAACCAAACTTCCTTGTGAGTCCTCCCCTAATACTTCCTTGAACACAATTCTAAGGACCATAAATGACTGTGTGGAACCAGGAGCAAGCATACATGAGGGAGGGCTAGATTTGCAATTAGTGAAATAAAGTAGCATGGAACTAATCCCTCAGACTTTACTATTATGCTAGCTTTTCTAAGCCATTTTAGAAGGGGGTCAGTCTCTTTCCCCAAACAGAAGAAATTTAAATGAGAAACTTAAACTAGATGGCTAACACTTAGAGGCACAAATGATGAATGACTAACACATGAACTTTGCAATACTCAGTATTTAACATATGCCATGTTCCCTTTAAAATACTGGCTGCTGTTGTGTCCCCTCCCTTTCATGTATATCACAAGCTTCAGGAACATATGACTTCAGTTGTAGACTCTGCTAATAGAATTCCTTTTAAACTCAGTGGGAACTCAAATTGTGGAATCTGTCAGATCAAATCCTCTCTTCTCTAGAAATGCAGAAAGACATGACTGAATAGGGAGTAAGGTACTATACTATTAGTCCAACAAGACTGCTGTTTTTCCTAACATTTAGCCTATTTAAAATGGCTATGATGCTTATAATAACACATTTTGTTTGTAAAAAAAAAGCAACAAACAAACAAACAGACAAACCTTCCTCACCCTACTTTTGGCTAAAGCAAAATAATTAATTCTTCACAAGCTGTTGTGCAAATCTATAAACTGTTTAGCTGTTCTCACCTCCAAATACCCAAATGAAAAAGCAAGAAAAAAGACAAAGTATTTGACACTAGAAAATATGTTGATAAATGAAGTTGCTGCCATTAGAGGCTTAAAATTATAGTCATTAAAAAGCCACCTACTGATACAAATTCTGTAAAAATGTTGGAATTCCGCTCTTCAGGGCACCTTTAAAAACATATACTGACTGTTTAAATTATAATGAACTTGTAATATATTATAAACTGTGCTTGGCCAAAGACTGTAAACAATGGAATAAATTTTGAATAACAAGTAAACAAAAAACATCCTAATCTTCTTTTTTTTTTTTTTGTTGCATTTAGTTCTCTTCTTTGCAAAATGCAGAGGTAATACTTGAGTTACAGCGATTACTTATTTTTCACAGTACAAGCTTTCCTCATAAACCTTTCCTTAAACATAAGTGAAATTCTTGGAAATAGTCCGTAGACTTTTGTAAAATAAATCATTGCAATTATCTTCTGCAAAACTGTCTCATCAACTTCTAGTGATAACCAGTATGTATGGTTCAACTCTCATGTGTTCTCCATCACTGTAAAGGTAGCTCTGTAGCATTACTGAGTGAAGGCTAAGAATGCATAGGTGGTATTTCTCTGAAAAACATAGAAGCACATATTCATGAGTTTACCCTGCATTCCTTGCTAAGTACTATCCTGATAAATACTTCTAGACATGAATATTCTCACTGTCTTTTCAAATTACAGTATTTCACTATGAAGCTGACCACTCTAAGGATTCTTAATGATCCAATTAAAAATTACCTTTTTTTAATGGAAATCTTTCCTGTCATGATTCACAAAAGAAATGGAAAATCAAAATTCTGATCTTGCTGAGTTAGATTGCTTAAGCATTAAAGTTGCTCAGAGGAGTGTGTACTACAGAAATATGTCTCAGTCACCCTGTTGTTTGCTTGTTACTGTTCTGCCTGAGCCAGTTAAGAGGAGAGGAATAAAAGTAAGAACAGTCCATAGCCCTTTGTCACTTCTTAGCCATGCTGTATACGGCACCTTCAACCTACTACTTAAAAGTTCTGTTAAGCACTTGATTGACCTCATAGTGCTGCCTCATTGCTAACTTAATAACTATGCCTGCTTGATAACATTTTTGATGGAAATCTTCCATCAGGAAACTCATTTTCAATGGGATCTGAATAATCTGCAGGGGGTTGTTAATTTAGAGGAATTTTCGCAACACAAAATCAAAATATGCTTTGATCATACCAAAATGCTACACTTTGACAGTTTTATTTTTATTTATTTCATAATGACGATGTATGTGTACATTATATTTCACATTATATTCCTAAAATATAATATTGGTTATACTACTACAATATTAGAACTTCATTTCAGGTATAAAATTCTATGAATTAGAATTATAATATTTAAAATAAATGCTTAGTTAACCCAAACTAAAGCAAAAATGTTTCTTATCTGAATGAGAAGAAAGTTGGAAGGAAAATGGTCTTCTGATATTAAAATTTTGCATAGAATGGAAATGTATAATTTTTGAATCCTACTATTCTTGATTACACCAGAATCCTCAAATGCTAAAATTTACTCGAACACATTTTACCCTCATCGAGAAACGTTTAACATAAATTATATTGCTTTTACATATTCTGGTGCTGTCATCCAGCAGAAGAGAGAACTATAATATAGAGAGCCTTGCACTATGTAGGAATCGGGAATGATGGAAAATCTGAAGGAAGGCAAAGATAGAAATACTGATGCAAGGAACAGGAATATCATGAGAAGGATTCTTTCACTATTTGCAAAGCATCATTTCCTCTGTGCCTAGGATAGCCAACATTACTCTTTAACATTATCCCAGCTCTGAATTTACCCAGGAGGAAGAATGTCATTTACTGAATCATCATTAATGTAGTTTAGAGCTGATTCTAATTCAAATGTGGTTTTCAGCTTTGAAATGAACTGATAAAATGCTCCAAAGTGACTTGGAAAGAAAAGCAGAGATTTGTTCTCTTCCTGGATTTCTTTCATTATAGATTTCTTCCTTAGAGACTTTTTAATAATGACAGTTATAAAGGAAGGTTTCTGTTCAGTGAATTTCTACTATTATTTTGTTCATTTGTTTGTTAACTCTTAAGTGTTGGGGTTTGGTTTTTTAAGTTTTTTTGGGGGTGGGAGACTGTTTTAAAAATCTGTTTGCAGTCATAATTAAGAAAATGGTTAAACCTGATGTCAATTAACTTAATTGATTTAAAAAGTTGATGGGCGCCTGGAATGGAAGTATTTTGCCTGCAGCTGAGCTGAATACAAGAGTAATTTATTTTAATAATGAATGGTGAAAGAAGAATTGAGCAGAAATACTGTGTGGGAAACCCTCAGAGGGTTAAAATAAACATGTACAATGGTTAGTGCTAATGTTTCTGATAGTGGACTGAGATTTATTAAACCTTTAAATATTAATACCATAGAAGGAGTTTAAAAATAATTGGGCACATAGGTTTTAAAGTAAGAGAGATCATCTTCCTTAGAACTAAGTTAAATTTAGTAGTGATGTGAAGAGTGGCATTTTATGCAGTAAGTGTCAATTGATTAATAAAACACTATTCAATACAGGAAAAATAACCTATTTGGCATAGATGTGGTATTCTGTGACTGTGCAAATTCTAAAATGGATAGAATTCACTTCACTTGAGGCTATGGGGCTGTAGTCAGGGCAACTTTTCCAGTTCCCACAGCTTATACAAATGATGTGTGATCAATTGTGTTTTGAATATCTGGGGGCTCATGTTTCATTCAGTTGTGACTAGTAAGAGTTGTTTTTAACTGGAGGTGAACTAGAAGGAATGTATTTCTATGGATTACCCTAAATTTCTAATGAATGTTGATTTAATATAGTTTGAATTTGTTTTACAAACAACAAAATAGAGCAGCCATTTTTTATCTAGTAAATAATAAAGTCTAAGAACCAGTTCATAAAGGAAGAATTTGAAATCAAATGGGGAAGAGAATATTAGTCCCAAATAAGTAGTGATTGAATTTTTTCTCTAGGTTAAGGGACTTCAAAGCTTTTTGAAATACTGTGTTCCATAAGAGACAGGAGTATGGATCAAGTATTCAAGCTGATTGCTTGTCTAAAAATGTGAACAGGAAATGTTCGTGGTGAAGAGTTATGTAAGTTCAAGTAATTTAGTAGTAATGTAAATGCTATAGACTTACTAATAGAAAATTTCCTTATCTATTAGGAAAGATAAGCAAAGAGTGAGCTCAGCTAAAAAATATATAGTAACACGCTAGAAATTTGTCCTAATAATACCCATGGCCACTTTATTTCCTTTCAGGGTATTAGAATGGAGAAAGTTCCTGTGTTTTTCTATGTGTGATATTTTTACGGAATCCTGCTTTAGTAAGTTCTGGTCTGATACACTATAACTACAGATTAATCTGCTCAGAATAATATGCTTCACACTTGTGAAGCCAAATATTGGTCACTCAGCAGTTCTGAAACATACTATATTCAGGTTATGATGCTTACCGTTCCTAATATTCTAGGAAGTGTTCAATATATTTTGTTCTCAGTGAGCCTTTATGATTATTAGATATTTCACCTACCATTTGTTATTTTAAATATTCATTTAGATATTTCCTTTCACAGTTATTTATCTGAGGCATACAAAGCTGCTATATGGTCAAGAGTAAAAAGAAGGCAAGTAATTTTAAAGAATTGTGATATTACTAAGGAAATAATTATTTTTTGAATATAAGAGCAAGATGTTTTGAATCTTTCAACACCACCAAACAGGCCCATCATGAAAAGTAGTTTAATCAAACCATGTCTTAATATAACGATGCAAAATGCACTGAGAGAAGGGAGCGTTACCAGGCCAAATGGATTGGCTTAAACATTTTCGACACATGCCACAAGTTCACATAATCAGCCTGAGGCAGTAGGAAACTTAAAAGCTAGTTTGATAGTGTTTCTTACAAATATTCTTTGAATTTTATTACTTGTCTCCCACATGAGGCATAATAGTTTCAATGTTCTAATTAGTACTTGTGTATATTGCTATTACTTTGTCTCTTTAATCAGGTTATTAAGTCTGTTATGGAGATTCCTTATAGAATCACACTTTATAATAGTGTTTCTAATTTGAATATGTCCTTTTTTATGTTGTCTGAATCTGAAACATCATAAACTCTTTTTATGGGTCCTTTGATAGTAGTCACTTTCCTGTTTTATGCTTGATTAGAACATACAGTACTAAGTAATAAAGAAACTTCCTGAAGCTTTGGACTTTTAGTACCAGAAAACATTTCAACTTCCTCAGGCTTTTTTTGTCTCTTTGACATTAGGTCAAATAAAGATATCCTCCTGTCCATATTAAAGTATTGAACAGGAAATATGTAAGAGAGAAAGCACTTTTGTTAGATTATAATAGATTTTATATAATTTCAGAGATTGATTTTCAGTCTTGCTTTTAACAAGATATATAATAAGAAATTATCTAAAATCAAAAAATAATTCTGATAATTTTCTCAAATAGTAAATATAGATACATATAAATACAAACATAATTTTATATATAAACGTATGTTTAAATGCCGGTGAGAAGAAATAACACAAAAATCTGTGTCTCCCTCCCTCTGTCTTTCTATCATTCATCCTTTCTGAAGAGTTAAACATGCCATCAAATTCAGGAGAAATTTGTTCTGTTTTAAGGAAATTCATTAAAATAACTCTCCTAAGCCTGATACTGAATTTGATAAAATGGGAGATTAGGTAAGATTTTTATATAAAAACTCAAACCAGAAATTAATACTTTGGGTAAAACATAAAATCAGTTGAACAGACTGAAAATTGTTAGAGATATACACAATGTCATAAGGATTAAACATTACCTTAAAGACTTTGTATGAATGAACAATGGTGAAATAAACTGGTTTACATAAAAAGACAGCTTTTAACAAAGCTTAAGCAAACAGTAGTCCCATTTGGTGTCCTCACTGGAAGCCTCTGAAGTCATGGTGAAGTGGTTTCCAGCTTTGGAGGGGTTTGGATCAGAACCCAGCAGTCACTGGACTTCACAGACTACTCACAGCTCCTTTTGTAAGCTCCCTTTGTCTGAAGAATGTAAGGAAACTGGTGAAACTCAAGGACCAGAATATGTGATGAAAGATTTATCAGTGGAGATTAAAATATTCAAAATATCTATTTTCTGAAAATATAATGAGCATGGGGGATAGATGCAAGAATTTATACTTACAGAAAATCAGTTACAATTTAGAAAAGGAAACATTACCTCAATTCAAAACCAAAATCGGTTTAAAGGAAAATAATAGGAAATAATGGCCTCCATCAGATCTTTTACATT
Source organism: Machaerirhynchus nigripectus (assembly GCA_013397975.1). NCBI lineage: Eukaryota > Metazoa > Chordata > Aves > Passeriformes > Dicruridae > Machaerirhynchus > Machaerirhynchus nigripectus. The sequence continues at coordinate 27,978 of VZRQ01005763.1, forward strand.
TTGCAATTTCCTTCTCAAGTGAAGTAGTATCTGCCTACTCATTATGAGCAGTTTGCAAACAGGAGCAAAAATCCTTTTGCCAACACAGACACGAACCATAGCAATTGGTAAGGGTTTATGTGACAGATCTAAATAACCAGGAGTTATTTAATGTTAAAATTTATACATATTGAAACTCCATGCCTTAAATTTTCTAGTGGAACTTCATAAATGTAGGTTCACTCTCTGCTAACATTTCATGCTTACTGTATTTTTGTCACTGTTTTCTGTTTTGGTTTGGTTTTTCCCTCTTTAGTACTAAATAGCATCACAATGAAAAGTAAGTCAGTTGTCAGCAATTGCTTTCTTACAGAGCTCAAACTTGGCATAAAACTCACTACTTCACACCATCCTCTTACAAAGTAAATTTTTTGCCCTTACAGGATGAAAAAAATGAAAAGACAATCTATCTTTAAGAGTGCTTGGGAAATGCTGGCATTTTCAAGCAATCATTGGGGATTTTCTCAGCTTTTTCTAAAATACAAAAGCTTGGAAAACAGAGGAGCAGAAGAGAAGGAACTGTTCTAAGATTTCCCCTCTCTCCTGTCTGAATTTTAGATGGTTTCTGAGAAAAACACTTATGTATTAAACAGAGACAGTCTTGGTCTGGAACTTCTGATTTTGTCTGTTTATTAGAAACATGGAGCTTCAACCGAAGCATCTCAGATCAGCAGTTCTGTTGGAGTGAATACATAAAATCATTTTGTTCTACATCCTCCTACCCCAAACAAGATACAATTGTCTTTGGGATTTTTTGCTGGTTTTGCCCATGTAGAAACTTTAGCAATGCAAATAAGGATTTAATTATGAGAAAACATTTTGAGATATTACCTACAAGTACTAAAGAATTAAATTTAATTCTTAGGTGTTTTCTAAGATGTTCTTCTAAGGAAAATATATATTAACTTTTAGTCTGGAAAGTGAAATTTATTCATAATTTTTGTTATTTGTGTTGTATTAAACATAGTAGTTAAATGATAGACTTGCAAGTTTCAAGAAAATTGAGATTAAAAACACCTTGATTATTTATATGAATTTTTGACTGTCAATACTGTCATTGCCATTTAATTGCTATTCTTACACTAGTTTCTCAAAACAAAAACAACACTCTATTGATGTCAGTTTTCACTGGTGATCAGGTTTTGGTAATCTCAGTAGAGGCAAGAAGTGAATAAAGAGAAGGGTTTAGCTTCTCTGCTAAACAGTGGTCAGTTCAGGAATCCACTGAAGGCATGTATGTGCAAACTATTGCTGCTTATGCTTTATTTTTTCTACAGATTTGAAGTAATTTTCCTAGCTTATGAGCCCTGAGTGTCTTCTTATGAAAAGTAGTAATATTTAGAACAATCAATATTTCTTATCTGGAGTTTTTTTGGAAGCTTAAGTACTCAAAGCTAATACTTAGACATTCCTATCTAGAATATACTTTTGTCTGTCTATCCCAAAAAACTGTGTCTCTCTCATGTGTTTTAACTGTAAAATTTCTAAATGTAATCACACATGGAATAGTTTCACTTGCAGGTACAACAGTAACTGAGCAAGTCTTGTAACTGTTCCATGGTTTTTTAGCTCTCGTACTAGGAAAAGGCTTTCATGATGTTATTTTGAAAAATAAGTGTTAAGAAAGTGGGACAGACCTCTAAAATTTAAATTTTTTTGCTTGCTTTACACTGTTCCCATTGAATGGAAATATACTTGCCAGTTTCGCATAGCTTTAGAATCTTTCACAGTTATTACTGTGTTTGTGTACAAGACAGAAAAGCCTGATAAACTGTGAAGCCACTAGCATCTATTATAATTCAACAGCAGAAGCAGAAAGATTAACATGTGCATAAATAATCTGGAGGAAGAACACACCACATATTATGAGAAAGTAAAATCTTTTCCAGTTTGTCCATAGGGAAAAAAAAAAAGAATTTAGCAATATGCTTGCTTTAATGTGTAGCAGCTAAAAGAAAGGCTTCTACTAAGAAACTGGCAATTTTGTTGCAAAATTTTAACTATAAGAAAAAACCCCAAACCAAACCAAAAACCCTAAAAACATTAAAATAATCATGGAAATAAGGTACTGTCTTATGCTATTGAAGTATTTAAGATCTATATGCTTTCACACTGCAATTTATGATTAACTCAATAAGAAGTCTCTTTAGCTACTGCAGTGAAGGAGAAATCATAAGCAGACTCAAATATTGTAAAAAAAGAAGAGAAAAAGAAACTGTTTCAACTCTATTACGTCTTCAGTAAGTGCTGGCTTAAAGCAAATGTAAATGCACAAATCTATCTGAGAAACTATTTAGATTCAAATTTTAGAGAATAAATTTAGGCCATGATGGAACTCCAAAGTATGAAAACCTGAATTTGGATATCACCATATGAGGTTGGTGTCCAAGTTCCCATGATAGAAAGTAAAGAACCAGGTCTAAATTTGTGAATGTAAAAATGGGCTTCCAATCACAGCTGAGATGTCCAGGACATTGAATATATTCACATATGATTCAGTGTAGTATATTTAAGTTTTTCGTAAGGTATTTTCTTTGTTTAGACTAGGCAGATGGCATTAAAATATCTAGGCATATACATGATAAAACTGATAGGAGGAATCAGGTGAAATGAGGTATTCCTTTAGACTACCTGCAACAAGTAATATCAGCTGGAAATTGAGAAATTACTGTGAGAAAAACATGCTAAAGGAAACTAGAGATTCTTAATGAAATACAGCTGTCACCAGAACTATTTGAATGGCATATAAGATGATTTACTCACTTACTTATTCTATGCCTCAATAATGCTTTGGAACACTAGAATTAAATTGTGAAGGCCCAAAAGAGCATCTTGGGATTTAAAATTTAAAATAATAGAAAAAATCCCATGGAAAAACACTTATGCTCCAGTTGTTTCATCACTAACTGTTAATCATTTTCCATTGTAGGAGCTGATGAATTCCAAATTTATCCAAATATGTTGGCTCAATACACTATTTTGTCTGATGGAAGATGATTTTTAGCACTGTATTCTAAGAGTAAATTTATTTCCTTTGAGGACATCAGAAAAAATTCTAGGTTGTTAAAAGAGTATATGTGTTAATGTCAACATGTATGTGGCTGCCAGGGGATGTTATTCACCCATGGCAGTTTGTAGGGTGTTTCTCTAATCCCAGTAGGTGACAGAAACAAAGTAGTTCCTGTTTTGACTGATCAAGTTTTGTAACCAGCAGATCAGTTTGTTGCAATATCTCTGGGAATAAAGGACTACTGCACTGGAGTCATCTGTGTATTTGTAGTTATTTTATTCCATTGAATGTTTTTCTTGTTGGGGTTTTGTTGGGGTTTTTGTTCAGTTGGTTGGTTGTTGGTTCTTTTATGGTTTTTGGGGTGGTTTTCTGTATGTTAGCAATCATTGGTTTCAGCCTCAACTAAAGTGTATATTCTGATTAAGGAATGCAGTTAGGAAAGATAAAACTGTAGGTAGTGTCTACAGTGGCTAGTGTTCAAAAGAGATGGAAATCAAAGTGTAAGAAAGGCCAGGCAATAAAAGATCTAGACAATGACCAGACACACAAAAAAAAAAAAAAAAATCATCAAAGGGAAGTGAAGAAAGGAAGAAGTTAGCTATTCCGATAGTAATGTATCCTCCAAGAATAACGGACAGCTTGGGAGCTATAATCAAGGTGATATAAAGATTGTGCTTATGATTCTGCTGACACTTACAGTAGGCCCATTTTCACAGTGGATTCGATTGGCATGTCAGACAGAAGCAAAAAAGAGACTCCAAATGTTGGTCTTATTAAACACTTTATATTAGATGAAATACACCTTTGGTGTGACAAAATGTAGTGGTTATTCTGTCATGTTCTACAGACTTCTGCATTTTTTGTCTTCAGGAAACAGATGGACTCACCTGTGGTGAGCTGAATTACCGACAATCTAGATAGAACAGTGATTTTGTATCAAAAAGAATTAGCAGCCTAGAAAAGCAGTATGAAATTGAGTGTGGCAAATAATTTATATCCTAGAAATTTTAGCAATGATAAAATATCTTCAAACTTATAAAACTTTGGGAGGATGAAAGGGAATTTGTATGAACCTGGCTCTTCTGAAGTTTCACTGAAACTGTGCTTCCATCCTTAGGTTAAAGATGCATCTTAGACTTCAATTTAAGTCTAGATTATCTCCATGAAAAACTTACTCCATGTACTTTGAGAGTAAGAGAAGTTGCTCTTTACCAACCAAATTGCAAGAGAGAGATTTTTTCCCCTATCTCTCATCAGATGGGAAAATACTTTAGAAAACTGTCTTCAAAATACCTCTTAGTATTCTATTTGCAGTCAGTATTTCACTATATTTTATTTCAATGAACTATATTAAAATCTAATGTTTGACAGTGTTAGATATTAGCACTGAATTAAAAATACTAACATAAAGCATTCTGTGCTTCTCACATAATATTAATTCTAAATTCCACATCAATTTAGCTATTATAGTTCCCATGTCAATTTATTTTCATATTCTGGGTTCATCAGGGCTGGAGGATGGACCTGTTACCCTTTTTAGATTAAACATATTTAAGTTTAGTCAAATAAGCAAAAGCCACACAACTATTAAGGAGCTGGTGTTCAACTGCTGCAGTGAAGGAGTGAAAGTACAGAATAAGAGAAGGGCGGTGGGACAGCATTTGTTTCTTGGAACTATGTGTAATCTGGGCTGAATTCAGCCGCCACTCCTCTTTTGACTGCAGAAACAGCATCCAGCATTGATTGTCCAGTTGTCTCTGACTCTGCTTAGGAATGGAGAGTGGCAGGAGATGGCAATCATACTGAATAATCCTGTTATTACTGGCAGCTGAACTATATCTCCTGTGTACTCCTTATTCCCTCTGGCAACATAGATACCTGGGAATAACTCAGTGGGTATGGGAGTGAATAGGAGAGGTCAAAATGCAGTGCAGATGTACGTTCCAGAAACACAGCCTTCCACAAATATTTAGGAGATACACTTGCACTAGTTCTTGAAATTGTGCCTCTAACTTCTCCTGAAGTGCAAGTACAGACTTCACCATTATAAGGCAAATTTATGAAATTGAATTGTATTTAGCTAATGTTTAGCCCCCACAGTGCCTCGTTGACTGGGGAATAATTCACTCAGAGACCCAACATAAAGCTGATCAATGCATGGGCCAGACCTTGGGAGATTTTAGAAGCAGTAGCTATTTTACAAGTATTCCTTCGTTAGACCAGCCATGATTTGGCCATGAGGATTTATTTATATAGCTTTTGTTTGTGTATTCACCTTATTGAACATGTAAAACATTGGATTAAGCCATAACAGGGCTAAATTATTAGAACATGAGCTAGCCACAGAGGTTAATGAAAATATAATTAGTACTGGTTGTGCTACATGCAGCTGAAAAGAGGGTCATAAATCTTATTAATCCTTCTTGGTTCGGGAATTATTGACCTGAAATACCATAATGGGTATGGTCTGTAGTGTCAGTGAAGTGCTAGTTGATGATATGTTACTGATCTTCATCCGTTTCATTTTGAAAATCGGGATGGGAAAACTGAAGTAGTTTTGCATCACTGTGATGCAGCATCATTGCAATGCAGTGATGAAGCAAAGGAAGTGGTGAACAATGAATGTTCAGTAGTCACTCTGCAGTGCCTTGCATGTGATTCATAAATAGAGCTGTAGATAAATATCATGCATATTATTCATGACAGGCATCCATTTTAAAGATTTCTTATGCAGCTCTGTAGTGTAATATAAAGTTAGTAACATCTTTATAATAACTTATCTCACACATCAAAAAAGAAAAAATAAAACAACAAACACAAACCCCAGTACCCCATGTCACGAAATATGAGTCTGCTAAGTCTATCTAAAGACATTTCCCATGCCTAGTTATGGGATTAGAAATGGAAAAAAATGTAATGCTTAGCTAAAAAGGTTCCAAATTAAAAAAGAAAAATTGTAAATAAAAATAAGCTCAAAACCAAGTCACACCAATATAACTCTAATTACACATGAATTAAAAGTTAAATATATTAGTACTTGCAGGCTTCCTGCATGCCTGATTCACAGTTTAAGAGCATTATGACTTCTCTTTCTCTAGATTTCTTCTGACTGCTTGATATTTTTTTTTTTATTTTTTTTGTTAAAAATTGTCTCCCTTATCCTTCACTACCGGCTAATCTGAGAAGGCTAATACATTGTAAAGGCTAATTTAGGCACTACACTAGTATTCATTAGAAGCAATTATAGAAACAATTAAGTGTAACTGAAAATAATTTTTTTGAGCCCACTCTTTTGCAAGTGTCCTAGGCAGCAGTGATTCTCTTTAGTTTGCTCCTGGAGACAAGGAAAATATTGCTAACATGAAGCAATGATCCCCTTTGGAATTTCATGCCTTTTTTAGAGGATTTCAGGTTTGCTTGGGTCAACTGTTTTAGCTATTTAATACAATTAATGAAACTTTGTCCCATTCCTAGAGATAGACAGTTGTCTCCCCAAAAACATCAGCTAGGTTTTTTAAGATATCAAAAATCATGATGTCATTAATGGATTTGCAGGAGTTTTGTTAAGAAATGCTTTAAATAATGCATTCAACTAACGCATTGAAATACCACTGCATTGGTTTTGTGCCTTTAAGGGTATTTGGTTGTTGTGCTCAGCTGTAGGGGAAAGTAAATAGTTAGTGAATAAAATCGCCCCTATGAAATTTAATAAAATGTTAAACATATCCCCAGATAGTAATGAAGTGTTAAGCTAAAAGTTAATGTCCTGCTGTACTGCACTGCTCAGCAGGACAAGAGCAGTACTCTGGTATGACAAACTGCAGTAAAATAGAGCACCATACACACCAGAAATTTCTCCATTTCCTAGACCCCTATCCTTGGCTTTGCTTAGACTCAGTAATTAAATAATAATTCAAATTATTCTCTTTCATATGCACATCATATGAAATTGATATGATGAGTAAGACAAATCCATCCACTCCTTTTCAGGCCTGCATCCTCACTGCAGATGAGAATTCTCAGCAGTGTACATTCCACTAAGCCAAAGAGAAGTTTAAAATCAAATTTATAATTTTAAATGAGGCTCAGAACATTTCTCTTGTTAAGAAGGATGAGTTTTATCTTTTAATTGTAAAAACCAGACCAATGATTCCAGAAATCATTCTGCATACAGAGTCTTGGTTGACTGGAGAGGAGCAAGAATTTTACAGAGAGTTTTAGAGTAGCAGACATTGCCTCCACTGGTGAAAACTGGATGGTCTTAAAAGTATTAACCAGTGCTTTTATTCTTGACCCTTCAGCTGGTCTTTTGTGGAAAAATGATCCTCTGTCATGTTTGAAAGCTGGACTCTTCTTCGGCCAAAAACTGCAATCTACGTGAAAAGAAAAGAAAAAACTTAGTGTGTTTTTAAGGCACTAAAAAAATAAATTGTTAATCAAGCCGAAACACAGAAGTGTTTTGGTGAGAGGGAAAATACAGAGTAGTCAAAACTATCTTGAGAGGAATCTTGGGCAATTACTTTGCAGCTTTGCTTGAGTTCCATTCATCCTAGCCGAGTTCCAAGGGAGAGGAGGACATGTACACGTGCATGCAGCGGCAGGACTGAGTCTGTCTGATGGGGAGTCTGTCTTCATTCGTACTGTAGCTCAGCACAGTCCTACCATGCCTGAAGAAAATCACATTAGCTAGACATAGAAAAAGGAGATATATGAACCTGGCAGAACCTGGCATAATACTTTTCAAGCACAAAACCCTCAAAATTAAACTAGTTTTCAGTGTGAAATCAGTGTAAGCTTAAAAACACTTTAGTGTAAGAAAACCAAGTATCTCATGGTTTACCAAATTTTTAATAGAATTACATGTTTCTAATTCATCTCTTCCTTCTATTTTGCATTATAATTCTAATGGTAAACTTGTGAAAATTATCTTCTAAAAGGGAATTTAACATTCAATATCTCTGTCATCTTAACCAGTCTTTTCTCTAACAAATGATAATAATACTCTTCATACCAATATATATTATAAACTTACGATTTTCTTATTGCTTAGATAATACACTTAAAAAGAAAAAAAAATGGGACAAAATTATTTCCTTCAGAACTGAACTTCATGCCTGAGTGAGTTTCTAAACTTTTGAAGACAGATTTAATGGTCTTGTTAAATGATCTCTACCCAAAATAAATTCTAGGTGAGTTCACAGTATTTCACTTTGTCAGCGAACAGTTTCAATATATGGTAAAATATAATTAACTCTCTTAACAAAAAATTGTGCTAAGATCCACTTTACAATACAGATGGCTTAAGACTTCTGAAAAAAAGTTTGTTCGCAGAATGGGAGGTGGGCTTATTCTAAATTTTGACAAGGTTTGAGGGGTTGAATACATGTAAGTTTCTTTTTTCCTCTGGATTTGTTCCTTCAGGTACATTTCTTTTCTGTGCTGAGGACCCCAGAGCTGGATGCAGTGTTCCAGGTGGGGTCTCACCAGAGCAGAGCAGAGGGGCAGAATCCCCTCCCTTGCCCTGCTGCCCACTCTGCTTTGGTTGCAGCCCAGGATGTATTTGGCTTTCTGGGCTGTGAGTGCACATTTCTGGGTCATGTCCAGCCTCTCACCCACCATGTCCAGCCTCAGCACTCCCAAGTTCTTCTGGACAGGGCTGCTCTCCCATCTGTTCATCTCGCAGCTTGTTGCTAATACCGGGGGTTGCCCTGAACCATTGTGCAGCACCTTGCACTTGGTCTTGTTAAACCTCATGAAAAGCCCATTTCTTAAGCTTGTCCAGGTCCTTCTAAATGGTATCCCATCTTTTAGGTGTGTCAAACCCACCACTCAGCTTCACATCATCGACAAACCTGCTGAGGTTGCACTTGATCTCACTGTCACTCACTGATGAAGGTATTAAACATTACTGTTATCCATACGGACACCTGAGGGACACTATTGTCCACCACTGTCCTTTGGGATATCAAGCCCTTGACCACTACTCTCTGATGCAACCATATGAAGTTCTAACCAAGTGTTCTGAGTCACCACTGATGAGTCAATGGTAGGTTCTTATAAACATAAAACAGAAAAAGCAACTGTGAACAGAGACAAACACTGCAGTATACATAGTGTCACATACAATCCCCAGGCAGCTAGATACAGCATTCTATTATTTCCCTGTAGTCATTACACGAACAATTTTGTGAGCTGGGAGAAAGGTGAGGAAACAGCTGCTGATTAGTGTTGAGTTTTGGCCTGGAATTATTTCCAGTCTTGTGGTTGGTTTGTGTTTTGGGGTGTTTGGGTTTTTTTTTCCCCTTTCTTATTGTAAATCACATTAATTATAAACTAAAGATTCATTCTTAAAGAGATATTATAATTGATCTTCGGCGTGTTTATATACATGTATATCCACAGGCACACATATGTGAGTTGTATATATAGGCATGTGAAATAAATATATATATATGTATGAGATACATGTAATAACATGTTACAATGCACTGGTTCGCAGAATCACGGAATATCCAGAGCTGGAAGGGACCCATCAGGATCACTGAGTCCAACTCCTTGCCTTGTGCAGGACACCCCCAAGAATCACATCATGTGCCTGAGAGCATTTTCTGAACACTTCTTGAAATCTGTCAGGCTTGGTGTGTGTGACCACTTGTAAGAGCCTGATAATAGGAGAAAGTCTTCAAAAAGTGCTTCGTCATTATGTCTGCTTATCATAATCACTCTTGAACACCTGAAAACTATGTGTGGAATGGACTGTGAGTAGCCCGCCTTTAGGGTCATAAAAAGGAAGGTGAAACTGGTGCAAAATGTGGAAGGGAAAGTGAGGGGCAGAATCCCTGACCTTTGCCTTTCCCCACCCCATCACCATCACCTGCTGCGAGGCACACTGAGGCCTCCGGGAGCCAACACCACCCACCTCAGGAGAAGCCCCCGATCCTGCAACCTCAGACTGAAGTCACGAGTGAGTTGTGGAACCCCTACCCCTACTCCTGCATCCCGTGGTAAGAGCACTGCGAGCAGACCGAGGTTTGGCTCGCAGGCACTGCGCCTGCATCTCAGAGGCCGGGCCACCGTATCCCAGCCAAACTGCGCCAGAGATCAGATAAGACAGGAGACAGATAAAACACTTAAAACATCAGAAAAAAAAAAAAGCAAAACCTGCTCCTCTCCCCCAACCCCATCTCAGCAGCAATGAAGGTAGCACAGTGTGGTGATGACCTATCCTATGTTTTTTAAAGTAACCTTGGCTTTTTCTAAGTTTTCTCTACTTTTCTCTTTCTTTCTCTTTGCCTCTCTTACTATTTAAGAAAAATATATCAATGTTTTGGCATCAATATTTAATCTCGTTTGGTTTTTATCTTGTTTTTTTGGGAATATTTCAAACCTTCAAAGTTCTTCCCATTTTATTCACAGAGACTTAGTTTTCTTTGCTCATCTGTGTTTAAACTGGTTCGTAACACCACTTCCCTGGAGAGCCTGTTCCAGTGCCAAACCACCCTCTGGGTGAAGAACCTTTTTCTAATATCCAACCTAAACCTCCCCTGACACAACTTCAGACCATTCCCTTGGGTCCTGTCACTGGTAACCAGAGAGCAGAGATCAGTGTCTGCCACTCCTGTCTCACAAGGAAGTTGTAGCCTGAAATGAGGTCTCCCCTCAGCCTCCTCTGACTGAACAAACTGAACAGACCAAGTGACCTCAGCTGCTCCTCACACAGCTTCCCCTCCAGACCCTTCACCATCCTCATAGCCTTCCTTTGGATGGTCTCTAAGAGCTTAATATCTTTTTTATATTATGGTGCCCAAAACTGCCCCCAGCACTCGACGTGAGGCCGCCCCAGTGCAGAGCAGAGGGGACAATCCCCTCCCTTGCCCGGCTGGCGATGCTGTGCCTGATGCCCCACAGGACACTGTCGGCCCTCCTGGCTGCCAGGGCACTGCTGGCTCATGTTCAACTTGCCATTGACCGGGACCCCCAGGTCCCCTCCTGCAGCACTTCTTTCCAGCGTCTCATTCTCCAACACTGTACATCCAGTGTTGCCCCATCCCAGCTGCAGGATCCAGCACTTTCCCTTGTTAAACTTCATACAGGTGGCGATTGCCCAGTCCACTAATTTGTCAGGGTGTCTCTGCAGGCAATTTGACTCCCTGTAACTGACAGACTCAAAGAAAGATGATTATGATATTGAGTAATCCCCACATTTGATACAACATCTCTGTATTGGATAAAGATAGGTGACAATTGAGAGAATAGGGAAAGTGTTAATTTTCTTTGGTTAAACCTAAGGTTTCCGTGTCTGTAACTCAGGAGTGCAAGTTGCAACCTAAACACATTTTGTTCTTAGCCTGTAATAAATGCCTGAGCAGGCAATTTTGTGTGTATATAGTTTTCTCAGTAGTGTTAGATAAAAGTTTACCCAGCCTATGTGGAATCCTCAAAAGTATGATCAGCAGATTCTGCAGTCACTTCTTTTTCAATGCATTATGCAAACTCTTTGGAAAGGAGATTAGTTTCTTCCCAAATAGCAATGAGATGTTGTTTCATTAAAACAAGTTAATGAATTACTGAAGCAGCATTTTGCAGTCAAAGTTTGAAAAGACTTTTTCATACTATTAGTGATTACAGACTAATATCTAAAGTAGCTTCTCAGTTATGAAATGCTGACTTTCCACATTTCTTCCACAATCTATTGAAATAATGCAGATCTAAGTCATAGAAATGTCACCTAAATGGTAGCGTTTCCAGAAAGTGAAGCTGAGTGTGGATTAGGCCCTAAACATATGAAATATAGGTCTAAACCCTAAATATACTCGTTTTCAGGCTGAACTCCAGACAATACTAGAAAATATAGGTCTATATTCAGCTCTCATCATTCCGAATAGGACAGAATAATTGTATACACACATTCTCATAACATTCCATTCAATTATCTTTCTTTTTTCCTTCTGACAATGTTTCTTTAGCTATCCAAGCTTTGCTACTCAGTATTACTCTGAATCGAATCTGTGTTTAGGCCTTCCAAAAGAAGTAAGTAAAACTGAAGTTATGCCATGAGCTTATTCTAAAGGCTGATTGCACCCAGGGCTGCAATGATTGCAAGACAGAGGTAGATATTGCTTGGAATTCTCAGGTCCTCTTCATGTGAAGTTGATTTGATACATTAATGTTTTGGCCTCTGGAGAGAATGGTCTGTAAATTTTTGGTGTTAAGATTTTACCTCGAAGCACATACTACACATTGTGGAAGATCAAGGCTTGCTGTGATCCAGCAAACTGCTTTTTATTTTAAGGACCAAGTGCATTCCAGTTTTTTGTTAGTACAAAATTCTTGTTTGTCGTAGTATCTTATATATCCTACATACCAGACTTTTTATCTGCCCTGTATTAAATAATTGCATCAACTGGCTTTTATCTTCTAACTCCAGAGATAAGAAAGAACACACTCACTTTTAATTGTAGGTAAACTTTCATCCTTTCTGTAATTGTCAATTAGAAAGTACTATAACCACACACTACCAGAAACCAGGTATTCTATTAAATATACATCAGACAGACTAAAATATAGTTTTTAAGTTTCTAGAATCCACAGCAGTTTAAATTAGGTTTTGATAAAATGTGTAGAGCACACACTTATAGTCGGTAATTTACCTGCAAAATGTTTGGAGAAATGGAAGTTTTTAACTATCTTCTCCATTACACTGATAAGACCCCTTTATGCTCTCAGTGGGCTTATTTCCTCTTTACAGAATACAACTATCTTTTGTACCATGAAATATATATATATATATATGTATATATATATATAAATTACATCTCTGCCTTAATTAGACTCCTTGACTATTAGAACACAATGCTTATATATTATTCATATAAGCGATATGAAATATATTGCCATACATGATTTTTGAGAAAAAAAGTTCCTTAAAAATAAAAATATTCTTGCAGTGTGTAAAATCTGTTATAACTGGGCATATCTCTTTATCTCTTCAATTCAGTTTAGATTTGAAGAGTGAAGTCACAAGTTTGTGCATATCCCTGGATGAGTTTTCATAGGACCTGGCATGAACAAATTCTTGAGACCACTGCAGGATTCAGTGTGCTGATGCAGAACTGCAATTTAAAGCAGTAGCAAGGTCATTAAGGGTTATTCGTCAATCTTCCCTAATGAGCTGCTCAGCCTTTTCAGCATTCATGTGTGTTGCTGCTGACACAGGTCTCCCAGATCATGGTTTGTCACAATTGCTAGTCTCACCTGACTTGAAATGTTTCAGCCATCTGTACACATTTCTCAGTTTCATGGCTTCAACCTTGTACAGTTTGCATATTCTTATGAGTCTCTGTACAGCCTGAACTTTCACTCTGTAAAATTTCTTTCCTTACACATTGCTGCATATGATGCATACTGTTACGTACCTAAAAATGTTCAGTTCACTGGCACTCAAATGACTGCTTTAGGGATCCTCAAGGGCTGAGAAGATTTGCATGCAGAGTCCTGAAAATACTTACCTCTGAACACATTGAGAAGATTTTTGTCTCATTTTAATGTTAAAAGGCTTATGACACTCAATTTTTAATAGATCTGTTGGCAGCTAAGTACCACAGCGCCACTTGCTCTCTTGTTTCTCCCTCTGCCTACTCCCCGTGTTGGATGGGAAGGAGAACTGGAAAAGAAAACAGTAAAAGTCCTGGGCTGAGATAGAAAAAAAATTAACGATTAAGATAAATATAATAATAATAATAGCAATAGTTGCAATGAAAAGGGGCGCAGAGAGAGAAAGGATTAAATCCAAGAGAAACAAGAGATGCATAATACAATTGCTCACTACCTTCTGACCAATACTCAGCCCTTGAGTATTGTCCCTGAGCCACAACTGATGCCTCCAAGTTAAGTCCTCCAAGTTTATATACTGGGCTTGTTGTCCTATGGTATGAAATATTCCTTTGGCCAGCTCAGGTCAGCTGTCCTGGCTGTGGTTCCTCACAGCTTCTTGTGCACCTGCTCCCTGACAGAGCACAGGGAACTGAAGAAGTCCTTGACTCAGGATAAGCACTACTGAGCAACCACTGGAACATCAGTGTGGTATCGACGTCATTCTCCTACTGAATCCCAAACTCAGCACTGGACAGGCTACTAAGAAGGGGAAGAAAATGAACTCCATCCCAGTCCAAACCAGGGAACATGACTGAGCTGAGTGACCCATGCTGCAGTTGCCCCATGTTCCTATAAATCTATTTTGTACAAATTGATTATCACAATCACTCTAAATTGAAACTAATACTAAAAAGGAGCACATGCCAAATTTTGAATCAACTTTTTTTTCGGATGAAAAGGATCAAGAGGTCGCTAGAAACCAAGCAAAAAAATTAAAGAAAGTAGTTCTTCTGGAACCACAGAAACTGAAGTTAAATAAATAAATGAAAAAAACCCTCAAGAGACAAAGAGGAAAATAAATAAACCTAAACCAAAAAAAAAAAGCCAATTATTGCCTCAAGAAGACAAAAAATAATACATTGAAGAGAAAGATTTCTGGATTTCTGGATCTTAATTTTTTTCAAATTTTCCCTCAAACAGAAGGTAAGAGAGAGAGGAGGGAGAAAACATCTAAAGGATGCTGGAGACAGAGGAGCTGGTGTTACATATATGTCAGCTCATATGTATCCTTTTTATTCTTTACTATTGGTGTTATACATAAAGAATAGCATAATTTTAATTTGACTAGTGAAAATAGAACAGATTTTATATTCCCCAGTGAAATGCATTATCCAGAAAAAAAAAGAAAAAGGAAGAATAAAGAACTTAAATCCTAACATTCTTCATCCAGTTCCAATTGTTAAAATCCTGTGACCAGTGTACCAGTAATTCAGACATTTGTATACGCTCCTACAGATGTACACTGGTTTTATTGGTATACATTCCTTTAATAGTATAATCTAAATTCATTTTACTTGGTAAGTTTTTATGCAGATCTTACAACACATTTTTCTACCACATGTTGGAACATTTGCGCAAAAAAAATCCCATCTTTATGTTTGAAATTTATGGGAACACAATTAAAATGAGAGGGGTCCAAAGGTATCAAGATAATTACATTTTTCTAATCTTACTAAACAAGATAAATTACCTGCAGGCCCTCTTATAAAAGATGAAATCTTCATAATAAGTGAATTAATCAAGCAGCAGCTTGCTACTGCACATGCATTTATAACAGGAATGATTCAAAGACTTATTTTATGGGGAAATTAATGGAAACAGGCTTTTCATTCTTCTGCACCAATTGAAAACCTCAGCAACCAGCTGCCCACTTGTCAAGAAAACAGAAAGAAGCTGGAAACAAAGATAAATAAAAACACCTTTTTCTTGGCACTTTTGAAGAGAAAAAGCAGCTCTCATTTACAGCAGCCATCTGTTTGTTATTTAATATGGGTGAATTACATGCTGTAATGAGTTTGTTTCTGCATCACTCAGTGCAATGGAACACAAGTTCACTCTCATAATGTGCAGCAGTTTTTAAAAGCTAATCATTTAATTGGACACAATAGTCAATGACAAATGGAGATGTAAAAACTCAGCCAGCTGTAGAGTGAATATGTAATCATTGTGAAATCATATTATTTTACATGCATGAAGACCCTTTAATAGTGGCTGATGTTGGTCAGCACTACAGGCTGAAGAATGGAAGAAACATGATGAAAAGCAGCATTTCAAAACCATTCTTAATATAATTGGGCTGTATTCAGGCACATGCTCTATCTGCCATTAGGTTTAGGTACTTTATCATCTCCAAATTGTTTAGTGGCTTCTCCCAATTTTTGTTTACATTTTCTTTCAACATTTATGGTTCAGCAGGCATGATCTACAGTTTGTTGGGAGTCATCTGACTAGTTCCTCTTCAGACTGCCTTATAGTTCCCACTGACTTGCTGCTTGTTTTATTTATAATGCTACACTAAAATAAATACAGAAAAGTGGAAGAAATGAATCTCAGGGACAAAAATGGATTCGGGTAATCTAGACGTTGGTTTAGATGGTTTTTATCTTGTGGTAAGGGATTTATCTGTTTTCAGAACTTCCTGAGGAAGCAAAGGAATAATTTTTCTTTAGACATGTCGTAGATTCAGCCAATCTGTAAGCTTTAGCCAAATTCAGTAGAATGTAACCCTTTTCTGATGTACTAAATATATGAATTCTTCACTTCTGAAGACTGACTAAGCATAATATTTTGGCTTCAAAATAAAACAAGAAAAGCAAGTTTAATGCTAATGTATACCTCTGGATAAGGCAGGACAAATCTGCTTTCTTTTTTTTTTTTTTTTTTTTAACTAATAAGAGAAGCCATCTTGAACCAGGATTCAATTTACGTTAAAAGATTCAAAGGCCTAAAGAGATTAGATGGATCAAAACAGCTTTCTGGTAGCATTTTTGAATGTGTACTTCTATCTGGTATCTCATTGTTGCATAAAGGCCTGTGTACTGTAAGGCAATACAAAGAGATATACTCAATAAGTTTTAAAATATGAGGAGTTAAGAAGTGAGAAACAATACTCATATATAAAGTTGAAGCAATTCAGTTTATTTCCTCCCTCAAAATTTTAAGGAATTCAAGACAGAGGAAAAATCCCTCAAAGAATGAAAAGGTTATCACCTCAGCTGCTTTGGGAGAGGGTACTGAAAGTAACAACAGGGGTTCAAGTACCTAGAAAACAAGGGAGACAGTGAAGCTACGGAGTAGAAGAGCGACAGATCTCCTTAGACATAGAGAAAATGTGGGAAACAGCTTACACATGCCAAAAACTTCCACTCAGAAAATAAAATAAAGAGAAATACAAATTCTGCAAATTGGAAAAGCTTTCGAAGCACAGATCGCAAACACAATTAGTAGGAAGGAAATGTCACACAGTTCCTAGTGGATGACTAAAAAGGAGGAAAGCAGAGTAAATTACAAACTATTTTCAAATACAATATTTGGAACTCACGTTAACAAGAGCCAAATGTTAAACTTTTCAGTGATGTACATAGGGTGGAAGGCACAATCACTTGGATGGAGCAAGTACCAGTTAGAGTGGCAATGTCCAAAGAAAAGCTGAATGTATCATAAACTCCCATGTGGCTGACTTTCTTTTTTTTTAAAGACAACATGGAGAAGTTCTTTGTTTAGCACAGGCAAGCTTAACAGTCACACTGCTTCTCCCCCATGTACTGCAACCTGATGCAGTGCTACATGGCTTCTGCTGCTTCTAAAACTCAGTCTCTTCATCTGTAATCCCATTATCCCCAGTAACAGCAGTAACAAGAGCCTAAATATAACCCTCTTAGTGGAGGGTGGATGGAGCATAAAAGTTTTATCGTATAAAAGGAATATGGGTTTGAAATTTAATATGAAAGGAGAAGAGTAATTATATGAATATGGGGTGAAGGAAAATGCTGTGTGTTTTCCATAGTGCAGCCTGAAGGATGCTGCCAGACCTTCAGATCTGAATCTGCAGCTGTTGTGTTCCCCCGAGCTCTAAACTATGAAAATCATTCTCATAAGAGCAAAATGACCAGTTTCAGAAAACTAATGTTCCTTATGTTTTAGTTTTAATACTATATTCCAAATTTTGAGGAAATAGATGAAATGAGCAGAAATCGTAATGAATATCTTTTTTCCCTGCAAGAGAAATAAAGTAACACAGTGTTACCTGAGCTGATGTCCTCACCCACTCCACAATGATGTCAAGTCTGTGTATTGCTTAGAAGGTTTACCTGAATGTTGAAATGCACAGAATGGGCACACATGCTTCATGGGAATTTCACTTCAGGAAAAAATTACCAACACCAATCACCCCAGAAAAATTCTTAACAAGAGGAATATCAACAGTTCTTTTAGGATTACCCATTTTAGTTTTAAGGAATATTGCTTATTGCAGAAGTTATAAGGAATCACTGTTCAACAAATATGAACTTTTACTGGCAAACTATCTGCATATGAGGAATAAATGTAAATGGTGGCAGATATCACTAGATCATATTTTATATTGACAGAACAGAAATGCAACTGAACGTACATGATTTTTCAAATTAAACTGGCAGTAATAAAATTGCGTTACTCTTAAGTTAAAAGACTTTGTATCATTGTGTCTTTACTTTGTCTTTTTCAGACAACCATGTAAGACTATTAAAACAGTGCCCATTTTTCAAAGGGCAATGTATTTCAACAGATTTCAACAGAATAATTTAGACTTTATCAGATAAATTTAATCTTTGAACTTGTTTCTGAGAATTTCATGGGGAAGAAAATATCCTATAAAAAGATTCCTATGTCAAATTAAAAATTATAGCTATTAATGCTCCATTTCTTTTTAAATAATTTTCAAATCAAAACACATACTTTAGATAATTGTGCTTTTGAATTTTTCATCTCTTCTTTTCTCCATTTTCCCCTCTCTTTTTTCTGTCACTTCTGTATGGACAAGAAGTCAGAAATAAAGTGCTTTACTCCTACATAATTCCTGACTTCTGCTGGTAGCTATTATATTTGATATCACAGAATGTAAAAAAAAAAGGTAATCTCCCTTGAAGTGCAATCTTAGAACACCAAGATGTATAAAGTCTCTGTAAGTTGTCAAGAGCTGAGCACCAGTAAGCCTCAAATATTTCAGTGGTCTCCATCATAAACCTGAATAGGCTCTCTTGGGGTAATAAAAGGCATTAAGATTTCCTCACAAATCCTGATGGAAATCTTGCACATTAACAATGCAGATTCCTCTACTTTTTGATCATACACACTTTTAGAACTAGTGGCCATGACTGCCGGTCGCTTCCTGAAGTTATTTGTAGGTCGTGGAGCAGACGGGAATGTTTTGTCAAAGCTGTGCAGAGATGCTTGTGAGACTCTGCCCCCATTGAAACTGACCTGAATCTACCAACTTCTATGTAAAGAAGCTTTTACTTTTTTGTCTGTGCTACTCGACTCATAGATACACGAAGAGAATTATAAAACTACAGAGATGTACAAACACTTTTCTATTTGTGAAGCTTCAGTATAGGTCACTGGTAGGTAGCACAGCCTTTGTACAAACATCAAGTTAGACCTTTATACTCTTGGGTGCAATTCAATGCAGTTCTAAGAAGTGGTAAGATACGAGCTGATCTTGGTGCTCATTTCTGCCACTCAGTACTGTTTAAGTGGCTTGAATTACTCTAATGACAAAAAAAAATCTTTGAAACTTAACAACACTTTTAAAATATTTGAGCATACACTCATGTGCTCTTGAGGAAAGTAAAAAGAATGGAGAGATGGCGAAACAAGAAAGAAGCACAGGTTGATACATTGGGAAGAGAAAACCAAAACTGAGATATAGTCTGCAAAAGTGGAACCATCTATTTAATACTGGAATATTGAGCCATTTTCCCTCTAGGCAGTTTAACCATGCATCCAAGTATTGGAAATGGTCCACTATATTTTTTTAAAAACCTTCTGGAATTTAATTCTTCTGACCAAATGTGGTCATTGGCAATGCAGACACCAGCATTACAAGCAGGTTTTTTTTATAGTCAGTGAGTGATTAGCACTCATCATTACTATTTGCTGTTTAAGAACTGCCCAAATATCCCAAGTTTTTAAAAATAGAGGCTTTTAAAGTGGATTCTATAGGTATAAATGAGAAAATGCTTCTTCCTGAGTGCCTGAAAGCTAATAAAAAACTCCTAAAGTAAGACCAAATAAAAGAGAGGCAACTGTCCATTTTGTTTTATTCATCTGAGACAGGACTGAAACCAAAAACTTTGGAAGCCAAGTCATGCTTCAGAAAACAGGCACTGGCTCATCCCTTGCAAGATCTGTTGAGGTAGGTTTTACCCAGTAAAGCTGGGAGTTTAACCTCTAGGCACCAACATCTCAACCATTTATGCTAAGTCTTGTTTTTGTAGTGAGTGAAGAGGAACTTACACTGCTAAGGAGTGATTTATCTCAACCCTATGTAAACATCTAAAATGTGTCAGCTGAATTGACCCAAAAAGTGCCTGTTTCTGTTGCCTATCTATAAAAGCAGTTTAGACAAACTTAGAGGCAGATGTGTCTCCTGTAGATATCTCAAGCTTTTTTAGAGAAATTCACACCATAGAAATTATATACCCCAGCTTTTAGCTTTGCAGTAGTGTTAAAATCACTCAACTAAAATGATAAGCAAATGCAGATCTTTTCCTAATCAGTCTGGATTTAAGTTCAAATTGTAAATCTGCACTGTCAGGCTAGAAAGAGATATTATTTGAATTAAACAAAAGGATCTTTCTCCATTTCTCCAAATTCTCTGCTTTTCTTTTACCAGCTACGTAACTAAGATATCAATACTCATTCTACCAAATGCAAGGAGTTAGAACAAGCAAGCTTTCTAGCTTAGTGAGGAGGATATTAGGGTAGAATGATCAGAAACCTGTGTCTTGATCTGCAAATCTTATCACAGTTCTATTATTGTTTAGTTCTTTTACCCCAAAATGCAAAATACAAAGCCAGTTTCTCTATGGATCTTGGCCTTAAAATCAAAACCAGACCAAGAAGTGACATTCAAGTCTCAACACAAAGGTGACAAAGACACAGATGGCAGTGATGGGTACCTAAGCTTTTGTAGTCTCCAAAGGTTTGTCGCTGTTGTAATATTTTTTTCAGTTTAGAGAAAATGAGATACTGATGAATCACCAATGGGCTGCTTGCCTAGAAAGACTGCCGCTTCTTAAGACTTGTTTGAACAAAAAAAAATCAGAAGAGAGTTTTATGTATGTATTAAAATATGTATCATGTTGTATTACAGTTGATGTTACAGCTTATTATGAATCTGTTAAAAACAGAGCAAGCCTGTTCTAGATAAGTCAGCAGTAATGTTTTATGATATTTGAACTGACATTTTGCAGGCACCACAGCTTCAATTAGATTAGCTATTTCAGTACCTTTTGAAAACTGTAAACATTTCCCCAAAATGTGCTCTATATATTGTGCATTATATGACATGATGTTACTTTTAAAATTCTGGTAAAATTCTAAAAAAATGTGATCCTTTGTTTAGACAACAGTATGTGCTGCCTATAAACTTTCATGCCACCTGCATGAATCTGAGAGCAGAATTCATAATGACATAGACACTGCCTAATCTAGGGTAAATCTTTCACTCCCTTCTAGTGGGATCTTTATCAGCAATGACCCAGAATGACAACCAATCATTGGAACAAAAAGCTTGTATGGAGAGACTGAAGCATTCAGTGAGTCTGTCCTCCTCCCACTTGATGGCTACATCTCTATTCTTAAAATGTTTCCAACTGAGTGTTTGGACACATTCTGCTTAAGGCTTACACAGATGCAGAGAAAAGGGAGGCATTGTATTTCCATTTGCTGTGTCTTTATGTTTCTCTCCTTAGGACTACATGGAACGAATCTTAGCTAGTGTGAATATCTGCAACCCTAAGCAGCGTACTTCGAGGCATCTTTCTTGCTGTTATTTGAACAGAGGAATGCAGAGTTTTTGTACCCAATTATTTTTAGAAGAATCTTTTTCATAAACCAGACTGCTGTATACGTACACGTACTTGTGTTCTTATCTATCTTGACAAAATATATTTAATAAAACCCTCTCAGTGCTGTAACAGAAAATTGTCATGAAGTTACCTCACAGTATTTTATTTCAACGTAGTTTATACCTCCAATCTCTGACTTCAAATAATGTTCTTCTATTATGAATTTGGTTTAGGATCTTTACTGTTTAATGTGTTGTGAAATCATCCTGAATTACATTGCAATGATTTCTTTTCTGTCTTGTAATTGTTATGTTACAGGTGAAACTGTGACTGACCATATATGAGTCTAAGGAATGAATGAACAACTGTATACCCTCTGTCTTTCAGTGTCAGCATAGTGAACCTTAAAACATGGAAAAGAACATGGAGTGGCAAGTGAAATTTTCACTTAGGGTGAGTAATTCTAAGTGGTATTGAAAGGACATGCATAAGGCATGTGTGGAACTTTAATTCTGCTGTCTGTAATATGCCAAACAGGGCAATTCACAAGGGGGAAGATAAGCCATGTATTATAGAAGGCAGCAGTAAAATGACTTCCCCCTACAGCGAAGGGAAAGCAAAAAAAGAATTGCTTCTGTATGTCCCTGGGCTCATCCTAGCACAGGGCTAAGTTTAAAAGCTTGGTCTTACTCTCTTTGAGTAGATTTTTTAATCTGTTTTAGCTGCTTTGCTCTTGGAGTGAATTAATAAATTTTTCTGATGGAAATAGGATGTCCAAGAATCTGTCTAATGTGATTACTATGAACAATTGTGAAATTTTGTCTCAACAGTTGTTTACAACAAGTACAGATTAAATAAGGCAAATAAAAAATAAGAGTAAAATTATTGAAAGAATACAAAAGCTAAAGGAAAGCAGAAATAACAAACAAACAACAACAAAAAAGCAGAATCAATAGACATGCTGACCTACTCAGTTTTATGATGGAACTTTGGGGGTATGGGCTGAATTTGGGCTATTTCATGTCTGTAGTTATAGTGGAGAGATGATATAGACTACAGTAACTTATGGGGTTTATCTTACACGTTTGAGTGCCTCATAAGTTATTAGTACCAGAAGCCATACTGAGTTGTCACACTTCTCTTACATAGCCTCCAAAAACTGTAAGTCACCCTAAGCCATGAGCAATGTCATTAACTCAACACGTTTTCAGTCTTAGAGATTGTATCCAGATTTTGCAAATTTTTCTTATACTTCACCAGTGATGCATGAAAAGTAGTAATGAATATGAGAATGTAAAGCTGATGCAAATACCCTGACCTACATAGCTCTCTAGCTAGCCAAGAAAATATTTCTCTTTCTCTTCACTTTAATTCAACCAAAGACTAAGTTGAACTCCAGAAGTTTACAAGATCTATTCTTAAAACTGTAATTTTTTCAAGATGCAAGCCACTGTTTCTCAGTGGCTTTCATAAGACCTGGATATTGTTCTGCTACTAAGAGATTGTCTTAATTCTTTCAGCAGCATGAATTTATGATCCAGACACTCTGAAATCTAAAAACCTTTGATCCCAGTGTATCCTACCTCTGGGTGGCCTTTTCTTTTCTATTTAAACTGTTTATAATATTTTTTAGACTACAGCTGAGGATCAAACTGGTGTATTAAAATTCTTATATGAAGATAACACTATATATTTAAACATAATTAAAACAGATTTTAGAATACTTTTAAGGAATGGGTTGAGTTAATTTTCATTAATACTCACTGTACACTACTATATGTATTTAGTCTCATCAGTTAACTGCTGAAGAATAGCCACAGTAGAATAATGCATGATTTCTAAAGAAGTAAATTAAAGAAAGAAAGATGAGTGGTAATTTCAGCTTTTCTAGGGCAAGTAACTAGAATTTCTCCTCGCAGCAATTAAAAGTATTTCAGTATAGTGGAAAGGAAATCTAAAGCTTATATGGAATTACACAGGTAGTTATTGTTGCTGTTGTTTCATTCTTGTTGTGGGGGACAGTGTATTAAGATGTGATTTTAAAGTCTTGTTACCAGTTCCTAATTATCCTTTGTTAGGTTTGGATTTTTTGTTTGTTTGTTTAGTTCAGTAATACAATTTAGAAAAACAAGAAATGCCAAATATATAACCAAATTAGTATTTAACCAAATCAGTACAAAACCTTCCTAACACTTGAAAAATTCTTGTGTTTGAAATTTCTTGCCCTTCTCATTTTTATTCTGGTTGTGGTCATTTGTCCTATATTTCAAAGACCAAGAGCTTATGATTGATTTCTTGCACTGTTATCAAGTAGATTTCAAAGGATTTACATGATTTAAGAAAAATATGTTGACAAAGGAATACTGAAGTTTTATTTCCCCTCCTTCGCTGAAAAAGGAATACATAACAGACATGACAGACATATACATACAAAGGAATACATAACAGACAACACAATGTACAGCTCAGAAGTGGGGCTTTTAACTTCTAGCGTGCCTTGCTGAGGCAAGGCAGACTGGCAATCTAGTAAGGGTTCACAAAACAGGCCAAAAGGGTAGGTATCATTCACAGAGTGTCTGAAAAGGACCAGATATAATTTAATAAATCAGGTACCAAGCATGGGCCATTTCTATCCAGCCTGCCATGTTTTCTCCAGAAGAAAAGAGGGAACCCATCTGAGTTGAGTTGCTGTGTGTTCTTGGCTCAGAATAATCCTTCAAGTTGTTCTTGTTTCTACTGAAAAACAAGTGAAGTCCCACCCCTCAGGGAGCAAGGATACTACAAGCTTTTACTGAGAAACCAGGGACAAAATGTCCAAAAGTTTTGTCTGTTTTAATCAAGATTTGGGTTGCTTTTTTAGTATTTATAAACTCTTAGGGAGGTAGGAGATTTCATAAAATATGTAGAGGAAAAAAAGAAAATTAGTAATATTGCTAGCTTGAAGAGAATCTGGCATGCAGCTCTCTTAAGTCAATAGAAAAACTAGTTTAATGTATAGGACTATCAATATCATTAGCAAAATTGAGAATATTTCCCAAGAACCTTCAAGAAGTTTTTTACAGCATAATCTAAAGCAAATGAGATTAGAAAATAATGTGCATGCTTACAGTTCACTGATAAATTTGTTAATAAGACAATAAATAGTTCAACAGGTAAAATTTAAATGCTGACAAATCTGAAAAGTCCAAGTAGATATTTATAAGACCAGATTCACTTTTTTTTTTAATCAAAATACATTTATGACACACTTAATTGGCTTTTTGTTTAAAGGTAAGTAAATTTAACTATGGATAAGTATAAGAAAAGGAAAAATATCAAAGAAGGGTGAAGTAGGTACATGTGAAGGGGTGCACTCTTCTGTTGACTAACTTTTAGAGAAGTATAAGACTTTGATTCAAAGTGTTAAATATTTGAATATGCACAATCTAGTTCAATTTAGTTTATGTTTATACACAGTACATTTTCTCTGTTAAAAAAAGATAAATAATTAACTTTCCGTGCTATAAAAAATAAATCTAAATCAATCTGTTTATCCCATTTTTATTGTTGTTAACTCCTCTTATGCAAGACATCAACAGAAGCAATAGAATTTTTATAGAGTTAGTAAACTTGGGTCATCTTGCTGGGTGAGCATATACATATATATATACATATGAAGCTTGCCAGACCTGTGAGCCGTGATGAAGGAGCTTAATTAAAGTTCACGGACAAATTAAAAGTGAAAAAAATAGAACAGCAAGAAATGCATTAATTAAGAAAACCTGTATCTTAAAAAGAGCAGACCCAAGGGTATCAGTGCAGTAATAAGTAACAGCAGGGGTGACCATCAGACAGAAGATGAAATAGAGTAATATGGAGCAAGAGAGCAAGATGTCCAGGTGTAAAGTTGTTATGAAGTCCATAACTATGGCTCAAGAACAGCACTGAAGTGCTCAGCTGGAGCAATGGAGTTGTGTGGGAAAAGACATCCTTTACTTGTGCCAAGGAAAAGTCCCATGAAAGTATCTGCTTGAACTCAAAATGATTTTTGTTTGTCTTTTTCACAGCAGTACTATAATTCTATGTTCTTGCATGCTTTTTCTTAGACTTTCAGATCAATGTAATAAATAAAAACCAAGGTGTATATTTAATGCAAAACAAATAAACAGTACTCTGTTACACTGAAGAGAATATATTTCTGCAACTTTGGGAGATTTTTCTTTGGCGTTCATTAGACAATATGCTTTGCAGGATACTTTTATAGTTTAGTCTTCACAAAAACTGCTCTGATTTGTATCTTCTAGATTCCCTACTTTTTCTTAAAAACTTTTTGAAGGTTATCTCATTTTCTTAGGAGTTGGTGAGGTTTTTCCTGCTTCCCCTCCAGCCCTCCCCACTGTTCCCCCTAGCCCTGACAGGTTGATAGAATCATAGAATTGTTTAGATTGGAAAAGACCTTTAAGATCATCAAGTTCAAACACTGACCCGGCACTGCCGAGTCCATTACTAAACCGTGTCTCTAAGTACCACATGTACATGTGTACAACCCACCACAACATGTCTCTCAAGTATCTTCAGGGATAGAGACTAAACCGCTTCCCTGGGTAGCCTATGCCAGTGCTTGACAACTCTTTCAGTGATGAGATTTTCTGTAATAGACAATCCAAACTTCCCCTGAGACAACTTGAAATTATTTCTTTTTGTCCTATCCAGCAAGATGAACCAAGTTTGTTAGCTCTATAAAAATTCTATTGATTGGGAGACAGACTGACCTTCACCTTACTATAATCTCCCTTCAGATATTTGTAGAGAGGAATAAAGTCTCTCCTGAGCCTCCTTTTCTCCAAGCTAAACCACCCCAGCACCCTCAATGGCTCCTTTTAATGCTTGTGCTCCAGACCTTCCACCAGCTTTGCTGCCCTTCTCTGGACATGCTCCAGCATCTCAATGTCCTTCTTGTACTGAAGGGTCCAGAACTGTGCCAAGTACAGAAAGAAAATCACTGCTCTAGTCCTTCTGGCCATGCTATCTCTGATACAAATCAGGATGCCATTAGCACACAACACCCCGAGGTCCTTTTCCCCTGGGCAGCTTTCCAGACACTGTTCCCCAAGCCTGTAGTCTGCATGGGCACCCAAGTCCAGGACCTGGCACTAGTCATGAGTGACATGACTATACTGACCCATTACTGTGGGTAGAATGCGCAAATATTCACCGTAATTTCTCTCTAGAGGAGAACTATATCCTTCTATGTATTTGGGTCATTTAATTTTCCTGTGTACATATTTCTGTCTGTAATAGGTGGTTCATTAGAGATGTTTACACTGTTCCTGGTGCTCGTTGAGAGGAATCTCATGCTGTTTCATGCTAATGGAAAGCTGATGAAACTTTGCTGTTTCAAGCAATTAATATTAACAATTTTTTATTACCACTGTAGTTGTCATTCTGTTCTGTGGTGACAGCAGCTGTAGTGAGACTGCGGTAAAGGCAGAACAGGCAGTGGATCAGAAACTATTTTTTAGTCCCTATTAAATTCTTGCCCTGAATACAGCTGCTTTGTTTATGCACATAGATGGCTATGATTTAATACAAAATACAGACATTTTCAGAAATCACTTTAAATGGATATTACTCAAACCAGGACAAAAATTCATTTTTAACTGTGATACTTTTAATAAGCCATTTGATTTTAGACAACTAGCCCTGTATCTAATTAAAATTAATTGTTAAGCTGATTTACGTAAAAATTATAATAAGCATGTGTCACATGTTTCTTTTCCTGATATTCTTCCATAATAGAGACCATAAGGGAGAAGACGGTAAATGTCCCTCAATACCACCTATAGACATTTTTCACTATTTTTTCCGATTCTGCTTTCACTTTTCTCCAATTCTAAAGTAGTTGAAAATCCAGCTATTACAATGGTGTAAGTATAACATCCTTGTCAGGATGTCCAAGGATTTTTCTTAATGTGTTATTTCACATTTTACTTCATTATATAGCTAAAATAAAAATCACTAAGATTGCAGATCTGAGAGAACTTATTTACTGAAATTTTATTTTCTCATGGACAGCACAGAAATAAACTCATTTTTGAAGGTCATGTGACATTTGTGATTTCTTTTTTAATTTGTTGCTAAACCTTTTCCCCTCGGTGCTTAAATCCTGTATTTATTTTAACCTTGAGCTTCCTGAGACCTGAAGCAGAAAGCTTCAAAGTGTTATAAAAACCATATCCTTTTTAAATCTAACTCATTTGAATGCAAGTTCCTTACAAGCTCAAAGAGTGTTGGTTGTTCTCATTGAAGTTTATAATGCCTTAGATATTCAAATCAGCTTTATGCCTTCCATTTGTTATGCAGATTTGCAAACTTTATATATCACATGGTTTATCTACATTAATACAGTTTTCACTAACAGGACGTACAGGAATAGATGTATACGCTAAAGATGCACATTTTTAGTACCTTGAATTATCATAAAAACATAAAAATAGTGTGTATTGCTCTAGTCTAATCAGACTCATTTTTATGTGGTTGTTGAAAGCCCTTTTACATTCCGTTCTGTGTCTGGAGGTCTGTATAAAACCGATTGAGAAAAAAACCAAAGTGAAGACACCTGCTGGCTTATAACACAAATACTAAAATATCTTAGAGCCTGCTGAAAGGAGAATTGGAACAATATGTCATTACTGAAGGCTCACTTGCAAGTTCTAATGTATTATAATGAAAACAGTATGACAAACCTAATGAGACAGTGAAGATTTGGGTAATTGTTCCTGCAATGTATGGTAACTTTTCCAGCCGTTATTGGCAAACATAAAACCTAATGAGATTTTATTAATTTAAATGCAGTACATCTGCAAAACATTTCCTTAGTTGCAGTCTCCTCTGCTAATCTCCCTTCCCACACGTACTTGATCCTTTTAAGTTAATTGTTCTGCATAGTACACTTTCTAAACAAAACATACAAAGCACTTACCATAAATGTGCATTAACTTATTTTGCCATGGCTTACTTTTTGTGGGTACATTTCCACACTGGTTGGATAGAATACAGCTTCTTTCCTCTCTGTGAAAGTGTGTAAAATGAATCTTGTATTTTTACTCGGAATTTGATTAAGGCAGCATCTTCATATAGAGCCCAATTTTGTCACTGTTCTTCACATTACTCTTCCAGGAGTCCTATGGAAGCAATTCACATTTTGAAAGAGTAATATTTACTGTGACTGAATAAGGTCAATACAGTCATACTTTAGAACTTCAATTATTTTTCTTTATACCAGCTTGTTGATAACTAAAACATACATCATGTTTATTATCTGGATTTTTATTTCCTCAGCTTAATAAAGCCAAAAAGTTTTAAGGAAGATTTCATAAATAATCTACCATCTGATGTAAAGTTTAATTGTGTACTTAACATTTCTAACTCTAACCAAGCATGAAAACATCAATAACTACCATTTTGCTGTTATCATTTCTTTGAGTAACTACTGATTAAACTGTGTGTGTAACTGTGATCTTCGTCTGTATTTTCCTTGGAAAGTTGATCTCATATAATTCTGTAAGTTTTGTTTCTGGAATTCTGATATCTTCTCATGGCAACCTCATCAGTAGCTCAGGTTCAATGTTTCTGAAAGAGAAGACTTGTTAGTTCCTTAAAGATTTCCCTTCTGCTGTATTTGAGCTATCAAAATGTTTCAGGTCCAGGAACTGAATGCTGTCTTTGATCTGAACTTCTTTACAGACACTTATATTTGGCCTATCTGCACTCTTTCTGCTTATTAGTCCTGAAAAAACACCATTTTTATGCAGCTATGTGTCTGAATAATTTTTTAAATGTTCAGATAATCTTTCTTAATGCTTGCTTTGATAATTTAAAACACCTGAAAACCTACACCACTACCTTCCTTGTCATGTTTTCAATTGGAATTAAACAAGGCACCGAGGAAGGTGTTCTACGCTTACTATGTGATGACAAACACCAAGGATGACAATACCCTTTGCTAGGTTCTTTTGTTTGGTTGGTTATTTAAGGGGAGTTTGGAGTGGGGTTTGTTTGTTTTTCATATTTCTGTCATCTTCTGTCTAATTTTGGGGTTGCACTTTCCTTGGAGTACAAGCTGTCTCCCAGCCTCATGTTTATGTTATGCGTTTATTTAAGTGATATATGTGAATTCATCTTCCGTAAACAACTCCAAACGTGGATATATAAATTAGTAATAGATATACAGATAGATGTATCTATATATCCCAAAGTAGATATATGTTAGTTATGCTGTGTACTCAATGGAAAGGAATAGGTACCTCATTAGAGAGGCATCTAGCAAAGATCAGATAGATGAGTTGCCTTCTGAAGCCACTATTTCTCTCCACTAATAAAAGCAGTCAATAGCAGCTAGACCTTGATATTCCATTTAATATCTATCTGTTTATATTTCCTGTGTGATTAATCCCAAACATAACTTTACAGAAAGCTTCACTCTCTTCCTTCTCTTTTTAATTGTATAGTTAATTTATTTCTGTAACCAAAGAAATATCTTTCAAGTAAATTAATTTCATCTTTTAGAATACAATCTCTCTTTAAAAAGTGTAAAAAAAAAAGTCTGATTTTAATTATTTTCATGAAAAACAAATATATACAAAAGTGTTGCCCTTGCCATAATGACTAATTTGTTACTCAGTCGCTGAGAATTAAATGCACTTCAGATAGTGCTGATTTCTGGTTCATTTTCTCTGTTGTATTTAGTGCTGGATCTTTTTCAAGTTACAATGTCATAAAAGGATGACAAGAAAAGTCTTGACTTTGCAGTCTCGGATGAAAGAGCATTTCTGGATGAAGGTACCCATAACACACTGCCAAATCATGGCACAAAAAGCAATAGAGCTGTCATGAAGTTCAAAAATTATATTGTCTCTGCTAGAATAACTGGGAAGAGATCATATTCACTTTTCCCCTGAGTTTTGCAGGTCATTTTGGATTTACGGCATAGCTTTTTATTATAGTTTGTAGAACTTTTAGAGACTGTAGTCATTTTTATCAATTATTCTTTCACTTGGTCAGAAAGTCCTGCACCACGATATCACACAATGAGACAAAATTAATTAAATAGTTTCTCTTAATTGTGCATCATACTTTTTCATGCCCTTGACACATATTCTAAGAGGCAGGACACAGACAGGACTCAAAGCCAAAGTGAGTTGCAGACTTAGAAAGCACACAGCACGTGGGTGTACAGGAGGCACTAACAGGAGATAGCTTTCCTGTAGCCTAATTCTTGTTGTAGCCATATCTGGCCGTGGCCAGACTCCGATATGAACCCTTCACTCATCTGGTAAAACTATGGAAAGTAAACTGTTCTGCTCTGACTAATTTATACATTCTCTTAGCCTATACGAAATTCAAAATTTTTACGTGTCTGACTTTCCTAAGTAGGAATATTTCGATCTCTGCAGTTGGAATTGGGAGTGTTTGGGGATATGACAAAGGGTGAGACCAGGGAGTGTCTTTCTACCTATGCTACCAATAGCCATAACTGTTAAGTATTATATGGACTAGTAATTTACTGCTGTCGGGAACTTCCTAATAAAGACGAGAGCATCTGAAGATGGATACACTGCTAAAACTCTCTCAACCAAAGTGCATAAATACAACCATCTTTTTTTGGTAGCAATTTTTTTCATTTTCATTTTTGTTTGAGTGTTAAGGTGAAGTGCTGAATATTTTGAAAATAATTAGATCAATGCATTTTTGTTATAATGATTGTCCTTACGTCTAAGAGCACTGCATATATCTGAAAAGACATCTTTAGCCAAAAATCTCACGTAGAAGCTCCTATGCATAGTTTCCCAGTGAACTACTCTGGATAACTCATATTGTAATCTTGCACCATTTGTATGACTGCATGCAGCCAAAGGCAGGGAGAGGAGTGTCTGCCTTTAGCAAGCCTCTGTAGGCTAATTGTAGAGTAAAGTATATTAAATAACCAGTAAGAAAAAAATTTTAAAAAAGAGAGTCTGCCAGGCAGGACAACAGCCAAGGGAGACTTTAATCAGCAACCAGCAGCCTCCTTTTTACCCTGAAGACTGCATAAATGAGAAAGGTTTTGGAGGTCTGCCAGGGAAAAGGAGTGCTAAAGTTAGTAGAAGCATGACAGTTTTCATTTTTCTCATCCCTCCCCCTCATAGATTCACAAGATTTCCCTCCTATATTGTGCAGCTTTTATTATTATTATTATGGTTGTTGTTGTTGTTGGTATTGTTGCTTTTATCATAGAATATCTGGAGTTGGAAAGGACCCACAAGGATCATCAAAAAATCATCATTATTACTAATAATAATTATTATTATTATTTTACTATATAATGGATGGTAGTTTTAAGTCATGCCTGAAATGTTTGATTCCCAAAATCTGAAAAAATTGAAAACAGAAGAGATTCCAAAGAAAACATATTCTTGTTCAAATCTATGGAAAATACTGTTACTTCCACAGCATCATTTTAGATTCTGTTGGGAGAGATTTCTGGGGGTCTCAAAGCAACATCAAATTCATTCTTAGATCAGGTTTTTCAAGGCTTTTTTCACCAATACACCATTCTCATTTCTGCTTTCGCTTTGAAAGGCAGCTCCCACAGTCCCCTTCACCTGAGAGATGAATTTTACTTTCCTATGATTCTTCTTGTGCCTTGGCTGTATCCTTTGTTATGTGTTTAGTGTTTTAATAGCAGTGAATGTGAAGATGCTTTTGCATGACTGCATGCTAACATCTAGTTAACACTGTCCCAAGCCTTAATGCAGCCTGCCTTCACTGTATTCTTCGTGATTGCAAACAGGGGGTTCAGCCTGTCTTAACTCACTGTTTTAACTTTCCAATGAAGGAAATCCCAACAGACTAGAAAGAGGTGCTGCAAAATGTCCTATACCTATATATGGGCTAGATGTGAACAGACAACCCTATTTTTCCCCTCCACCAACCTTGCCAAGCCAGGTGCCCAGCAAGTGACAAATGTACACCTATGCAAGTCACGCTAAACTTGGCCATTGTCTAACTTCACCTATTTGCATCTAAAAGTAGTAAAAGTAGTCCCAGTGGCAATCAGTTAGTAGAGGGATTGCAGGTGAGATGATCTTAATTGCCTGATAAATGCAATTTGTCTCTAAGCTCTTTTTTTAATCACATAGATATCACCACCACTTATATAATGTATAGACAATAGTATATCTCTTAGTGTAACTTTATTTTAAATGCTAAGGATGCTGTTATTCTACTGTACTCCGATTTTTGACTGTATTTGTAGTAATGAGATCAGATATAATTAACAACTGTTCTGGTTAGTTTTTTCTTTCCTATCTAGATTTTAGTAAGCATTTTGGCCAAGAGATTGGTAGCTGGTTCTTATTAAAATCCCCATTCATGTTCATGTTATAAACTGCTGAATGCAAAGGACTGTGAATTTTCTCCAATTCAGACAAAATTCTGAGTGTTATATATATGTTTTTCTGTATGTGTCCCCATTTTGTGTCAATCTAATTAAATTATATGTGTATATTTTACATTGTGTTGTAATATCACCCAAGCCTGGTTTACCTTTTAAGCAAAATCTCCATTCGCAAAACCTGTACAGAACAACCTTACCTCTATGTACCATATATTCTAGTCTAACTTGTGAATTTTTGTAGCTCTTATTACTTAAAAATCTGACCTTTATTAGAAAGCAATTTACTTTTCTCCTTAACAGGAATGACCTACCAAATGAAGAGCAGATGATCACATGATACAAACCAAGACTTCAAAAGGGAAACTAGATTTTCTATCCATCTACTATGAGGCATGTCATACCCAATTCACGTGGTGTTTTTATAGTTGTAGAATAACGTGCAATAAATTAATAGTTTAAACATTACTCTATTCCAAAATAGTCAATCAAAAATGACAGCTTATTGACTTTTTCTTTTAGATGAGAATTTACCCATTGTTTAATTGATTTTAATATTTACCAAAAGGTGATTTGAAAGTCATATGTTTAAAGAAAGCGAGTATATTTTTTGTATACTTGCAAACATACTAAATTTTTAAAAGTACATACAGAAGGATGACTGATATTGGCTGCTAGTGTCTCTTCCCTTCTTCCTAGTATAATGTGGGAAAATCTGCAATTTCAAATCCACAGCCAGCAAATACACCAATAAAATTAGGAGGAATTTCCAAAAAGTTTCAGTTTTAAAAGTTTGCAAATCTTTTCCTGTTGACTACAACTTCTGAACTTCAGTTGACATATTTCTTTTGAATGCAGTAGAGAATGCCTGCTACACTATGAAGAAAAATAGGTGAAAAACTCCCTTGGGTCCTATGATTGTAGAACTCAGGTACTATAACTAGCAAGAAACAGATGGCTACACAGCACAGAAGCATTTTAAAATAAACATTAATACAAGTTGGGATAAAATTCTTATTAGGAATGCAGTTTTAATCATGTTAACTGTTGTTGACATTGGTACTTAAAACTGTTTCATAGATCCTAACAAAAAGAAAAAATCTAATTAATGTGAAATATGATGAATGTATGCCATTAACTGTATTATTTACAGTAAATAGTCATCTCCCGAAAAAATGAATATTATTTTGGTTCCATGAAACATAGTCTATAAATATTTTTAATTGCTTTCATGATAGTTTCAGTCTGCTTGTTACTAATGTCTAGTCATTTACTTGTTCTAAAATATGTTTGCTGATTTATAGATAATACTAAGCTCAAGTACCTTCTGTAAGGAAAGCTATGATTCTTTGGCTATGTAATCATAAGTGTTTAATTGACCATTAAAAAAGGCAGCCATTTCTTTATAGTCAACTTGACTAGACACAGAAAACCAGATTTTTTATTAGTATATTCTAATAACTGTGCTACAGTACTAAAGTGTAATACTATAAGGGATGCCATCAGTGCACCACCTAGAAGGTCAGCTTTAAAATAATCTTTCAGTCTGGTGTTTTCTCTGGGTAATCAGCTTTGTCACAAATACCACAGGAAATGTGTTAATCTGTCTCTTTTCATAGGCTATGAAAGATAAGATTACATTTTGAAGAATGCATTGCTTCTTAGATTTTTTTCCATTCTGTCTACAAAAATAATACCTAACCAGATTGTATTATTGACATGATATTTAAATTCCAGGGTACTGTTTTCAAACCTGTGTTTTAGTTTACACATATCCAACAGAACAATGGCAAAAACCAAAAAAAGTCCAGACTCACCTGTCTAATAACTAAATTTATTTATTTAATAAATACAGTTAAACTCATCAGTTTGAAGTTTAGGGCTGTGTGGTGAGCGTGACACGGACCCAGACCAGCAGGAAATCGGAGACGTTTATTCAGAGAAACAAGCTAGTTTTACACACTTCTTCAAGACCCACTATTTCCTATGGTATTTTTCACTAAGCGACCTGTCACACATTGCCATGTCAGTAACACACTTTCTTAATAGCCTTATATGGGGGTGTTCACACGCTGTCCACCTGTCTGGCAGCTTCCAGCAGGCTCCTCTCCACAGGTCACTGCTGTGTGGCATCTCCTTCCCCAGGGCCAGGCAGAGACAAGCTTCTTTGTCCTATCAGGGTGTTCTGCAGGCACATCCCACAGCCCACAGTTCAATTCCATCATATCTTCCCACAGAGCTGGACAATAAGAAGAGAATAAATCTTATCTTCTCAATAGAAGATACTGGCATATTTGCGTGTTTCACGGGCCAGGGGAGGTTTAGCTTTGATGTTAGGAAATATTTATTCATGGGAAAGGTTGTAAAACACTGGAACAGACTGTCCAGGGAAGTGGTGGAGTTGCTACCCCTGGAATTGTTCAAAAAATATGTGGATATGGCACTTGGAGACATGGTTTAGTGTTGAACATGGTGGTGGTGCTAGGTTGACAGTTGGACATGATAATCTTGAAGGTCTTTTCCAACCTTAACAACTCTACGATTCAGTAATTAATTTAGCTCCTGCTACCTTTCATATGCCACTCAATTCATGTCCTGTTTTGTTCTATACTGAGTCACATACACTTGAATTCAGTGAACACCTGTTATTAAGGACCATATTGATTCCTGTTGGCAGTTCAGTATCCAGACCGCAGGAGAAATTCTTCCGTGGTACTTCCATAGTGAGAGGAAAAATGCTTGAGTGTGTGTGATCCTTCAGTGTGCCTGACTTCAGTATAATTGCATTCTTTAGTTTGGGAAAGTTTAGTCACTTGGGCTGTCAGTTCACCCATTAATTTAAAACTTCAAGGTAGTCTATAGGGAGGCTACCTTTGAGCTGTGGGATTTGAAACACCAGACAACCGGAAGCCAATATGCCAGATTCAGAAAAATAATTAGGTATTTCAGTTTTAGAGAAGCATTGTTATCTGGCAGACTCATTTTGACAGAAAATTCCTTCATTCCGCTGGCATGAGTCCTATTCATCTGAGTACATGCTGATGTCTACAATATAGATGTCCAAATCTCAGCTAATCATGTTAGATACCTTTATATTTAAAAGATACCTTTAGGGCATGGTTCATCTCATCCTAGAGTAGACACAGACATTCAGTCAGATAAATTAGGCTCTTGAAGTACTTATTGCTCTCCATTGACTTGAAAATGGCCCTGTAATGACTAGCTGGAATGTAAAAGTCTGTGTTGCAGGTGTCTACATTTAGATGAAATTAATTTCTTCCCAAAGATGACTTTCAGCTGCCTCATCATAGTGCCATGTGTGATTTCTTTTTTTTGCTGAGGCATCTCACAGTGCTGTTAGATATGAAACAGAATGACCTAAAACATGGCCTTATGTAACCTCTATTTAAGTAACTGAATTCCTCCCCAAAACCTTGAATCATCT
This sequence comes from Machaerirhynchus nigripectus, assembly GCA_013397975.1. Classification (NCBI taxonomy): domain Eukaryota; kingdom Metazoa; phylum Chordata; class Aves; order Passeriformes; family Dicruridae; genus Machaerirhynchus; species Machaerirhynchus nigripectus. The sequence goes on from VZRQ01005763.1 coordinate 64,370, forward strand.
GCTTAAACTTCTAGATGGATTTATGGTCTATAAGGTGTAAAGGGAAACTGAATTTTACAAAACCATTCACAAAATGCAACAATTCTGAAAGCCAGGAAAATTCTAGCATACGAACTATCTTTGTCATCTGGTAAATGGCATAACTTTTACAAATCCAAAGCTAAAAGACATTCTGGAGCTACCTTTTAATCTACAAAAAAAAAGTGAGGGTTTTTATATATCATCTCAAGACAGTTGAGAATTTATAACAAGTCTACTTACAAGTTTTTCTCAAATTTCACACTGAAAAATCTTTTCAGTTACCTATTCCCCTGTCATGTAGGACTTATGCATCTGATATTACCTTGGAACCCAAAAAACATTTCACGCCATTTACTTTACAGGACACTTTAGGCCTCTTCCTATTATAGAGTAATACAGAATGGTTGGGATTGGATGAGACCTTAAAGATCATCTTGATCCAACCCTCCTGCCATGGACAGGGACACCTTTCACTAGACCAGGTTGCTCAGAGCCCCATCCAATCTGGCCTCTAACATTTCCAATGATGGGGCATTCACAACTTCTTTGGGAAACCTGTTCCAGTGCCTCACCAACCTCAGAGAAAGGAATATTCTGCTAAAATATAACCTAAATCTCCCCTCTTTCATTTTAAAACCATTCCTCCTTGTCTTATCACTATCTTCCTGTGTAAAAATTCCCTCTTCAGTCTTTTTCTAGACCCTTTTAGGTACTGGAAGGCTGCTATAAGGTGTCTCAGCATCCTTCTCTTCTCCAGACTGCACAGCCCCAACTCTCTCAGCTTGTCTTCATGTTTCTGCCGTCATTCGTGGTCCAGAGCTGAACACAAAATTCCTGTTGGGGGTCTCAGATGGGCAGAGTATGGTGGAAGAATCATCTCCCTTGACCTGCTGTCCACACCTATTTTGATGCAGCCCAGGATGCAGATGGCCTCCAGGGCTGTGAAAACATACTGTTGGATTATGTCATCCATGAGAACCCCAGCTCCTCCTCCACAGGGCTGCTCTCAGTGAGTTCTTCTTCCACTCTGTACTGAAATAAAAAACAAAATAATCAGTATGAATTCAGGTGCTAGAATTTCAAAATCAAAGTGAGCTTGTTTTTTAACTAAGAAAAGACATACATACCCATCTGTCCTACAGGAACATTATATGTAACTGTCTTAAATTTGCAAAGTTGAACAGTAAAATTTAAGGAAATGTCATAAAAAATCTTTACTAATTTAACACAGCTGTCTTCCTACAGACATAATGAATGGTATTTATAACTACATGATGCAGTTCCAAAGCTAATATAGTTATTACTATTGAGAACTTTCATTCGATTCAATGGCATAGGTAGAAAACATAAAACCTTGGAAATGCACATACAAAGTTTGTTGTTCTTCCTTGAACACATTTTAATTTTTCCATTGTAGATTAACCCAAGAACACAAAGATGTTCTCACAGTCCAAACAAATAAATACTGCTCCAGAGAAGTGGATCCTTTCACCCTCTCTAATTCATGTCTTCTGAGTGATAAATCACTTATATCAGTCTTAATGTTTTACCACAAGTTATGTAATCCCTCTTTCCAGAGTGGTGGACTTTGGAGTTGGTATTTGTCTTATTTACAAAAATGTAGATGGCCTAGAATTTTGACTGAGACTATAGAAAATGAACTTTAAATACACCATATACCACACGATCTTCAAAACCTGGCATTTTAGGAGAAAAAAAAATCAGAAAAAAAAAATTTAAACTTTTTCTTTATGCTTCTGTTTTCATTCACAAGGTTTGAAAGTGAACATTAATATTTTGGAAGCGCCATCATTACAACCTCACAATAAAGCTTAGATGAAAATTTATATTACTTCCTTCAGAGCAAAATATGTAGCAAGAAACTTCTAGGCCTTAGGACCGCACATTGAATGATATAGGGAAAGAAAATATTGAGTAGGTGCTAATAAATGAATGCCATCTGTTACCTGCATTAAATGAGGAAAGGCTCGATTAAAAGTAGTAGGTGATTGCATAATTAAGGTCTGTTGCAAGTTATGTTCATGACAGAAAGAGAAGAGATTTAAGGTGTGGTAGACCCTTACTGCTGGCATTCCTTAATTTTCAGGTGTTCAGCTTCACAATATCAATACTGTGCTATTAACAAAGTCTCTGTGTGTAATGATCTAAACATATAGGTGTTTTTCTTTTTTTTTTAGAAAGAAAATCATCATATTGAGTATTCTACAGATGTATTTTGTAGAAATACTGCTATGGCATGTCTTTGAATTGGGAAAAATATACTGCCAGGAAAAAAACATGTTCTTGAAATAATTTTATACATATATATGTGTGTATATATATGTTACATTCATATCATATATATATATACATGAATATATATTGTACTGGTTTGAAAACAAACCAGTGGGAGTTCACAAGTCAGGATTAAAAATACATGTAATAATACAAGGAAAAGCACTGACAAAGTCAGATACAACCTGACACCCTGTTAGGGTGGTGGTAGCAGTCCAAATGAAGTAGTTCAGTTGAAGCAGTGATCCTATGGAAGGTCTGGTCTCCAGCTGCAGGTCCAGTAGTAGCTCTTGTCTTCTGGGAACTCAGTAGACAGGGCTGCCATAGGCAGTTCCAAGGCCAGGTTATATCCAGGTGGGAATGCCTGGCTCCTCCCTCCTGGGTGGAGCATCTCACAATAGGATGAGATAAGTCCATGAGTCATGCAGTGGTTTCTTGATGGCCCAGTGTCTGTTATCAGGGGTGGGTCATAGCAGGAGATAACAGCTAATGGCCCACAGCTGGTGGTAACAGAATACTTAAATACATCTATATTGTAACCTCGGATATATATATATACACATAATTTTATATTATTCCAGATAATTATGTTATTTTAATTAATATCCATTAACAGTTATATATAATCCTGTACAGCAATGTTATATTTTAAAACTTTAAAACCCATATAGTGACACTCTTTCATGGGTGCCGTATTTACCTTTGAACCAGAAAAATATAGACTTGGAATTATACACAGTCTTTTCCACAGTGACAGTTATATTTACAACTTTTCAAAATTAGAGGTTCCTGCATCTTAAAAGAATTAAAGACACTAGGAAAGAAAGTATCATCTTTAGCTATTATTCACCATGATTTGGGGATGTGGTAATTAGACTATGTGTACCTCTGAGCCTTTTTTCTCCACCATTGGTTGAAGACCAGTCTTGAAAGTGATTACATCTAGGTAGAGAAAACATGAGAAAATTTAAAGAGATCAGTCAGCCTCAGTAGAGAGAAGAACACATAAACTGGGAAAGTTTTGAGGATAGAAACCACTGACGAACTGTTGTAGTCTATAATATCAAGAAGTAACTTTTCTCCCAGCAAAAAAGGGAGATGATGATTTTCCATGATTTCTAATGACTAAAAGGGAAAATTTGTACAGAAATGTTCACACAAAGTTTTCATGTGTTTTTCTAAAAAGCTTTGACCCCCAAAAAACTGACACAAAATTTGGCATATTTTTCTGATACAGCTTTGAGCTCATAGCTTTGAGGAATGTAGAACATGTAATATATCTTTCCTCTGTATATTTGCTAAATAACCTGACACTTCCAGCTACCAACGTATGATCTCGTCTTGTCTCCTGTCAGTGATTCATACAGAAAACTTTTTAGAAAACCTTTAGTTGCAAAGAAATTATGGTTTTTTTCTTAAATTTACACAGTTAGTCCAATGTCATATTGAACATTCTCAATTGCTATGGGGTGAATTTTAATTATTTCAGTAAGTTCCCACAGATCATTTCTGCAGATAATACCAGATAAGATCAGATAAGAATAAGAATTAATTAATAAGAATTTCTGAACATTCAAATGTTTCTTTATAACAAGAAAAGTAACTCTAGAAAAATGAAAAAATCAAATTTTTATGTAGAATATTCTCAGAACTGACATAAACAAATGTGAAGAGAAAGGGAATGGTGTGGTTATCTGCTTCCTTCATTCATCCTGACTGCAGTAATAAAATTCTGGAACAGTTCAACTCTGCAAGCCCAAAACTCTACAAAATTCCTTGCATAACAGGGATTGAGAGAGAGAAAAGCAGTCAGGTGCATTATTTATGTTGTATTCGTAAGAACGTTATTTTTTATATAGCCCAGCTTAGAATAAAGCACTGAATAGAAATGGAACCATCTGGATGCAATACTGTGCAATGTGCTCCAAGATGACTCTGCCTGAGCAGGAAGCTTGAACCAGAACATCTCCCTGCGATCCCTTCCAACATTACCTGTTCTGTGATTCTGTGAAATATTAGAAACTGCAAGACATTTCCACCTTCCACTTTATGGTTATATTGGTTTATTTCTTTGTGTGTGGCAGGACCATCCTGTGCCTATCTGGAAAAATCCAAAAGCTATTTTACTTTGCACCTTAGAATGAAACATATAATTGAAGAAGACGGGGAGGCGGGGGAAGTTTCCTAGAAACTGTTTTTTTCAAACCTTTCTGATTAGGAGAGCTGAAAATGTAAGTATAATTTCAATTTAAGAAAGATTGATTTGATGTCTTTTAAATAAGAAGTTAATCTGTTGCCTATTTGCTACAGTACTGCAGCTAAGTGTTCCTTTCACTGCCTAAGAGAATGCACACATTTGTTTAAAACGTTTGCTAATTAATTATTTATGTTGAATGAACAATGCATATTATCCCTTGAAATATTCTTTTCATATTTTCAGAAACAATAAGGAATAAAGGAAACCAGTAGGGGAAGCCAGAAAGTATCATTCCTTGTATTTCTATATTTACTCCTTAGCCTTCAAACTGTCAATAATGTAATGACCAAAGCTTGGAAAAAAACATCAAGCTATATGGACATTTATTTTGATTCACTATATGCATTTTATATATATATATATATACACACACACATATAGCTTGCAATGATAAAGTTTGAGTTTTCACTGATACAGTTGGAGTTATCAACAATAATGTCACATGCATTACAATATTGAGATGCATGTTAGATTTTACTTCAATATTTTTAATGAAAAGTGATTTTTATGTGAAACATACCAAATATTGCAAAATCCAATTTAGTATAAGATAGCACAAAGTATAATAAAACTAGGAGTTTTGGTGCAAATCTCTTGATTTGTATCAGAGGTAATTCAGACAACTGTGCTCTTGTCTTATCCTGGTTGTATAGAATTTCTTCACAAAATACATACTAATAAATATAAACTATCAAAGTTCTAAGAAATTACCATATATGTGAAAATATTTTGGAGCTTTTATGAAAAAACACATCCTCAGCTGGTATACACTTAAGTTGTTTCTTTGCAATGATTTTTAATTTATAACAAAATATATGGTTTTGCAGATAGACAGGTTGGCTGATACAGCTTTGTTGTGTTAGTGTGTTTATGCTAGTCCTACAGTCTTGCAATTAATTTCCACTTCTAAAAAAATGTCTGATTCATTTTGCTATAACAAGTGAATAAAATGTTTTGTGTCACTAGAAGAAGGAAGTAAATACTGAAGATTTTTTTCCTTTGGGCTTTTCAACACGGTATAAGTCAGTACTTGTTAAGTGTTCACATTAAGAGATTTGTCACTAATAGCTTCTGTAAATTTATGGTATGGTCACTTAGTACATATAAGATAGGTTATGTGACATTCGTGATGTTTAATATTGAACATGAAGCGAAGCAACAAACGTAGGCCGCAGGAGTTACAAGAAAATAATTTCTGGTAATCTATTTCTTTGAGCTATGAGATTAAGTTTACAATTTTCATGACATACTGGAGGTTCTATCAGTTGTTTTTGGACAATGGAGAGTTAAAAATAGGCACATGTTTTTGCATTTAAAAAAAAAAAATCTGTGTACATCTCAGGGTGACAGATATGCTTATATTCTGCAGAAATGTGCTTCTGAGTGACAGGAGCCTTGAAACGTTGTTTATGTGTTTAGCTCTGAATATCAAGGACATGATTTAGTAGGAAGCCATCATGTTAACACCATTAATAGCATTTTCACCGACATTTATAATCCAATACTGAGTAAGACCATTTACCTCTAAAACAGACTGTACAGAGTTTCCACATCTGTGTCACTAGTTTTTCATATGCTATTAAAAAGTTTCTTATTAAAACAGTCATCCCTTAGTAAAGAAATACATTAATTGATGAGTTCTGTATAGTAAACATGAAAGCATATACTTTTTTGTTGTTGTTGTCATTGCCAGAAATTCTGCTTGCTTTCTCTTTTATTAAAATGAATGTCAACACAGAGGAAAGTATGTTCCTGCTGTCACAGGGTGTATGCTTAGACTACATCTGAACATTGTTTTTCAGGGAGAAGTGTTCGATGATTTGATCACCTGTCAGACATGTCTCTGTGAAATGTCTTGCAGAGCCTTCAGTTCTCTTTCTCTTACCATCTGTGTAGCAAAGAACAAAGCCCCTTTTCCTATAAGCTATGCTGGAATAGAAAAAAATCACAGGCATCCATTTGGGGCCTTTATTGTCCAGGTGGAATTCTTGTTTCTTCCACAGAAACAGAGAAAATCAGTATCACAATTTTTTTTTCCTGTGTGTTTCCAAGCCAATAGCTAATAATGTATTCCTATAATCTGCCATGCATCTTTTTTTTTTCTTCAGAATTTTCAGAATTCTTTAACAGACGTATCACTACAATAACATATGATGCATGTTTCTACAATGTAATGTTATACATTAAAACTAAAGATGAAATATTCCAGTAGTTCTTGAAATAGTGATTACTAGTTGAAATGTTTCAGCAGAATAGGCCTTTTCATTTTAAAATTAACAGTGACATCCATTCTTGCTGGGTCAAGACATAATATCCTACTGTTACTCATCCTGATGCTCCATGCACCTGTGTCACATTGCAGCTTGTTCAGCTTCCTGGCCAGAAGAACACACTTTAACTGTATCCTCTTATCGTTTACAAAGATGTCTCGTATTCTCTATATCAAGAGAAAAAACCCCCATGTTTTTGCCAATGAAGCAAAAATTCTATGGCGTTGTAAAACTCTATGCTGCTCTCACAGTACTAGAGGCTGTCTTGTTACTTTGTTAATACTAATCATAGAATAATTTTAAATTTGTTTCAAGTCAGATGCAAAAGTGATATAGATCTTGACCAGAACGTTGTCTAAGTCAGTGGGCAAAGGATAACCGGCTCTTTTTGCTGAAATTTGTTTATGCAATGCAGGACTTGATAACCATAATCTGAAAAATTTAGTGACTGCTACATAGGTCCGGCCACTTGACCATCAAGGGCTTTTACAACAGACAGTGTCTCTTTTTCAAAATCTTCACTAGTCTTTACAAGGTAGGTTGATGTTGCCAAATACTGAGGGTAACTGGAACAAGATATGGAGACGTGTTTTGTTTTATTTTTGGGGGGGAAAGGAAATGCAACTGTCTGGGAGATTGCAGTGTCTCCAGGATTAGGGTGAAAGAGAGTTCATAGAGAACTAGTCATGTGCTTTATTGCCTTTCTTTGTGTTAGTCATAGACATACTGATGTTTAGAGATCTTTCTGTGGAATTCTCTTAGTTTTTAACAAGGGATGTTACACCAAACACCACAAACCTACGTTTTCTCAATAGAGAACCCTTCAGGATTTTCAAACACAAAGTCGACATCCCAAAAGACTTCGTTTTATTTAAATAGGCTTATTAAAAATTTAAAACAGATGAAAATAGTTTCAATGAAATAAATAAATAATTAAGGGGAATCTGTATGCTTGTCAGAAACTCCATATTAAGAATTAAGAGAAGGTAGACAGTTTCTGACATATCTGTCCTTTTTTTATAGCTGAAGGTAAAGTTATTTTTTTATGCTTGATATTCTTTTCAAGTTTACCTGATCAAACCACAAACTGAAAAATGTTGCCAGATAACTTACACTGGTAATAATCATAACCTTTAATCACAGTTAAAAAGAATAATACAATGCTGTTGGTTTTGGGGCTTTTTTTGAAAGCAGGCTTTCTAGAAGAGGCAAGTTATCATGCTTCAAGCAATTTTAAACATTGATTTGACTGTGAAATACAATAACAGATTGCACTTTGAAAACTGGTCACTAGCAGTGCATTGTCAGCAGGCCTAGACAGTAATCCCTGAGTGTTGTAAGACTGCTGCCATTAATAACTGAGCTTGTTAGTTGAAAGCTGGCAAAGACTCGAGTGTTTAAGAGGATTACTGCTATAAATCATATTAATTTTTTTTTAAACATTCAAGGTCTTATTCATTAAGGGTTTTTGCAACAGAAACAGCTACACCAGGATATGATTCTGTTTTGATAAATGACTAGGACTTTGATTTTGCAAATGCTTGCAGTGGGCTCTTTGAAGAGTACTTAAAGGAATCAGTTATTCAATTTCTATATATGAGGTCCATTTTCTTTGTAGAAAGTCAACACACCAGTCAGCCATCCTCAAGCAATGAGGAAATTGCATGAATTGAGATCCCACAAGTTAGAGATCTTGGCAAGAAGCATGCTTCAAGCACTGTGCTTGTTAGGTACTGGTATATGTAATTCTACTTTAGGCAGTGTACTTTCATCCATAGCAGCTGCATTATTTTAGATCTGGCCTTAATAGAATAAGACCATGGGGAGTCAGAAAGATCATCAAAGGGCTGAAGAATCTGCCCTAGGGGGAAATGTTGAAGAATCAGAGAATCATGGAATGGTTTGGGTTGGAAGGGACTTTAAGATCATCTAGTTCCACTCCTGCCTCTATGGGAAGGGGCAGCTTTCACTGGAAAAGGCTGACATGTCCACAGCTTCTCTGGGCAACCTGTTCAAATGCCTCGCCACCATCATAGTAACTAATTTCTTCCTAATATCTAATCTGAATCTGCCATTTTTAGTTTAAAGCCATTAACTTTCTTTTTATCCCCAGAGAAGAGAAGGCACAGGCTACAGTATTCTAGTACATAAAGGTTAGCTACAAAGAAGATGGAGGCTCTCTCTTCACAAGGAATCCCGTGGAAAAGAGAAGGAAGTATAGGTACAATTTGCATTGAGAGAGGTTTCATCTCAATACAAGAAAGAATTTTTTTTACAGTGAAAACCATCAATCAGGAACAGCCTTCCCAGGGACACGGTAGGTACACCATCCCTGGGGGTTTTCGAGATGCAATTAAACAGTTTGCTTATTAATCCCTTCTAGGGTTTTTTTTTTTCCCTATGAAAGATTGGATCAGGTGATCATGCGTAGGCTTTGACCTTCGAATTTCTTACCCCTTGTGCTATGAACATTTTTGGCATGCATGTTTCAAGGTGAGAAGAAAGTATTTTTATGGTCTTCCTGTATTCAATGTATTTTCATAGACTGAACAGCATGTAGAGTACTAGTAACTGTGTTTTAGGTACTCCCAACCAGTGCTTAACGATGAGCTATTGAAGTCCTGTGATCTTCTAGGAGGAGTATAAGTGAATTTTACTCTAGATACCATACCCATCCAAGACAGATGACCAATGGATAGTGACATGTATTTGCTTGGCTTGACCATTTCTGTACTGCATGTCAGCAAGACAAATGGAAGATATTGTAATTGGGAAATAAGTTAAATATGAAATTATGAAGAAATGATATGTAATTGATAAATGAGGCCTAACAGAAGAAATTCTGAATTTTATTCTGCCTTATGTGTGAATTTCAGTCTTTGATTTTCAGGGCTTCTTTGATTCAGAAGATACTTTATCCTGTATTGTATTTGTCTCCAGATTCCTTATATCTAAGACCATATCTAAATCAATTGGAAAGAATGTTTTCTTAAAAAAAACCCAAACCCCATGAAATCCCATCCAAACTTTCAAAATATATACACACACATTCACAGAAGCATGCTCAGCTGTCATTTGGTAATAATGTAAAGCAATGCTATATTTAGCTTTTTAGTCAAATATTTCCCAGAAATAACCTATTTGCTGCTCAGATGCAGTGGGAGTCATGCTCAGAAAAAACTTTTCTTACTTTGTATCTTTTGCTGTTGATATTACATGCTGCTTATCAGTAAGGATGTCAGAAGTGAAAGTACATCAGCATCTGCATCATGTACTCTTCATTCATCCTCAGAAGGGCGTTGATCCTTCTTGCCAGGGCATCAAATTATCAACTTATCTATCACTATGTCTTTTTCTTTCCCAGTCTTCTGTTTTCTGCTCCAGGAATACAATATCAGGAAATGAAACACGGATGTTACATTATGAATCAGCTGAAGTAACACTAAAGTTGCAAGACTGGCAGCATTTTAAAGTCTTGTCTTCCAGCTTTATGGGTCTTTTCTGACAAAGTAATCATAAGAATTTATAACTGACCTGTGTGTGACCGTCTAAATGCTACAAGAGAGAGATATTCCATAAATGTTCCTCATAATTTAACATCTTGAACCTGTTAAAAGAAAACAAAGTTGTAGAAATGCCTAATTATATATGTCAACTCAACAAATCAACAGAAGAACTTGAATATTTATTATGTATTGATTAGATCTACTTTTGATGGTAGTGCAAATGAGACATTTGTGCCTGCATTGTACAGAAAACTTGGGACTAAACTTGAAAGAATGTCTGAAGATTCACTGTAATGCTCCTTTTATACATGATAAATGGAATGGGAAAGTGAAAACTTCCAAGTTATTCCTTATCACAATAGCTTTGCAACTACAAACAATTTAAGCAAGAGAGGTTTTCTTTATCTTTAAATAAAATAGATTATTTAAAATGGATGTATATATATTTATATATTGTAGATGTTTTTGATATAATGAATATTAAAATTTCTTTCGTATTTTACTGAATGTGATATGTGTTTCAGTCTGTATATTGGTCACTAATAATAGATATAAAATAATCTTTTGTTACCTGGATCTGGAAAATTGTAAAAATGAAACTGCAAAAAATAGATCTAATAAAAACCATAAATGTGAATTTCCTTAAAATTCTTCAGAAACATTAATTGGCTTTTCTCAGTATGACTTCACAGGATATCATTCATGAATTTCAGGTAATGAGAGCTCAGCTTCTGGAGTTGTCTTAAAGACTTGAGGCAGATTGGTGAGTCTTTAATATGTTAAGTCAGTCTAATGCTGTACACATTCAATTCTTGAGTAAATAAAAGGTACAGAAAAAATGTCTGAGACCTAGGAATAATTTTCAGAATTGGCAAGGATTTTAAAAATGGTGTAACTGGAATATCTCTATGAACTTTGAAGTCTCATTGACCTCATTAGCTCACTGAGGAAGAAGAAGATAATAAATACTCAATTTGACCAAAAAAAAAAAAAANGAGAAAAATTTAAAATGACATGCAGTGGTAGGGCTAATTTTGGTTTAGGATTTCATTCTCTACAACACTTCAATATCTGATATTTTTATTATTGGCGGAATTTCAGGTCAATCTTCATGACAAATATATTGAGTAAATATCAATCAGAAATGTTTGTGCTACTTTTAAGACACTGAGATGCTCACTGAACTTCTAATCTTTTTTTCTAAAGATTCTTCAAATCAATCTTCATTCACAGCTGTGTGATAGAAAGGTTCATAAAGCCTGGTTTTTTTTCACTAGCAAAAATCAAATCTATCACAGTATATTGATAAATATATTTGGATACATATTGCAAATTCAACTGGATATTTTCTCCAAAATCTAATTTCAAAACTCATCGATACCTCAATTTAAAATAATTTTATATTCAAGGGGAGCCAAAAAGAAGGGTGAACATTGTGAATAGAGAGAGATGGTGCATTAATAATGTGATCTTTCACTCCTTTGTCTGAGATCAAAACTGTTTGAAGCAATGTTTGAATAAGACATATGGCTGCAATCAATTTTCATCTAAAATGTTAAATTTTTCTCTTTGTAATGACAGAAATAGTGGTTTGATGTGATTTTCTCCTCTTCCTACAATGGCACAGGAGTATGTTTTCTTTTACTAGAGTGGAACCACACTCACTGAAAATCCATTCCCAAAGAGATCACATAGAAATGTCCTGAGAAAATATAAACTACAGAGAACCAGACTAATATGAGGGTGTAAATCCTTGCTTCCATGAAACGATTTCAGAATATTTAGAAAGAACCAAGGGGAGAATCCAGAAGACACGTTTGCTATTTGAATTACAACACCTTTTTTTGATGTTTTATTTGATTGTTTGTTTAAATACTCCTCTTTGGGTATGTATTCAAGACTCTATGCTAACTCATTGTTTGGGAGTTACTGGGTGACAGTGTTCACATGCATTTTTATAAGTGAAAAAATGTTCTTCTTTCTGCACTGTGGGAGTAAACAAAACAGAACAAAAATGAAGTATTCCTAAATAAAATTAATTTTTATGGTTGCTTTTCATGAGGCAGTCTCTTTAGATAGAATTTTTTAACGATGGGAAAATTATTTAAAAGCTATTTGCTTAGACTATTATATCTACAGACTGACTAGAAGACAGATAATTCTTCTTGTTTCAGGTAGAACATGGGCATCTTTTATTACATGAACTACCTCCCAAGAAACAGAAAATTGAGTTGTAAGAGAGACTTCTGAAGGTGGGTTTTGCATGACTGCTATTGTTAGGGAAACTCATTCTTGCCGTATATGTGTGTCTGGTACATGAGCCTTGACTTTTTAGGAAAGTTGTTAAATTCTTTGGTGCATATGCATGCCCATTATACCACACCCTTCAGCTTTATTACATATTCTCAAAAGGCACAGGCCTTCTGAACAAAAGCAGAACAGTAGATTTTGTCATATATGTACAAGGAATACTGACTGCATTTTACACATGCCTGAGATCAGGAACCTACCAGGTGATGGTTATCAGTGGTTGGTAAACTTACCAGCTTGTTGGTTTGCTACGCTTTTATACATAAAAAAGATAAGTATATATTATTAAACCTGTATAAATGAAACTTAATAAAATATTAAGTGTGATCAGAATATTTCAGAATATATGTATGTTGTAATTTCCATTTAGAAAATCATAATAATTAATAATATAAGATTAATATACCACTGATATAGCATAGAATTAAAAAGTGCTTGCAGTGCAGTGAAGTTGTCTGTTTCATTTTTACTTCAGCATAAAGATAAATACTGTTTATACCTGGCAGAAAATAAAGATCCAAAAGCTTTCTCAGCTCTTTAATGCCCTTAAATAGATGGGACCTTGAATTAACATGTTCTTTGACAGGAAGTACCTTTATCAGCAATTTCCCCTAACCGTGGATCTGAAACAAAAGTCATTAAAGGCTTTTTTGTCCTTTTTCTGTTTTCTCATTGATTTAAATTGGCTGTCTGCCAAGGTGTAGAATTGACATGGTAAAATCCAGCAGGACAGGAAGATGAATTAAACAATACACAATTTAAACACACCCACTGTGCTGAATCAGTTCTGACTCAGAAGGAATAGTACTGAGTCACCAGAATCAGTGTGTTATATTGTAGGAAGTTTCTAATTTTGAATATTGGCAAAATTCAACCTTGCACAGAGTTGGAAACATGGCAAGAATAAAGGGCTACATAATTGTATTGGTTTTGCTCAGCCTGGTTTTTGGTATTGGGGGGCCACAGAGATGGGTCCTGCGAGAAGCTCCTGGAAACTTCCACCATGTCCAGCAGAGCCAATCTCTGATGGCTCTGAAGGATGGACATTCTGCTGGCCAAAACTGGGCCTATGAGAGAGGTTGGTAGTGCCTCTGTGATGACATATTTAAGAAGAAAATCTAAACATAGATGCAGAGTTTGGGCTTCTAGTCAAAGAAGAGGAGGAGGTGAGAACATGTGAGTGAAAACAGCATGGCAACACCAAGGGCAGTGGAGAAGGAGGGGGAGGAGGTGCTCCAGGCACCAGAGCCAAGATTCCTCTGCAAGCCGTGGTGAAGACCATGGTGAAGCAGGTTGTCCCCCTGCAGCCCATGGGTCCACAGGGAATGCAGAGATCCACCCAGAGCCTGTGGGGGAGGTGCTCACGCCCTAGCGGGTGGATACCTAGAGGAGGCTGTGATCCAGTGGGAGACCCAGTGGAGACAGAGGGTCCTTGCTTCCAGGCTGGAGCAGCCAGTCCTTGGAGGACTGTACCCCATGGAGAGACCCACAGCGCAGCAGTTCTGAGAGGATTGTTTGCCTGTGGGAGGGACTCTCATTGCAGCAGATGTGGTAGGACTGCTGCTTGTGAGAGCAGACCCATGCTCAAGAGGTTCTAGAACTGTTTCCCATGGGAGGGACCCCATGGTCTCACAGGGGAAGGACTCCTCTCCCTGAGCAGCAGAAGAAAATCTCAGTGATGGACTGACCAAAGACTCTCATGCGCTGTCGGTGGGAAGGAGGAAGGGGCTGGGGGGAAAAGGTGTTTTTAAGTGCTTATTTTACTTCTCATTATCCTCCTCTGATTCTGTTAGCAATAAATTCACTTTGTAACTTCAAGTTAAGCCTGTTTTGTCCTTGAAGTGTTTTCTCCTGGTCCTTATCTTAACTCATGAAACATTCATTAATTTTTTTTCCCTTTCTCTCCTCTGCCCAGCTGTGGCAGGGGAGGGTGAATGAGCAACTCTCGTGGGTGCCTGGCATCAGGCCAGTGTCAAACCATGACAATAATACAGCTGCAAGTCAAAAAAGATTATTATATATTAATACAAAGTGAGAAAACCCAGCAACCTGGAAAAGAGGGAAACATTTAGAACTTCAGAGTGGTTTGAAAGAGCTGATATCTGAAAACTTAATCTTCAAGTCTCATTTCTTGGACTACACATAGGAGGAATTATTTCGTAATTATTTCCCAGTTTCAGAAAACAATAGTGAACATCAGTGTTTCTTCTTCAGTTTTCTGTTCAGTATGTTTTTAGGACTGCTGCTATTTCACTGATGGCCTACATCACAAAGATCTGCATCCATGTTCTCTCTCTCATGCATGCACACACACATGTAAAAACAGGTCATCTACAGTGTCCACAGAATCACAGAATCTATCAGGTTGAAAAAGATGTTTGAAATCAAGTCCGACCTATGACCACATACCACCATGTTAACTCGACCATGGGACTAAGTGCCACATCCAGTCTTTTCTGAAGCATCTCCAGGGACTGACTCCACTACCAACCTGGGCAACCCATTCCAATGCTCACTCACCTTTTCTGTGAAGAAATTCTTCCTAATGTCCAACCTAAATCTCCCCTGGTACAGCTTAAAACTGTGTCCTCTTGTCTGTGACTGGTTATCTGGGAGAAGACACTAACCCCCACCTGGGTACAACCTCCTTTCAGGGACTCGTTTAGTGTGATAAGGTCACCCCTGAACCTCATCTTCTCCAGGCTGAACAACATTATCACCCTCAGCTGCTGCTCATAGGATGTGCTCTGCAAACCATTCATCAGCTTTGTTGCCCTTCTCTGGACACTCTCCAGCCCCTCAGTGTTCTTGTAGTGAAGGGCCCACAGCTGGACACAGGACTTGAGGTGTGGCCTCACCAGTGCCACGTACAGGGGGAAATCACTGCCCTGGTCCTGCTGGCCACAGTTTTGCTGGTACAGGCCAGGATGCCATTGGCCCTCTTGGCTACCTGGGCACAGTGATGGCTCATGTTTAGCTGGCTGTCAATCAGCATCCCCAGGTCCTTTTCTGCTGGGCAGCTCTCCAGCCACTCTGCCTCCCACCTGTAGCACTGCATGGGGTTGTTGTGGCCAAAGTGAAGGACCCATTACTGTCCAGGTATCTGATGGGTTAGCATTAGTGAAAAAGAAAAAAGTAATGAAAATTTGTCTAATATATTTACCCTCCAAATAGTTCTAGTTAACTATGCAGTAACAATACCTGCTATCAAAACACTCCCATAGACATCAGAAAGAAATTTTTTTTCACATTCTTGAGAAACATTCAAGAAACATATACAATGAAAAATCTACTGCATAAAGTAGAGACAGATCACGAAATTGAACAACATACAAAAGAAAACTGATTCCTCAATAAAACTGAAGCAATAATGGATAGTACAGAAACAAACTTCAGGAAAAGAAGAAGAAATAGAAAATCAGGAATACTTTAATTCTAGAACAGGAAAAAACCAACAGGAGTATCTGGTATGATAAAAATAAAATCAACAAGAAGTGACATATGTTTTATAATCCTAGATTGCACAAGATGAGTTCATATGAAATGTTTTCCTTTATGATTGACCAGATACCTTGCCCTATAGTGCTTTTGCATTCTTTGCTACTGAAACTCTTCCTTTCCCATTTGTGGGCTTGGAGGGTTGAGTATTTCACATAATTAGTAAGTGTTGTCAAGCCAGAGCAAAGCAGTGCAGTAGCTGGCTGACTGCCCAGAAGTAGAAACAGAACAGTAAAATCTTGCAAACAGGACATGAAGAGAAGTTAAACAAGAGACAAATCCTCTATTTTTGGCACATACTCAACTTGGCAAACTGGGAAATTACAGATGGAAAGTGAAAAAAAAAAAGAGAGAAAGTTATGAAAAAATAAAAGTAAGATATGCAGTAGGATAATTCTGCAAAATTCATCATTCCATCAGTCTTTGGATAGAAGATACAACATATGACATAAAACATACTAATGAAAATTAATCCCTTCAAACTGGAAATTCCTGAGAAAACTAAGCCAAACAGATCAGGGAAGACATTACCAGTTACGTTCATACTAATTCAACCTATTCAAGAGAAACAGGAGTCAACTTGATTCTAGGTGGATGGAGCAGCAAAAGAAGAAATAGAGGTGTGCCAGCTCAAAGACATAATTGTAGAAACCTTTTTTTAATAAATTATGTGAAGAAATAAAAGGTTTGAAATCTAGTTTTTTGTTTTTATTTTTTTTTAACCTGGACATCAGTATGGAGATTGATATTCAAATTAGTATTGAAAATTTTGGGGGGAAAAAAGTCTCATTTTGTCTATTGTTGTTGCCTCTTTGATTTTCTTCCTCTTCTGTAATGTTGTGAACTTTTTCTTTCACTTACTTCTGATAAGAAATTAAATTGTAGGTCTACAAATTTCTTCTGATTTATCCCCAGATACCACCAAGCACCACCAGCAGGCTGGGGAAGACAATCAGGATAAAATTAAGAAAATTATTGGGTAGAGACAAAGAATGTAAAATAGGTAAAGCCAAAGACGTGCACACAAGCAATTCAAGGAATTAATTCCCCACTTCCCATGGACAGTCAGGTGTTCAGCAGTCTTCAGGAAAGCAGCACTGCATGACATGTAATGGTGACTTGGAAAGACAAACACCATCACCCAAAACACCCCTGTCTTCCTTGTTTTCCCTCAGCTGTATATGCTGAGAATGATGGTATGGAATATTCCTTTGGTCATTTGGGATCAGTTGTCCCAGCTGCGTCCCCTCCCAAATTCTTGTGCACCCCCAGCCTCCCCGGCGGGGAGATGCGAGAGACAGAAGTTTGGACTCTGTATAAGCACTGCCCAGCATTAGCTAAAGCATCCCTGGGTTATTAACACTCTTTTCGCCATAAATCTAAAACATGTCCCCATACTAGCCACTGTGAAAAAAATTATCTCTACCACAGTAAAAACCAGCAGGAGTTTATTTTGCAGATCACAGAATGATAAAATATTTAGGGTTGAAAGGGACCTCTGGACATCATACTTAAAACTTTGAGATTCATAGCCATGCTGTATTTTATCTGTCTAAAAATCTAGGGATAAACATAAAAATAACAGCTCTGGAAGGTATTTTCTTCATGCAAAGACAATGTAGGAGGACAGCGCATTTTAGTAGCCTAATTTATACATTCCAAACATAGGAGTATGTTAGTGGTAAGAGCCAGTGTTTTGACAGTAAAAGTGTTCTTAGTTCATAACCTGTAATGTCACTGTGAATGTCATCAATAAAGCTTTAATAGCTGAAAGAAATGATCAAGGAATTTGCAATTTGCTATACAGGACATGTACAATACGAGAACTTTTTCTCTTATTTTCTCCCTAAGTTGTTGACTGTCCAATAAAGATATTATACAAAAGTCACATGTACCTGACCCAACAACACTACACATTTATGTTGGGTTATTCAGGCTAGGCCTGCATGCAGGTGACTTACATAAATACGTTTGATGCTTACTAGATAAACTTACTCATGTGATATATTTTAAAAGATTACAAATTAAAAAAAAAAAAAAATTACGTCTTTGAATGACTGATCAGCAGTGAGCGCATATGGTCCAGAAGTCAGATTTGTGTGATCTTTTCTGTGCTTGCTTGTGACACAAATGATCTCTGTGTCAGTACTCTGTTTTAATAATCTTAAAAATTTTTGGTAGCTACTTTTGTATGTATACAGATTACGTCTGGCTATAACACAAATACTGATATGAATAAACTCATTTGATTCAGAAGTTATCCAAATCACCTGACAACTTATTGAAAAACTCCATCTCTGTCTGAAATTCCTGATTGAATTAAATCATGCATGTTGTAACTTTACAGCCTCCTGTGCTGTGAGATGTATATTATCTGATTAGACAAACAACAAGCCAATATAGCATGAGAAGGGCCACTCATATTGTTCCCTAAATTGCTTAATAGCTACTGTAAATTGTGAAAATAGTTCCTCTTTTTTATCAGGTTTTTTTTTTTTAATTAAAAAAATTCCAAAATCACTAGCAACTTCAGAGAAAGGCATTTCTGAAACACTTGCAGAATCTTGGCATATGTTTTGATTCTACTCTGTCTGGTTACATTAGACTGTGTAATAGGGTGAAGGTTTTACCTACTATCACACTCAGGAGATTAAGCACAATATGGTCCTTCCATATGGTATTTGTGCCTAAAAACCAATGAGATTAGAATGCCTATGCTGAACATCACTCCATATGTTCATCAGAATAAACCATAGGTCTTGATAGAACTAGGGTTTTTTTAAAGATTTAAATTAATATCTTTAACAGTGCCTCAGAAACATCTCAAGCACTGCCAATAATTATTGTGTTTCATCCTCTCCCTCTCACAATTATGCTATTATGTGTTATGCTAATGGCTGTTTTGTTTGTTTCCAGTAAGAATTTTCCTCTGTTAAATTAACATAATTATTTCACTTCTATACTGAAAAATTTATACTCTATTTAAGAAAAATATCTGGTTTGCACTTAAACATACAGTACACTTAAAACAGAAAAAGAGAATAAGTCAACAATTCACACTGGATTTTTTACTGGGTGTTTCAGTGCTTAGTCAATTTAATCTTTGCAGACATACCTATTTCCTGCCTAATAATTTTCACATTTAATCTTGATACTGAAGTCACATGACTTTATGCCTATAATTTATGGAACTGGAGAACAAAGAAATCACAGGTTTTGAAAAGCATACATACAATTCCAGTAGTAATATCCACAGTTCTCCCACATAGGAATATTCCTTCTCATCCTCACAGCCTTGAGAAACTAATAAATCCTGGAATGTGAAAATTATTTTCTTAGCATTTTTTGATTGCCCTGCAATTTAAGAAAAACAAAAACCCCACCAAACTCCTCTCTTCTGTCTCAGATGAAACACAGATTCTTTTTCCTTTCCAAGTGGACTTGGTGTGAAACCATACCCTGAAGGCAAGGAGGATAAAAATGAGGATAGAAAAATAACAGTCAAAGAAGATAGTCATATACTTTGCTCAAGAAAGATAATCTTCACAGACCTTTATCTTTGAATTGCTTATAGAAGGCTTTAACATAAAGCAAGTTTTATTATCTTTTCCAAGTGTTTGGGGCTTTGCTTGCTGTAGTTTTCTTGTTGGTCATGATTATTTATTGTTCTTTTCTCTTAGTTGGTCTTTTTTTCTGACGAGGTATTGGATAGAGTGGTGGCTTCTCTTCCACTATGTCTTATTCACTAAGTTTGTTTAGGATACAGCTGGTTAATACTCTGTCATCTCATTTAACAACGAGCATAAATATAAAAGAACACAAGAAGCCACTGCTATTATTAATGATGACTGTCACTCAAAATGCCTTTAGGTGTTTTAAAAAAGATATTTAATTGTTTCTTGATAGATAAAAAAAAATATAATATTTAATTTGGCTTCTGGTTTTCTGAATTACAATATTGCAGAAGGAAATATCTCCATTCCATTGGCTTAAGGTATTTTTACTTTGCATTACAAATCTTACCTAAAAAGGGATTATTTTGCACATCATTGCAATCTTTGTAACAACCTAAGCGGACTTCTTTTCAATGCTGCTTGCAGCTATCATTTAGGAGTAATAATAGAGTGGGTTTAAAAGAGAATATCCCATCATACAGTACCTATCTAGTAATTTTCCTCCTCTCTTGTGTCTTAAGGATTTGCTTCTTTCAATTGACTGTTTCAACTATGAGAATTCAAACTTAAATTTCTTTTATTCACTCAAGCCTGATGACAGAAAATTGGAGTTATTCATGATTCTGTCCAGCAACATGGTCATTTTATGATATTTTTCTATCTCTGATGTGTTTTTAATAGCGATATCAGTACAAAGAGATTGAAAGTAACACAAAATAACAGGGCAGTGGAAGCCAAATGTAAAATCAATATAACAGATCCTCACAGAGTATTTAAATAGAAGACAGTTCTCTGTGTAAATAAAACAAACAAACAATTATGACTTTGTTTTTGCACAAGTTATTGGTTAGTCTATTTTTTAAAAAGATAAACTACGTCTGGTCCTGCTGTTGTGTGATCACATTATGGCAACTCACTTCTTTGAGACCACTTCTATTACCGTAGTGAGATAACCCAGATTAATAAGTGTTATTTATTGCAGTCAAGTTAAGCCTAAGTTCCGACTGATCAAAATGTAACCATACCTTTTGGGGCAAGAAGAAAGTGTCACGCAGTTACCATACTTAAAAATCACATTCATACTTTGTTGATCTCCTTAGTAAATCAGAGATTCCACCACTTACTTACAAAATGCATTTTGAACCTTCAGGTAGAAATAAATCAACAAAAACAGTAGTAAAGATCTAAAGAAAAATTTTATAGTTTGGGCTCAAACCATGTCAAACTATATTTTGTGGTGTAGTTATCATATTTTTGCTACTTAATAAGGAGCTGGGCATTAAAATTATATCAGTTAAGCTTAACAACCTGATTTTTTCATGGTGTGCAGAATAATTTTTCCTCCTGCCTTGGTTTACAAACAAGAACTGTAGAAATGGCATTTCAGACTATTAGGATTGAGATTCACAGATTCAGAATTTCAGTTGAGGTCTAAGGATTAGCATTTTGCTTTAATTCAGCAAAATGTTTAATCATTTTTTTAGCTTCGGAGACTTTGAGATCTCACTGTCTCTTTCTGTATATGATTTTAAGCATGTTATCTTAAAAAATATACATAAAAATAGAAAATTTGAAAGACTTGTAAAATAAGGTTTCAGGACCTGATTTTGATCCTAACAGGAAGAATTTTGGGGTTTAACTGCATCTGAACTGTTAAAACTATTTCACCCCTTATGTAAAGTATATACCAAAATAAAGTATGAGGGTTGTGGTGCAGAGAAGTTCCAGCAATTTAAAAGATAAATTTGGATGTTATATACACAAAAGGACCTTTACTGTTACTTTATGCAAACAGCCTGTCAGCAGTTCAAGAGCTCAAATGCTCCCAAAAACCCTGTAAAACCTCAGTCTGTTAAGGAAATGGGGTCAGCAAAACTATTATAAAGAAAATTGTATTAGAAAAACCTTCCCAGCTGGAAGTCAACTAGTCAAGCTTGTACATGTAGACTTTCAAAAGATAAAAAATGTTTTAGCTCATCTGATGTGTTTTCGACTAGCGACATATGTTTAGAACATGCAGTATTTTGGATTAACATAAGTGGCATGTCCAGAGTACATTTTCCTGACTAAAGAGCATGAGAGAATCAACTGGTTGCATCCAACAGCTTTTAAGACTGTTTGTACCAAGTGTACATTTGTAAATTGCCCTCAGAATTTGTTCTAGCTGGAGGTATTGGCAACTGAATGCTCACAGGCAGATTCTCTTAGTCTCATCCTTGACAACATGCACACCTACATACCATACATATGAACGCAACAGAGGAGAAGTCTAGATTGGCGTGTACCAGGACTTTGTTTCTTGTCGGTATAGAAAGCAGTTTTTAACAGGATCATGCAAAAACAAGGTTGCAGGGGAGCTCTGAAGTCATCTAGCCCAAGCTCCTGCTGAGATGGCAAAATTTGAGTTAAATTTACCTGCTAAGTGATTTTTCCAGCTGAATTGTGGCTGTCTCTAAGGTCAGGAATTGCACATGTGTGCAACCTGTAACAGTGCTTGACCACTCTCATTGAGAAGCTTCATTTTTTCCTCATTCTTGAACCTGTGACTGTGAAGCTTTTTGTCCTTCCTCTGAGCCTCTCTGAAAGGACACTGAATCTGTGTGTTACAGTACTGCTTTAGGAAGTGTAAAACCACAACTAAGACTCACCTTTGCCTTCCTTTCTTCAGCCTAGACAACCCATTTAACTTAGCCTTTCTTCATGTTGCATACTCCATGACTCCATGATTTCCCTCACTATTTTGACATATCATTCTTTTTTTTTCTCTGTTCATGAAGTACCAGTTGGAAGGTTTGCAAATGCTTCCTTTTTGTGCAGATTCAAAACAGCAGTGAAAAAGGACTTTCAGGTTACAAATACAATCTAGAGGGAGTCAGTCCCCCACCCACCCACATACCCCTCTCCCCACCACTGCATGCATGCCCACAGACACACACAAACATTAACAAATCCATTGGCTTGGTTCCAGTTCTTTTCATGGAGTATCACACACAGAAACTTGACAATTTGTGATCCAGACTGTTTTGGGGTGGGGGGAGGAGGGAATATTCATCTGTTTATGCATCCATTTTTCTCTGACAGAGAATGAAGACTAATTTATTGTCAAGTGAAACTCAGTATTTGGATCAATTTGCAGCAGAGTTACTCTCTTTTCTGTGCCAGATTTATTGAGATAATATATTTCAATATTTAAAGTAGGTAACACTTTGCATCATCTATTTAGTTTGACATATTTATTTGTTGATGTAACTTCTGTATAAAAATATGTAGTTACAAGAGGTTACATTACTGCTGTTGTAGGATCTGTTGAGATTTTATGAAGCATATTTCACACTCAGTGCTCAATTAAAAAAAAAATAAAAGAAAAAAAGGTTTAAATGGTAAGTACTTATTCCATAACTGGAGATCTAGCAATTTTTCTATTGAGGAATGTTTTCTTGATGACAAGAGTTAACTTCCAACCTTACATATCTAACATGTAAAATAGGATTGTAAGGAGAAAAGAAAAGTAAGATTTAAACATCTTTCTGCCTACACCATAGAAGCTTTGTTTTGCAGTTTGAGAGTCCAAAAGCCAAAATTTTAAATTTAATCCATCCCTTCTGGGGCAGAGTAGAAGCCAGGCCTTCTTTCTGGCCTGCTATGCGTGGTAGTACAGACAGCATTTGCCAAAACCTAAAAAGGTCTTCTGTCATGAAAAGTTCTCATCAGAAAGCCTTGGAAACCTTATATCTGTGGGCACTTTTTGTTTTCATCACAGTTTCAAATTAATTAGTGAGATGACTTCAAAAGCTTTAATCTAGGCTATGGTATTAAGAAACATGCATTAGACATTTCCTGTTTGCATTGCTACGTTGCTTGTTTAAAGAGTTCTTTTACTTTCATCGAAGGCTGTTGAGGACCTTAATGTGCAATATTGACAGAGTAATAGAAATAGCAAATTATGTTTCTGACCATGTGCCAACTTCATTAAATTTTCAGCCGTATCAAAAACAATATGGAGGACAAAGGAAAAACAGCCTTATTCAAGTTTAAACAGGATTGCAACTGAAATGTAATGAGCAACAACCAGCATATTCTTTTCGTTAAAGCAACTTCCCCCACACGTTGCTTCCTGAGGCACATTAATATTCCACTTCCCTTTTCCTGCATGTACCTTAAAAACAACTTCCTATGAGGTTTTTTCCTAAATGTTCCCATTCCTGAAATAAAGATTTCATTTTCTCTCCCAATTATAGTATTACAAGATCATATGCTTTGGGGTATCAAACTTTACTACCCTAGAATTTTTAATATTGAACTTATTGTATGTGGGAAAAAGCATCTAAGTATGACTTACTGCATCTAGGGAACATTTTGAAAATATGAGAGCAACCAAAAAAAACCAAAAAACAAAACACAAAAAATTTTCGAATGGCACAGCTTAATGTAGAATCACGTATCAGACCAGGATAACTTTTAGAGACAATGTTTAGATTTCATTAAAGATTTCAACTGAGGGATTCCTACACTGATGACAGCAAATATTAAATGAAAAAACAAAAGCATGTTCAATTGCTATGAAATGCAGGAGAAATGCTGGAGTGGTATTAAAACTTCATCTATAACATTCAAAATACTGAGCGGACTAACTGCCTAAATTATCCAGGATATAATGTAGAGGAAAACATGAATCCTTCAGGCTTGATGGCCTGAATCATATGAAGCTATTTTACTCTTTATGGATTTGAAAGCCTCGTATTCCTCCTACTGCAGTTAATCTGTCTTCCAAAAATTTAGTAATTTCATTCTTTCAGAACAATGCTTCCTATTCTTGAAACTAATTGCATATAATTTTGGAGACCTTGTTGAAACTCTTCAAGGGGGGGTGAAAATTTTCAAAAAAGCTTATGGAAATCAGCCATTCTTGACAAAGACACAAGAATACTCAGACCTTGGCTCTGGGATGTCCCGGTTTTCATTTGATTGCATTCATTTGATAAAGAAAAGATCCTGTGCAGTTATAGAGTAAAAACATTGCACTAGAAGTTGCTTTCCAAACCCAGCTTTACTGCACACTTACAGTGTTAAAGGTGGGGGAGGGGACCATTAAGGGTTTTTGCTGGATTTTTTCAATTCTATAGGGAATTTAAGATATACCTAATGTCTCAATTCTGGTAGAGATTAAGCACAAGGAAAGCATTCAACTGATTGAAGATTTCCAGAAAAATTTATGAGCATGTCTTTCTCACACCAGGGTTTGCTTTTTGAGTGTCACAGGTTCAAATTTTCAATCAGAGACTGGGAAAGTGTGCCACAGTCTTAAATATTTTTTTTTTTAATGTAAGAGATTGCATTTTCTTAAATCTTATCCTGACAGGGAATTGAAAAATACTTAACGATGGTACTCAGATTCAAGGGCTTGGATTAACTTCTACATTCTAGAATTATATGCAATATATTTTCCTGCTATATTTTGTACAAACCGTGGCTACTGAGAATTATGTGTCCGCTAGGATTTTAAGTAGACTTGTGCATTTAAACCTTCCCATCAACCTTGTTCTTTGTAAACAGTCCCTTCTCATTTAGGTTGTTATATTTTGTATAATGCTAATTTCTGTAATTGCATTGCAGAAGTGCATTCAAAAATGTTTTTGTGGTTAAATTATGTTAATTATATTTTAAGGCATGAAAAATTTTCTTTAATTGTAATGTTTCATTTTTTTTTTCCTAACTGGAAAGAAAAGTGAGTGAAAAGAACTAGTAAATTGGCTCATTAAAAGATAGTTTTTCTCCGCCATCTAAGGGAGGAGACACAAAAGGCATGCAGGCACTGTGTGGAGAATCGACTGGAAAGATTTAAGAAAGCTGCCTGCATGGAGTGAAAAGATCCAGAGGTGAATGAGTGCAGAGGTGTGAGCAAGATCAGGACTGTGTAGAACTTTAAAGCAGAGAGATAAAATTTTGTGCACAAAGCAAGCAGATGCCAAGTTTCTATAATGTTGGTCACAAGGATTAAGGCTGTGGAGAACAAGACAACCTACTACATCTGAAATGAGAAAACTGAAATGAGAAAACTGAACAGCAGCAGAAGAGTTCCCTGTAATTGAGATTAGAATGATCCTGTCGTTAGGGGTGGGAAAGAAAAGACAACCACATAAAAATGTAAACCCAAAAGAAACCTTTGTAAGCCAAAATATTACACAGTGAGATGAAATAGCCAGAGTTGTGCATGATTGTAAAAGAGAATGAGAGAATGTAGATCCAGAATTCTGATGGAAAAAGAGAAAGAAAAATTTGCTATGTTTTAAAAATTCAGGTAGTGACTTTAATTGTGTACAATATTCTCTAGCCGACTTTGGTCATTAAATTAAAATCTTCTGGGGGAAAGATGTTTTTGCAAATACTCAAAAAATTCAGACTTTTGAAGAGGAACTTCATAACTCTCATACCAGTCTCATCTGACTCTCTGGTTTACATTTATCATTTCTAGTGCACTACTTCAGCATCCTTTTTTTAGAGAACGGAGAGGAAGTTTTGTGGACTTGTGTACTACTTACATGCTGTCTTTCTCTTTAGGAAATGCATTGCAGTAATGAAGTGTGGTGGCGTAGTTTTCAGTTTACCGTTTTTGTACCGTTTTATAACGTTTTTACTGATTTTGTAAGTTTGATGTACCCCAG